>OU744725.1:62288517-62788268 GCA_916613615.1 Steromphala cineraria | reverse complement strand
CGGCGGAGGCGGCGGCGGCCGCGATAGAAACTTCACAAAAACTGATAGCAGCCCCGTCCTTAGACGGGGCTGCTAATAATACTGACATTGAATAATTAAGATATTCAAATTACGTAAAAAGATCAAAATTATTATTATAACATTAGGTAACCTAAAAATAATGAAAAGAATCATGAAATTTAATTACCAAAATAGGTTATTTATGATATACATTTGGAAACATTATCAACACTGAATCAGACTCTAGATATTGAACTACCATTGAACTGTTTTATACAAATGTGTACTTCCTGATCAATCACAACAACCAAGAGTAATCAAAAGCACATGAACAACTCCACAAGACTGTAAACATGCCATTTTAGGTTCGGCATGAACAAAACAATTGCTTCCATTGATGTGGACAGATGAATTCACATGTATATGTCATTTGAGCATTTGATTGTATTTCACTTTAAGAGCCACATCGTTATTTTCATCACATATATTGTTTTGCATTGATGGGAAGATAAATTATATACTGAATGGTAAAAATTCAAAATATCTTATATATTCATTCCCCAAAAGGCAATTACATGATAAAAGAATGTTTTCAATGAAATCCTTAAAACAGTCCAATAGATTCGCGAAAGACAAATTCACATGTTAAATTTGCATGAATACTAGTTATATAACCTATCAAACAAAATCAACTGTTAACTGTCATTCTGAATGACTGAAATAATGAAAAATTTTAATTGAAACAATTCTTATAAATATACCGGTAGAATGATATCTGCTGTGAATCTATGAAGGGCTAAAAGGAGATTACTACAAATTCATAATAAAATCAATGAAATCCAAAGTGATTTTGTTACAATAATAAAAAATATATGATGCCAATAATCAAGTGGAATAGTTAAATGATAAATTAATAAAATGTTAAAGGATATTGATTTTGAAAAGCCAGAGAAAGTACATTAAAAGCTTCCATTAGTATACTGGTAAAGTATTTCCATTTATTATAACCAAAGTGATTTTGTTACAATAATGTCAAATGTATGATGCCAATAAGGGGAATACTTATACAGTAGAACACGGATATAACGAACTCCAAGGGAATTTAGTTTGTTATATCCGGTGTTGGCTATACTCATAAAATTTCAATGATATAGGGACGAGACTTGAAAATTTGTTCACTATATCCGATTGTTTGCTATATCCGAGTTCATTATATCCGTGTTCTACGTACTGTATCATATATTAATAAAATATTAAAGTATGTTGATTCTGGAAAGTCCGAAAAAGTACATTAAAACTTTCCATTAGCATAAGGCAATTCCATTCATTATTACCATTTATTTCAACCATCATAATGGTAGGTTGTTGGTCTGATGGTTTAATCACTGTGTCTAAAATCCTGGAATATTGAGGAGTCTACAGGACTATTCTAGGGAGAATCCTCAAGTACTTCGTCTAACCAAAGAGTCAGTACATCCAGGAAATTAATCAGGGAAACAAATTATATCGTTCTATCCAAATAGTTAATTAGACTTCTACTGCTCACCGAATAAACATGCATCTATGCAATGTTGTAAAATGATAACATTTTATTAAATATGTTGAATTGTTGCTGATTAATGGTTATTATCGTATCCAAAGAAATGTAACTGATTTATTGTGATTAACATCACAAGCCAAGTCAAACTACAGATTGTACTGTAATTAATTCTTTAAATGAGGTCAAATGGTTTATGTTTAACTGGATAATTTGAACATGCTTTAATTTCAATCTAAGCTTTATATATAGTTATTACTTTCACTTATCTTAACTCAGGTTGAGTCAGTACATTCATGCACCTAAAATCCAGTCATTTTATTTTAATATCTTTGTGTCATAAGCTCTCACATGTTTTAAAATTATTTCCCATTAAATGATTTTCTTATCTGTGTGTCACCTGGCAATGTAATTCATCAAGAAAAGTACCAATTAATCTTGATTACCTTAAAAGAAAAAATGATTTTCTTATTACAAGTAGAATCTAGCCGAGACCTGTACATAATCCACATAAATCTTAACACGTAAACATCGGCCAATCACACGCTTAAGTAGTTGCCGCCCAAAAATAGAGAACAAATTATATTGAAGGCGACAGCATGAACGTCATACCAACCATTAATAAGCAGATCATGGGCTATACTACTGTGAACTGGGGGACCGTCCCTGTAGTAGTCTTGTAGTGTGAATCAAATTACTCTTTTCTGGATTTTTTTTCTTTCGCCTTTATTTCATAAATGTACATATTATAAGTACTCGAGCCCGAGTCGGGTCAAGCTAGACTCGAGTCCACTTTTTAGGACTCAAGGACTCGAAAAGTGTTACCGTATTCAACGTAATAAGCGCTCAGGGCGCTTAAAACATTGACACTTATAAAAGTGGTATGAATGACGATCGAAAAATAAAGACTACTGAAGTGGAACTGTGTTAAGGTTGTCTTTGATAACTGATACAGGCATTCAAAACATATTTACACATTATTGAGTAGAAAATAACACATATTGCCGCTATTGTATCCTTTAATTCTGCATGAAACAAAGTGAATACGCTGAATTTATTATTTTAGTACCGTTGGCACATTGGCGGTTATTAGACCTATAATTATAAAAAAATTGGGGGGGGGGGGGGGGGGGGCGCTTATTGGAACAGGGCGCTTATTACGTCGAATACGGTAAACTCTGTTAATTATTCAAATTATTTCAGTCTGTTTGTGTGTATTGTGTGAAGATAGATGATCAACATTGCCATTTCAGGCGTTAATGTCAAAATTATTCTATATTTAAAAGTCAAATGATATGTTATAATATCTAAGTTATACAACAAAACAAGACTAAAGGGCTATAAAAATCCCAAAACCCTTGGGTAAGGATAGAATTTTAGGTACTCAGGTCCGAGTCAAATGACCCCTCGAGTACTTGAGTCCAATTTTTTTGACCCGTTGAGGCCCTATCATTTGTGATACTACTACTACTACTGCCACTGTTTCAGTGTATGTGTTTTAGATCTCACCAATCAAAAGCTAAGTGGAAACTGCATGTAACCCAAACTGCATCCAAGTTTATATAGCTTGGTACATTTATCTATGCATCCATGCATCATTGTTTTGTGAACTTAAGAAAATAAAGTGAAATATAAACAAAACAAATATTAAGACAAAAACTTATTTTTATGTAATAATGTTTTTGGCACTTATTTCTACAAATTTAGATCAAACATGAGACTTCTTAAACAAAACACAGGGACTAACAAAGCCTTTTCTTACCTAATTGACTTTATTTTCAACTTTTAATTTCCCATACGTCTGATAAGGTTCTCAGAAGCCTGCGGCTATAATTACCCTAAGTGATGTACACAGCGTTGCACCTGTGTCACTAGGTTCTTATTTTTCTAACAGAGAATATCCATTTTACAGTAAAGCTTTCTTCCTGTCAAAACTATTTTGGGAAAATAAATACCCTTTCAAAACAATCTGATGTGTCCAACTAACAATGTAACTGAACCTAATCAAAAGGTTTAACTTGAAAAGTGTATTGAGTTGATTTTTTTCTAACTTTTTTGGCGATCAATATCTAGAAAAAGATATATATATGCATACCAACAATACAACACTGACGGTTCATATTCTTAACCTTGTTGAAAAAGATATGACTTATGAAACAAAATAAAAAGCATTTTTATAACAGAATTCAGATATCAAAAATGTATATGTTTTCAATTGCACATTTGTTTTGATATATTTAATTTAAGAGCAAAATTACTAAAAAAGAATGAACTGGAGTTTAGTTAGTACTACTGATAAAAAAACATGTGAATTTACAGCAAGAAAATCATTAATAAGCTTTACACATTCCAGGGTTGTTGGGCTGAGAGATCCTACCCAGACATAAACCAAAGATAGAGAAGTGCATGAATGTATCGTAACATTTGTACACTGAAGCAGGGCTTAGGACATTGAAAAATGGGCGAAATAGAGTTAAAGGAAAATGACTTCAGCTGTAAAAACAGGAATTTTGAAAGGGCGATCACCTATCAAAAAGGAGGGTGTCATTTTTCTTTTTATATTTAGTTGCTACAGTAGATTCAATTACTGAATATGTCAAAAGAAATTCAAATTAATTCAACAAGCCAACAATCAAAGAGCAAATGAAAAAACATGCACAAATTTTCTCAATTGAATCCAGAACCATATATGATGTACATGCAGCCTTCGAATAATTGGGAACTTGAATATTTTTCTCTTGTAAGGAGTCCAAATTTCATAGAGAGTCTATAATGTTGAACAAGGACATGGTGATTTGTAAATACTAATAAATATTAAAGAGACATTGTAAAGCCGACAAATATAGTAAAGGATAATCTGGTCTTCACTCAAATATTGCCAGTAAATTGTTTATAACACTTTGTATATTATATATACGAATATTCAAATATTAGCACATCTGACAAATTTTTAATAATTTGTCCCTTCTTGTGCCAGTGAAGACTATAACTACTGTTTTGTACACAGTAAAGAAAATATGAAAATTAAAAAAATCACCTGAATGCTTGTCAGATAATCCTAGCAACACACCTGTGATGAGCAAACGAAGCACATTGACATCAAAGCAACTGAAGCACTGACCGGTCAAGTCAACAGAGGTGTTATCAGTTCATCACACCTGTGTCAGGTATATTTATATAACAGCCCATGAACAGTTTGTTTAAATTTATGTAATTTCATATTCTCCGAAAGATTCATTCAACATTTCATAGATCATATCGTTAAAATAATATGTATGTCATTTGCAAAGTTACATCTTTGTTTTGATTGACATGTTTGATTTTTGGCAAATGAATCATTTAGTTATGAGAAGGATAGATTCGTATACAAACAGAATTATTTGCCCAAAGTACAGAATTTTTACTAAGTTATATAAATTTTTTAATTTCTGACAAATTTGAGAATTTCAAGTGGGGGATGACACATATGATATGTAACATTAACACACTCGATAATATACTCCAGAACGGCCCCTAACCTGTAACTGAATTTTTTTATCTAATAAAAAATGATAATGGAAGAAAATCTGAAAGCCTTTGATATATAAATTACCAAAGCATGACATTATGTTCCCTGGGAAAATGTTTTACTGAAGATGTTTTGGTTGAAGAAATTCTTTATTTCCAGTATGGCAACATTTCCGTAAATATCAACATTGTTAAGAACTGAAATGATCATCAATAAATCCTTTTCTGCTCTATACTATCAACTTCTAGAATGCCTCTCAAACAGTTTTACCGTTATCAAGTTAGAGCACTGGCATTTGTAAAAACCAGACTCCATTACATTTTGTGAGAAGTGAGAAAGTATCTGTCATGCAACCGTCAGGGTGGACATTAAAATGCCACTGAACTTAATCATACGGACCTCCTGGTTCTTCTTCAATAAAGATTTGAAGGTTTTGGCATTTGGGCACAAAGATCGATGGCCAAACAAGCCATTGTCTTAGTATAGCTGATTAGGATCAGTGAGATTCAGAGCTTTTAATTTGAAACAAATTCATGAAGTTATGTTCACACAATTCGCAAGATTTTCTCTTTGACAAATATAATAAACAAAGTCTGTACTTATATTTGTTTTTGTTTACAGTAGAACACAGATATAGCGAACTCTGATATAGTGAACATTCGGAAGTCCCGTCACAACATAATATCATTAAAATTATATGCGTAGAGCGAACACCGGATATAGCAAACTAAATTCTTTAGTCCCTTGGATTTCGTTATATCCGTGTTCTACTGTATATTGAAAATATTTACAGTTTACATGGAATATGTAATATCAGTCTATGTACCTAAAAAAAAAAATTATACTTTTTTTAGTGATTTCAATGACAATCTTTGAAAGAATTTGAGCACTTGTAATTGACAAAGATAAAATGAGTAAACAATGAATAAAGATAGAATTGCGATTTTTTTTTAAATTTCCACTCATCATGCTGAAATGTCCTAACAATCAGAAAAGACAATTAATGTTTAAAAAAGGAGAAAACAGGCAATTTCATAAATTTTCCTCTTTTAGATGTCAATATAGTTGGTTAAAGGGCATGAGATCCTTAATATTTTTACCTCCATACAGAGATAAAGAGATTAAAGAACAAATGTTGATTTCAGATAACTTTTCAATTCATGCCAAAAGTAATGTATGCTTTACAAAAATATATTCTAAAAATTGTATCGATTAGAGACAAATGTCTTTTTTAGATTGTATGTGAAGTCGTTGATGTGATGCCATGTAACTGTTCCTGGCAATCTACTCCAATAGCAATAGTGATATTAAGCCATTTAAGCCAATTAAATCACCTTCATTTTTTTATTAGAACTTGTTTATAATCCTATCATATCAAAAAAGAGATTTGGATAAAATGAACATGGTGCATAGAGTTTGAAATACCTACAGGTAATTTATTGTAATATATCTAAGCAGTGCCTGAAACCAGCTGTGTGGAGAAGCATCTTAAAAGGCGTTGCTTATTATTTATGATGTTTATTACATTAAATATGAAATACAAGCATTTATTAATTAACTATCAATGATATCGCACTTATACAATTTATACGGCCTTCACTATACGAATCCACAACTGGGCCAATACAGGAAAGCTGGGCCAATACGAGCAAAACAGGGCCAATACGAGCAGACTGGGCCAATACGACTCTGACCATGCGCATCCACACAAATGGCGCGAGTCCGAAGCTATCGCTTCCAAACTTTCAACATATATGAAAGTTCATCAATCTCATTGATAATTTTGATTTCGGTAAAAATTAACTCTCTAATGTTGTGCAAGTAAATAACAAAGAAGTTAATTAATAAAAACGTCATTAATAAAGTTTTTCGTATTGGCCCAGTTACATGTCAGTCCTTGGTCTTCTGTATTGGCCTCGGGCTAATACAGCAGACCTTGGACATGTAACTGGACCAATACGGAGAAACTTGATTAACTAGATTAGCGTTTGCGGGACACCGCAAAAGCAGAGCAGTCCCGAAACTTGGGGTTTCGCCTTACCCTGTTCCGCCTTCTACAAGCCTCAGCATATTGGGCATTTTCTTGTGACCTTGACTTTTGACACTCAAGGTCACGCAATCAATGAATACATTTCATTGAATATAACATTAATGTAACGAATTAAAGTGTTAAAAGTTAAAATAATCCATTTTCTCAATATATGTTGACCTTTGACCTTGAAAGTGAACATGTCATTGTAATTCCCCAGAGGTGTAAACACTTATACATGTTCATGAGTTCTGAAAAGCTTAATGGGATTAAGTGATATCCAAATTAGTTGCACATTGCAATAACACAAATCTCATGACCTTGACCTTTAACCTTCAAGGTTACACAATCAATGAACACTTTTCATTGAGTATAACAATCATCTAATGATTAAAAGTGTTCTTTGTTAAAATAAAGCATTTTCGCAAAACCATGCTAAAGTAGTGACCTTGCTGTGACCTTGACCTTGGACAGATTGTAGCGAAAACCTTTTCAAAATTTTTTACTCTTCCAAGGATGATACATACCAAGTTAGAGCTTCATAGCACAAAAACTTTTCAAGTTATCGCGTTTACAAGGAATTTTTAGTGATTTCATAGCTCGTGACCTTGACCTTTGACCTTGAAAGTGAACATGTCAAAATCGTTCCCCCGAGGTATAAGCAGTAAGTTATGAATACAAGTTCTGGAAAGCTTAGTAGAAAAAAGTTATAGCCATTAGTATGAGCGCGGATGCGGTGGCGGCGGCGAAAACTGCACAAAAAATGAATAAAACCTAATAACATTATATAGTATTGATCATGTGACATATTTGTCAATTTAAGGAAGAAGAGAGAGACAATGTGAAGTTGAAATTGATGGTGATTGATGATAATGATGGTGATGATGATGATGATAATGATGGTGGTGATGATGATAAAGATGATGATAAAGATGACGATAATGATGGTGGTGATGGTGATGGTGATGGTGGTGATGGTTACTTAGCAGTGAAGTTGATTATACTGCTGGGCAAAGAAAAAACCCTTCAAAGTTTTAGTTCTGGGCATTACAAAAGAGCATTATCAACAGTGCCTGTTTTGATAAGGGAATAAGTGCCCAAATGACACAGTGCTCTTCATGATTCATAATAAGGGGCAATTACAGTCTGATTAAAATCGACCATACTGCAAAAATATTGTCTCTATCAGGGTTCGAACTACTCAGAAAATCCTCTCCTCTCGGTCTGAATGCATCCACCTCTGTCGCATGTTGCGATAACCAGTTTTGCGCCGACAAACCCAGTCGTAAGCTATCCAATCACATCCTCATTTTTAAATAGCGTTTAGCGGAGATTATGTATAAGGAATGGTACATAAGAGTTATCTGCTCCTAGCATCATATCGAAAGCTTTTGCTGCTTGCCCTGTGATTGGTTTGATGAGAAACATGCGACAGAGGTGGGAGCAATTAGAGGAGAGAGGAGCACTTTTTACATCAAGTATGGTATAGTGAATGCTTAGTAGCACCGTGTATGTTACCTGGAAGGTAGTAACACCCACACAGTAATCAAGACTGTTTTACCTGGCGGAGGTGTGACATCAAAAGGCTGAAAGACCTTTAGTACAGATGAACAGGATATTGAAATTTGCTTGAAAAAACATCAAGGCTGTATGAATCGGCCACCACCATTTGAAGTGGGTTCAAATAATTTTCTTTTGTAAAAGAAAACTTTTTGTTGGACGTCTTTGAAGAAGGCAAGACATTTAAAATATTTAGTTTGATAAATGACACAGGTTTAATTTAACAATTCAAACAATCTATTATAGTGCTTTTTTAGAGAGATATTCAATTTTAACAACCTAGAATTAACCAACTATTGTCCAGTATATACCTATTATTAAATTTGTTATAGTCATCAAAACAACTTAATTAAATCGGTAAAACTCCATATCATAGTAAAAGACTGAGCCTCCCCACATTTTCATATATTTTCATGGTAAAAGACTGAGCCTCCCCAAATTTTTCATATATTTTCATGGTAAAAGGCTGAACCCCTTCATTCAAGTTGTATAATCCTCCACAACTTATATAAGTTCATCTACAAACACGTCAGAGTTTCCTGACAGCTTATATTGATTGTGTACCGGAGTAAACTAGTCTCATTGGACACGGGGTGGGAGATGAAAGAAGAACACGTGTGATTACATGTTTACACAGACAGGTGACTTCAACCGGTGGGATGAAGCTAATGACATTAGGCTGTTCCCGTCTGAAGAACATGACATAGGGACAACACGTCCATAACCAGCGGCGTTGACAGGTTATATCTTTTTAATTACAATGTAGTGATGTCAGAGATATAGACTTCCTGGAAAACATGACTAGGACAACGTAGGGTCTAATTTGGAGTAAGATAAAGAGACTATATATACACCTTCAGGAAAATGATTAAAAAGACAATATGTCCATTCTAGAGATTTTGAAATGTTGTGATGTCAGATGTTGAAGAAGTCAGAAATATAAATCAATCTGAGGATCTTGACAGGACAACAACAAGAATGAATAAAAATATAGAAACTTATTTCAGGAAAATGATAAAAATAGAGCCATGGGCTCTGTAGCTCATCAGACTTTTGATGGAAAAAGGTTTTGACCCCTGTGACCCCATTTAGGGTCATTGGGTCACAAAATCTACAAGTTTGAATCCCATTTGGCCAAGGAGTCTTTTTAGCTCTCTAGACCATTTGGAAATGGAGGAGAAGATGAAAATAGGTTTTGAAGGCTTTGACCCCAATTGGGGTCAAGGGGTAACCAAACCTTAAATTTAGAATCCTCATTGGCCAAGGAGTCTACACACAACTTTTTAGCTCTCTAGACCTTTTGGAACTGGAGAAGAAGATGAAAATAGGTTTTTAAGGTTTTGACCCCTGTGACCCCAATTGGGGTCATGAGGTCATGAAATCTACAATTTAGAATCCCCATTGGCCAAGGAGTCTACACACAACTTTTCAGCTCTCTAGACCTTTTGGAACTGGAGAAGAAGATGAAAATAGGTTTTTAAGGTTTTGCCCCCTGTGACCCCAATTGGGGTCATGAGGTCATGAAATCTACAATTTAGAATCCCCATTGGCCAAGGAGTCTACACACAACTTTTCAGCTCTCTAGACCTTTTGGAACTGGAGAAGAAGATGAAAATAGGTTTTTAAGGTTTTGACCCCTGTGACCCCAATTGGGTTCATGAGGTCATGAAATCTACAATTTAGAATCCCCAATTGCCAAGGAGTCTACACACAACTTTTTAGCTCTCTAGACCTTTTGGAACTGGAGAAGAAGATGAAAATAGGTTTTCAAGGTTTTGACCCCTGTGACCCCAATTGGGGTCATGAGGTCATGAAATCTACAATTTAGAATCCTCATTGGCCAAGGAGTCTACACACAACTTTTTAGCTCTCTAGACCTTTTGGAACTGGAGAAGAAGATGAAAATAGGTTTTTAAAGTTTTGACCCCTGTGACCCCAATTGGGGTCATGAGGTCATGAAATCTACAATTTAGAATCCTCATTGGCCAAGGAGTCTACACACAACTTTTCAGCTCTCTAGACCTTTTGGAACTGGAGAAGAAGATGAAAATAGGCTTTTAAGGTTTTGCCCCCTGTGACCCCATTTGGGGTCATGAGGTCATGAAATCTTCAATTTAGAATCCCCATTGGACAAGGAGTCTACACACAACTTTTCAGCTCTCTAGACCTTTTGGAACTGGAGAAGAAGATGAAAATAGGTTTTTAAGGTTTTGCCCCCTGTGACCCCAATTGGGGTCATGAGGTCATGAAATCTACAATTTAGAATCCCCATTGGCCAAGGAGTCTACACACAACTTTTTAGCTCTCTAGACCTTTTGGAACTGGAGAAGAAGATGAAAATAGGTTTTTAAGGTTTTGACCCCTGTGACCCCAATTGGGTTCATGAGGTCATGAAATCTACAATTTAGAATCCCCAATTGCCAAGGAGTCTACACACAACTTTTTAGCTCTCTAGACCTTTTGGAACTGGAGAAGAAGATGAAAATAGGCTTTTAAGGTTTTGCCCCCTGTGACCCCATTTGGGGTCATAATGTCATGAAATCTACAATTTAGAATCCCCATTGGCCAATGAGTCTACACACAACTTTTCAGCTCTCTAGACCTTTTGGAACTGGAGAAGAAGATGAAAATAGGTTTTTAAGGTTTTGCCCCCTGTGACCCCATTTGGGGTCATGAGGTCATGAAATCTACAATTTAGAATCCCCATTGGCCAAGGAGTCTACACACAACTTTTTAGCTCTCTAGACCTTTTGGAACTGGAGAAGAAGATGAAAATAGGTTTTTAAGGTTTTGACCCCTGTGACCCCATTTGGGGTCATGATGTCATGAAATCTACAATTTAGAATCCCCAATTGCCAAGGAGTCTCCACACAACTTTTTAGCTCTCTAGACCTTTTGGAACTGGAGAAGAAGATGAAAATAGGTTTTCAAGGTTTTGACCCCTGTGACCCCAATTGGGGTCATGAGGTCATGAAATCTACAATTTAGAATCCTCATTGGCCAAGGAGTCTACACACAACTTTTTAGCTCTCTAGACCTTTTGGAACTGGAGAAGAAGATGAAAATAGGTTTTTAAGGTTTTGACCCCTGTGACCCCATTTGGGGTCATGAGGTCATGAAATCTACAATTTAGAATCCCCAATTGCCAAGGAGTCTCCACATCAAATTTGAGCTCTCTAGAGTCATTGGTTCTTGAGAAGAAGTCGAAAATGTGAAAAGTTTACGGATGGACGGACGGACGGATGGACGGACGGACGGACGGACGGACGGACGGACGCCGGACGCCATGCCATGCCATAAGCCCATCGGGTCTTTCAGACCTGATGAGCTAAAAAGACAATATGTCCATGCTAGTGACTTGAGATTTGTTAATGTTCTGATGTGATATTTAGTTTTTATAAGAAGTCAGAGATACAGATCAATCTGAGGATCTTAAACAACAAGAATGAATCAAATATAGAGACTTATTTCATGAAAATGATAAGAGATATAGGCTCACAATTAGGTCTTGTATTACTATTTCCTCTAGTAAGCGCCCAGCGGTTATTTTTTAATCACTTTATTACCCCCCCGCGCTTATTAGAAGCCTGGTGCTTATTGGAGGCCCGTAATTTCTTTCTTTCATAGAAAATCAATGCAGTCTTTTACAATCAATATCTGAAAAAGTTTACAAAGGGACATTATTTCAATGGTTAGAACCAGGCGCTTTTTAGAGACCCGGCACTTATAAAAGGCCTGGCGCTTATTTTCTCAATTACCCATAACCCCCTGGCGTTTATTACAGGCCCTATAGCTGTGCTTTTTAAAGACCAAGCAATTATTGGAGGAAATACAGTATTGCTAAACACCCTCTATCATGTGTTTTAGGTCAATTTGATCAAGCAAGTCTGAAGTCTATAATTGATTTATCATATAAACAAATCTTAAATTACTGTTAAAGGACAACTTCTGTAATAATACTTTCAATGCAATTGATATAGTTATATATAGTCATTCATTTTACATTTTACATTTTACATTTTGTCATCATGAAAATCTTATAATATAAGCAGATTTATTATTAATGACGTAATCTAGTATTAAAAGTTCTCATGAATTATATATGTTCTATATTTGTATTTCCCATTGAAATCTTGATCAATGATAGGTATAAATTACTCCATTCATCTGTGGGGCCATCAAGATAATGTTAAGCTGAACTGTCCATCAATAATTAAGAGACACTTTCATCGCTACACACTTTGGCCTTTGATGTCGGCCTACATAGCACTTTCACTTTCTGTGATGCTTTAATGCTGAAGTGTGATATAAAAAAATGTGGCCATTTCAAACATAATTATCATCCTTTCAACATGACCTTAAGTTCTAAGTGAATGTCGTGCCAGGCTGACCTTGATGAATCATATATTTCACTAAGGGTTTGAAGAAACAGTTGCAAAATTTTCAAAAATATATTTCTTCGCATTTTTCCTTATGAATATTTGTTTGTGCGAAATGGATCATCATTAGGGTCAAACATCTAATTCCTTTACCTGATTACCCGTATTTAAGCCAGATATTATTAAGTATCAAGCAAAAATAACGGGCAACCAGTTTAGTGTTAACACCTTCTAAGCAAATAGGATAGGGAAATGAACTTGTGATTGAAGCTTAACCAATCATGGTTTGCTTTTAATACAACTGTTATGTTTGACCGATAAACATTGTCTTGCAATTGGTATTTTATTTTGGTTTATATTAGATCCCTTTATCTGCTTAAAAAATAATTCTACTGCCTTTTTAATTTGAGACAAATATTAAGGATAACAATTAACCTTTTCTGTGTCATTTGATGAAGAGCACGATAAGAATTCCAGAAATGGGGTGAGAATTAAAAAAAGACAAATATGATGGATAACAAATATTATGGATTACAACTTTTTCCTTGGTCATCTGATGAAGGGTCAAGAAGAATTCCAGAAATGTGGTGAGAAATAAAATAGGAACAATACTATGGATAACAAATATCATGGATAACAACTTCTTTCTGGGTTATCTGATGAAGGGGCAAGAAGAATTTCAGGAAAATAGTGAGAAATCAAAGACAAATATTTTATGGATAACAGATATTATTGATAACAACTTCTTTCATGGTAATCTGATTAAGGGGCAAGAAGAGTTCCCCAAAAGTGGTCATAAATCAAATAATGAGGTTGTTATCCATCATATTTGTCTTGCTCAATTTAACACACCAATTCCAAATTGGCCTTTAAACAATTTCAAGGGCCTAATTGTAGGCAGACCACACAACCAGAACCTCATGACATCAGTAGCTTGTTCAGTAATGTTTCTTTTAAAACATTTTGTTATTTCTCATGCACATTCCAAAAATAGAGCCATTGGCTCTGTAGCTCATCAGGCTTAATCATCAATTATGCTGTAGAGTTTGGCCAATGATACCCCCTTTGTAGAGGCCACAGGGGCACCAATCATAAAATTAAGTATATATAGGCGACAAGTTTCAGTTTTCTAGGCCTTATACTTCAGGAGAAGAAGATGAAAATAGATTTGAAGGACGTTTCTGTTGCCTTTATTAGGGGTCACAGGGCAACCAAATCTACAATTTATAATCCTCACTAGCCAAGGAGTCTGTACACAAAGTTTCAGCTTTCTAGGCCTTATGGTTCTGGAGAAGAAGATGAAAATAGGTTTTTAGGGCGTGGCCCCTGTGGCCCTTATTAGGGGTCACAGGGCCACCAAAGCTACAATTTATAATCCTCACTAGCTAAGGAGTCTGTACACAAAGTTTCAGCTTTCTAGGCCTTATGCTTCTGGAGAAGAAGATGAAAATAGGCTTTTAGGGCGTGGCCCCTGTGGCCCTTATTAGGGGTCACAGGGCCACCAAAGCTACAATTTATAATCCTCACTAGTCAAGGAGTCTGTACACAAAGTTTCAGCTTTCTAGGCCTTATGCTTCTGGAGAAGAAGATGAAAATAGGTTTTTAGGGTGTGGCCCCTGTGGCCCTTATTAGGGGTCACAGGGCCACCAAAGCTACAATTTATAATCCTCACTAGTCAAGGAGTCTGTACACAAAGTTTCAGCTTTCTAGGCCTCATGGTTCTGGAGAAGAAGATGAAAATAGGTTTTTAGGGCGTGGCCCCTGTGGCCCTTATTAGGGGTCACAGGACCACCAAAGCTACAATTTATAATCCTCACTAGCCAAGGAGTCTGTACACAAAGTTTCAGCTTTCTAGGCCTTATGGTTCTGGAGAAGAAGTCGAAATTCCACAAAGTTTACGGACGGACGGATGGACGGACGGATGGACGGACGGACGGATGGACGGACGGACGCCGGACACCATGCCATGCCATAAGCCCATCGGGCCTTACAGGCCAGATGAGCTAAAAAAGGAAAATTATGAGAAAATTTGTGGAATCAAGTCTTGCTTGAGCATACAAAAATATTCTTGTCTAAATATTCCTAAATATGGAGATGTTATATCACGTACTGTATATAATTGCAAAAAACACAGTTCTTAGCTTTTTTATTTGAATTTTCTAAAATGACAAGAATCTTTTTACCAAAATGAAGAATTCAATGACAAAGACAGTTTCCAATAGAGTTCATGGAATAACCCCAAGAATCAGAACATTTTAACATGAGGGCAGTGTTTGCACTCTAACAATGCCGGACATCTTGCCATTGAGACTATTGGACATCTGATGGACCTCCACAAACATCATCTCTGATAACAGGACAGCTGATAGCCCTCGTTAATATTCTTAACTCCTTTCATTGAGCACATAATCTATGGGAATCAAAGGTCTGCTTTCGCAAACAGACAGAATGAATTTCGATCATAAAGGATCCATATCCTTGTCTATGCTTAACTGAAGGACACTGGGACTTGCTTATTATGAAGGTTCTGGATTTACGTAAATGGTTTCGAGGTTCGCTCAATACTTTTGGATCAGTGGCTTTATAAACACTATAATCATTTCATATTCATACTACATTCAAGAAGGTCAAAGGTTCCATACCCCAAACAAATTTGACAAGATAAAAGTTTCTTGTATTGATGTCATGCTTGTGTGTTTTGCTATTGTTTTCTGGTCCTAGGTAATGATAAGGGTATTTTAACAGTGCAAATATCCACATTGATTGCAAGCTCAAAGGCGCACCCTGTATTATAATTTGGAGTGTAGCGATAATTCAAACTATCGACTTATCGCGATAGTTGCTGTGCAGATCGTACTTAATTCAATACTGTCATTTTTTAAACGATCAATAGTATCGATAGCACGTCTTACTATCGACAGTGTCAACATTTTAGCTAATTCAGTTGTTGAGTTAATTTTAAAAGTAAAATTCACACAAAAACAAATCTTTTTACATTTGGAAATTACTGGAACACATTAAACAGATCTAAAAGTAGCAACCGGAAGATATCGCAATAGTCCCTTGTCACCCCAAATTGCTGTCATGCCTGTGTTCTTGGCTAATGTTTTCTGGTTTGAGACAAAAATAAGGGTATATTGATAGTCCACACTGATTGCAAGCTCATTAGGCGCACCCTGTATCATTATTCTGGTCTACTAAAGCAGTAACATGTCACCTCCAACACAACCTTCAACATTAGTTGGGTAAACATAGGTACATTCTGAATTAGTTCTCTTGCTCTAGGTGACACCACAATATGCTCATCTCATGTCTCAGTTTTGGGCAGAGAATCACCTCGAGTCTCCCTGTTTCCAGAGCGATGATGGCAACCTACCCATTGTACATGTTGTTGCTGAACTTTGCTATGATTGGTCAAATGAACTATACACAAGGTGGCTCTATCAGCAGTGTTTGTTACAAATAGCAACCTACCCATCATGCAAGTTGTTACTGAAGTTTGCTATGATTGTTCAAATGAACTATACACAAGGTGGCTCTATCTGCAGTGTTTATAATGGACGGCAACCTACCCATCATGCAAGTTATTACTGAACTTTGCTATGATTGCACCATGGTCAAATGAACTATACACAAGGTGGCTCGATCAGCAGTGTTTGTTACAAATAGCAACCTACCCATCATGCAAGTTGTTACTGAAGTTTGCTATGATTGTTCAAATGAACTATACACAAGGTGGCTCTATCTGCAGTGTTTATAATGGACGGCAACCTACCCATCATGCAAGTTGTTACTGAACTTTGCTATGATTGGTCAAAAGAACTATACACAAGGTGGCTCCATCAGCAGTGTTTGTAATAGATGGCAACCTACCCATCATGCAAGTTGTTACTGAACTTTGCTATGATTGGTCAAAAGAACTATACTCAAGGTGGCTCTATCTGCAGTGTTTATAATAGATTACCATTGGTTTGCTCTTTGATTACTTTCTCTAAGTTTCATCTTTGAAATACACATTTTAATGTTGTCCTGTTTATGGTTTTATATATAATCAATCATTGATAAAAAAAAAATGTCATAACTTTGTGATTCAATTTTTATCTAAGCACATTTGATTTGTATCAGACACCACAAAAATAATTAGGCATTTAGTTGCCATAGTAACAGCATTAATTATGTAAACCTTTGGTATACATTGCTGCTCTCTAATTCTGCTGTGTAGGTTATTTGCAAACTTTCAACACCAATACTCTTTTGAAAGCTCTGCTTAAATCAATGCTACTTAGCAATGAACAAGCACTGCATGGGTGTATTGTACTTAAGTCTCTTTCATACTGAGTACATACATCTTGAAATGGAATTGCATGTGAAATCAATATCTGTTTGTTTGACAACAAGTGCAATAAAAATTTAGAACACTCTCAATATTGACAGACGCCATTTAGAATTTCTTAATTAAAACAAGCTGAAATCAGAGTTAAAGGGGCTGTAGCATGTTTTTTGATAATTTTATATTTTAAATGTGTCACTGATAACTGTAAGTTGATGCTAAATGTATTATTTTGACAGTGTAAAAAATCTCATTACACAAGGTCAGAGTACAAAGTATGAAGATTCACATAAAATCCATTGGCGGCCATTTTGTTTGAACACCTTTAAATCATTTTGTGTAAGAAAAAGGAGTCGCATGTCTGAACTTTACGTTAAATAATTGAATTATTACTGCTCCATTTAGTTTAAATACATTGTCTTTCAATTGGAACCATTAATTTTCATTTTTCTGACATCACTTCATATTCCCCCTAAAAACGTGCTACTGCCCTTTTAAAACAAATATCTTGAGATTGAATATTTGAACTTGTAAATAAGAGGAAGAAGTCTATCTTCACAATGATAGAAAACAAAAGTCTGCAGCTACATATGGAAAGTATCTAAGAAACATGGAAAGCTCTATATTGTACATGAAGTCAACAGACTCAAAGACTGGGTCTCAAAGATTGGATTGTTGAGGTACATGCAGCTCTGAGCGGAGACCATGCAGATGTTTCAAAAAGCTTTCAAAAAGATAGATCCATTGACCCTGCAGCTCATTGGGTTTTTGTTTAACATAACATGTGGTAACTAGGGGTTTAACAAATCAGATATTACCCTTCTCGACCAATGTGTCTGTACACTAGATTTCAGCCTTCTATGGATTTTGGTTTTGGAGAAGAAGAAGAAATAAGGTTTGTAGGTAAGACCACTATATAAGGTAAGACTCAAATCAACAATATATAATCCCGAAGGCCAAAGGTACCTGTACATAAGATTTCAGCCTTCTAGGGCGCTTTGTTTTGTAGAGGAATATGGAAAAAGTCTTTTGGACATGGTCGAAAGCCCTCAAAAGGGTAATGAAAAAACAAACAAACCAAGAAGTAATGTTTCTTCCAATTTAAAAATGTCAAATGTCAAATGTCAAATGTTAAAATTCACATTTTATAATTTCTGATTATGATCATAGAGAGTGACGTTATATCAAGGCAGAGAAAGTGTGACTATAAATAAAGAATTCAAACAGGCTCGTTCAGCTAGTCCTCAGTGGACCGGTGGTAATTTGATGGTTTGGAGAGTGAAGGCCTTCAGGTTGAATTCAGCAATCTTTACTATGCAAACCTACTAAACAAAAAATTAACAGACAGAATCTGACCTAGGTTTGTAAGAAATTCTAAAAACCTCATATTCATTTTCTTAATATAATATTCAGTTTGTTGTATTCCTATATATATATATATATATATATATACTAAAAATCCATTACCATAGTTAACTTGTATCTTATTCAGGTTATTTTTATCTGTTTTGCATAACTCAGATCAAGCGCATAATTATCACATAAATTTCCTGACTATAATGATCGATTGTCAGTAGGGTACATGTTTTAATTAAATCTACATAGTAATAATCACTGCAACTTATATCATTTATCCCTCTAAGCAGTGACTTTACTTTTCATTAACTAAAAGGTTAAACGTTAACTATCGCTATGAAGTCCCTATCATTTTCTATATCAAAATTTCAGTAATGATCGTTAATCAGTTAATGTATCAATGAAGGAAAGCTATTTATCATGTTAGCATTTTGAGTTCAACTAATGATATTTAGAAACAATATGTTAATTAATTAGGATAAAACATATAAAAGTAAAGATTGTCAATGAATTTCATTTCATCTTACATGACATTTAATTCATATTTAATCAAAAGTAAGTCCCTTCATAACATACTTTTCAAATTAAATTTTATCTTAAAAAATTTATTTGATATAGTTTTATCAAGCAATTTGATAGTGTTGATCAAGGAAGTTAAGGTTAACCTTAGTCAAGGTTGTTTTGTAAGGAGGCCAAGTTTAGTTCTGAACTATCATAAACACAAAACCAAGCGCTTTGAACAAACATCTTGCTTCAATCAACTATTTTATGACAATATGTCTTGCAACTTATTTATGTAGGAAAAAAATCATAGGAGTTGAAGTATTTCCAAGAACCATTGATTTAACATAGAGATTGAACCAAGGTATCTGAAGAGCAGATTGATTTCTCAGAAGTACAACAAGCTCCAACATTCAATCTTTTCTGGAGCCTAACAAGAGCAAAGCTTGGTTTAACTTCTATCAGATCTCTGAAAATATAAATTCTGTAGAGATAAGCCTCTTAAAGAGCTGACTTTAACAAAGGGTTTCTTCAAATAAAGTCTGTTTCCAATCGAAGATGGTCGTTCATGTCACTGAACATCAAAGCGATACATCATTTATATGATTCCTTAAACTTTGGATGTGTAAATAGTCAAAAGAAATCCTTTAAAGATATTAAAACAGTTCTTGAAAGGGGACTCATTGATGGAATAATCTTAATGTCTGTGTTCTTAAGACTGTAGTTTAATTGAGGAAGCTGATATTGATTACAAACCACGTCAAAGGAGGTATGTATATCAAAATCAATACTCACTACTTTCATTTTTGTTTTATCTTGTCATAACATTAAAACAGGTAAGTAAAACATGCAAACCATTAATTAATTTTATTGAAGAAATCCTGTTCGAGCACATTTTTGTAACACGGTTCAGGGTCGGGTATCGAGGTGTTTGACAACTCCCTCCTCCACATCTTGTAAGATTATTTATGAGAACCAAAAACTGACCCCTCCTCTTCAAACTTTGATAAATTGACCCATTACTGAGTTCAATAAGTGGCAATTACATTCAGTTTTGATGTAGAGATGTATCAAAGTCTCTATTCTTTTTTGCTGAAGACAAAAAAGTTTCAGAGTCTCGTAAGCATGTTTGACGTCATGATTCTTATATTGCAGGAAGGAGTCCCTAAGAAATAAATAAGCATTTTACATTTTCTGCTGTCATTCAGTTAAAGAAACATGGCATTGATATGAACTAGTTGACTCTTAAAGTCAAGCCAATTATTTCAAATGTGAGAGGAAAGATTGATGTAACTGATGAACTATTTGTCTTGAATGCTTTAATATTTGTCTTGCGGTAATGACTTTGAGGACTGATGATAAATACTCCCTGCTCTATATGCAAGCTGCTTTTATGCTCTTTGTGTAAAGATCTACTTCTTAAAGAGATAAAGTATCCTATATTATTAATCTCTATGCCTTTAAAGGGGCAGTAGCACGTTTTTAGGGGGAATATAAGGTGATGTCAGGAAAATGAAAATTAATGGTTCCAATTGAAAGACAATGTATTTGAACTAAATCGAGCAGTAATAATTCAAATATATAATGTAAAGTTTAGCCGTGTGATTCCTTTTTCTTACACAAAATAGAATTAAAGGTGTTCACACAAAATGGCCGCCAAAGGAATTTATGTGAATCTTCATACTTTGTCCTCTGCCTATGGATGATTGACTTGCGTAATGAGATTTATGACACTATCAAAATAATACATTTAGCATTGATAACAGTTATCAGTGAAAGATTTAAAATATAAAATTATCAAAAAACGTGCTACTGCCCCTTTAAACCTTTATTACCACAAGGAGACAGTTGACATTAAGAAATTAAGTTCTTTGCAAGAAATCTAGATACTAAGTAATTAAATGAAAAGGTCATTATTACTTTGGCCTTAATTCTGCATTTTACATTGATCCTTCATTAAAGGGTGTTTGTTAGCTATTGCTTGAATAGCCACAGGGGGACATTTAGTTTCTTAGCAAATTGTTCACAGGTTTTACCATAATGCCTTGAAATGCCACAGAGGGATTAGTTTAATACAAAATTGTTCTTTGTTTACCATAATGGCTTGAAACACCACAGGGGGACTATTCCATGTCATTTGCTGAACATTAAACCTCTTGTCAAACAATAGCAAATAACACTGGAAGTATTGTCTTCCGCTAAATGTGATGCAATCTTTTGCTCCCGTTTAACATCTTCAGTAAATTAGAGTAAGTAGATCTTCAAGTCTTATAGCTTACAACTTTCTTGAAGTTGATGAAATGTGATGAAAATGTATTCCTCTATGAGTTGTTGGAGTAACACATGCAAAACTTTGTGAATACTTTTTTTATTTTTTATTTCCATTTTTTAGGGTACATAACCATGCATCATACAAGAGTAATGGGGTACAGTTGTCACAGTGTACTAAGACATTCCATGTGTACATAGGTAAATATCAGATAACTAAACATTATTATACATTTGGGTCATAGATTAAAGTCTATAGGTTTTTTAAGAGCATGTGAAGAGAACTCCAGAATTTATGAAAACTTGCAAAGTTACAATTAGAATATGCTATACATTTTGTTACTTGGTAGTATCTTATTATTTCTTGTTTTAGTGGCTTGATATTTGGTTTCATTTTCTTAATACTGCATCTGCAACTTTGTGAATACTATTATCTTATCATGAGGTACTTACTGTTACTGAAATTAATAATTCTTATATGATAATCAGTTCAATGAAGTATGTAAAAATAATTAGGTACAAATTGTGATTAATTGAAACAGGACGATGATGTGCATTAGCTAAACAAATCTTAATATCTTATACCAATCACTGCTTAATAAGTGGGTAGATGATAAATTTTAGTTAACAATGTTTGAAAGCTAGGTTATAGAACTACCGGTAGTATTTGTGAAAATTCTATGCAAGAATTTGACCCAAACGGAGAATTTCATTGATTTTCATTTAATTTATTGCTTGTTATGTATTTAGCTTTTGGTTGAATATATGAGATATTTTGAATGACAAATATCATATTGATGTTTGACACCTATTAATGTAAAATTCAATATGAAAATCACAGAATATTTCTTAAGATCATGACACCATTCTATAAAAACTGAGTATATATACATAGTCATTATAACTTAAAAACCTTGACCCCATTGTCTTTTAATGTGATCCTTTCCCTTCAGATTTCAGATTGATATAATATAAGACAAAGGTACTTTCTTTTACAAAATTAATATTGAAATGACATTGATGATTGTGTAATATACATCCCGTGTAAACATCAACTTGCAGGATTGGCCAATTCTTCCCACTTGGCCTCTATATTTTTATAGTAGTCGTAGACCTTTTGTATTAGGCGACCCCCTCTTGGAACCCCAAATTTCTGGTTTCATAAACTTGCCTTATACACTTAAATTTACATTTGTGAGGATAAGCAACCTGATCTAACCTCTGTTCTGATAATAGCAGTTCTTGGGTTTTAGGCACATTCACTCAGCAGTAAAAATTTGCTTCTCAAACTATCTGAAAAATATCAGCCAATGAAAACACTTCTTGCATAAAAGTTTTTTTGGTGTCATTGAAACGATTTAAGTTTTTTAATTAAATTATAATTCTTAATTTTAAAATTAAAGAAGTGTATTCTTTCAAGAAGACTCAAGATTTGGTTTGGAATTGTGATCAATCATCAACTGCACTCGTTGGATCTGGTATTGACAGTAATGCAGAACAAGCTTCTTATTCTTATAAAACATGAAAGCATCAATCATTGTGACTTTGAAAATTAAAGTTCTCTGCTTAGAGCTTCTTAGATTCAAAGGGATTACAAAGAATTTAAACTGATGAAAAAATACTGGAATAACCAGTACAGATAAAAATGATGGTAGGACTTTTGCCTTTTATGTGATTATGATAGTTAATCCCCAGTGCCTTCAATGGCTACTGTATCTTACATACCAACAAGAACTTTGCTTTCATAATCTTCATCTTACCTCGATCTGTTCTGAAACCTCAAAATTTGCTTTGCCATAAATCTTTCTAGAATGTTGTCTCAGGGAAATAGAGGTCCTTCTCTGACAAATAACGTTCTTAATAATCTTCATCTCACCTCGATCTGTTCTAAAGTAAAAACACAAAATTCTTTTTGCCACAAATCTTTCCAGAATGTTGTCTCAGGGAAATAGAGGTCCTTCTCTGACAATTAAACTTCTTTCAGCCGTCCTTAACCCTTAACAACTTAAAACTTAAATGAAGATCTATCTTTACAACAATGGTATATCTGTTTACTTTTAAATAATTTTTTAACTTGTACATGTTAACAAGCCTCCCTCATGTTATATATAGAGGATATCTGTCTTTCCTTGATGAATACCATGTTTATCTCATCGAGTGAGATAGAAAGTTCAAATATTCACCTTAAACTTTATACTAAATATTAAACTTTTCTACCTCACGAGATGAGATAAACATGGTATTTGTCAAGAATTGACAGATATTCTAGCTATTCATTATATGATATAATCCTTTTAATTATGCCAACATGACCAATTTCATGTTGAGTGAACACTTCGAAGAGCCGGTCGCTAAGGCAACAATGTGACTTTATGTGAGAATTCATGATGTCAGGCCATTGTTTACTGATGAAAATTCTTGAACTTGACGTCATGCAAATAGTGATTACCTGCATCACCACTCAGTAGAGTGACAATAAGGTTATCACCACTGTAGCCAGATAGAGGGTTTATTGCACTAATAGAACAGAGTATGATTTCACGTTCAATCATATGATAAATAACTTTACATATAATTTTATCTATTTTATCTATTTTATCTATTTTATCTATTTATCTATTATATTATCAACACAAAAATATAACATAGTCAGGGCAGTGGTCAGCATTTTCTTTGTACTCATAGAGCCTTGTTCCTCATTATACTGCCCACAAAATTTGGTCACAAACATGTATTTGGTTTTTTGATTGTGAGAGGTTTTACTACAATTCTCATATATATAAGGGAACAGGTCAAAATGGCCGCATGACAAAAGGACAGCAAAACGGAAAAGTCAAATGGGCCGCAAGAAAGTCAAATGGGCCCAAACCCCTAGTCAAAAGGGTTGCACCAAAAAGTCAAAATGGCCGCACAAAAAAGTCAAAAGGGCCCTAGATATTATATAATATATATAATCCACAAAAAATTTGATCACAAAGAGTTTTTACTACAAGTACCATATAATATTATATAATATATATAATTCACAGAAAAATTTGGTCATGATTATAAAATGATGCATCATCTATAAATTGATTTATGTCAAAACAATTATCAACAAACTCATTAAGGTAAATTGAAAAAAATTCATTTTCTTTTAATTTCAACAGTAGAATTATTTCCAAAGATTTTCTGAAAATTTAAACATATCAGTGACAACTTTATTGATATCAATTAGAAGACCCAATTGTAGAAACCTTATCTTGAATAATGAATAGCAGATTGCAATGTAAAACATGCAGTTCCATGTAATGTTTACACCCAGATAAACAGAATCAATTAGTTAGTTGATATAGTCATCAATAACTCACAAAATAATCAATAAAAAGCCTTTTAGATAAAGCAATGATATATAACTTCCTTTTCCAAGCATGGCAAACTGAGTTCTTAAATTTGAAAACATTGAATATCAATGCTTTTGATTTATTAATACATATATAATACCATTATTCAAACCAACGGATAAATCAATACCTATTGAGATAAAAGCTGTCTTTTATTTGCAATGCAAAGTAAGGACCTATGTATACAAACATTATATATAAATACATCAGAAGGACATTTCTCTTTATTCAACATATTGCAAGACAAACAGAAAGTTTTGATGTTAAAAAAGGTTGTAAATGATGTTTACATAAACCTGTCCTACTGAACAATTAATTTATCAACATAGAACTTCTTTTGACATTTCTCATGACCTATTAATGGTGAAATGATGTATAATTGACCTGAAAGAAATTGACAAAGGTATATCTAATTACTTGTTCATGTTTATGTTTTCATGTAATGGATCGAATTACATAGAATGAATATGCTTAAAATCTAGCTACCGTATTCGTCCTTAATAAGCTTAGCTTGCAAAAATCCAAAGTGGGCGCTTATTAGGATACCCCAGAAATGGGGGGGGCGCTTATAAGGAATACGTAATAGACAAGCGAAACTAGCACTTGTCGGGATTCTGAACGAGAATGAAAGTAGGTCGATCGTGGAACTTCAGTGCAACTACACATTCACAGGCCTGGATAAACTAAAAACTATTGGAAAAGCAGTAGAGGTAGGCCATTTTACGTATGAAGGGGAGGGGGGGGGGGGGGGGGGGGGGGGGGCTCTGTTATATGGAAATTTGTAATAGGGGGCGCTTATTAGGGAGGGGGCGCTTAATAGGACGAATATGGTAAGTGCCAAAGTCGCTATGCTGGAATCGTTATTAAAGATATTGCAATTAGGATAAATATCTATGATATCTATGTGATGACGCATTCACAACAATAAAAAGTGATGTAAGTATTTTTTTCTCTTGGACAAAGGTCAAGGAATAATTGGATCAACCTCACTTAGTCAATAATTGTAAAAGTAGAGCCATTTTCTCTGTAGCTCATCAAGCTTCATATTCAATTTTGCTTTAGGGTGTGGTCAAGAGGGGTTACCCCCTTTAGTAGGGGCCACAGGGTTATCAAATGTGCATTTTAGAATGCAACCAACCTTAAATTGAGTAATTGAGTAATTGATAATTTTGGTTATAGGATCTAAAGGATTACCATAGGACCACTTAAACTGTAAATAATAATCCTCACTAGTCAAGGAGTCTGTACACAAAGTTTCAGCTCTCTAGGTCTTACGCTTCTTGATAAAAAGATAAAGATAGGTTTTCATGGCATGGCCACTAGTCAAGGAGTCTGTGCACAAGGTTTCAGCTTTCTAGGCATTATGTTTCTGGAGAAGAAGATAAAAATAGGTTTTCAGGGCACAGCCCCTGTGGCCCCTATTAGGGGCAATTTGTTACAGGGCCACCAAAGCTACAAATCATAATCCTCACTATAGTCAAGGAGTCTGTACACAAAGTTTCAGCTTTCTAGGCATTATGTTTCTGGAGAAGAAGTTGAAAATGCACGGACGGATAAGTTAAGATAATGGCTTTATTATCCCAAAGGAAAATTTGTTTAACATTGAAAAAAACTCTTTGACATTCATTAACCGTAAACATTATTAACAAAAATATCATTTTGAAAATGTTTATCATTTCATAAAAATCACAATTATCCTAACAAGATCACAAAAGCGACACCCTAATGTTAATAACTTCATAAATATTAATTATAGAATGAACAGCCTTTAGTGTTAAGACAAGCCTGTCTATAAAATACTGAGCATGCACAGCTTGAACTTTTCATATTTCTATCAACTTGGAAAGCAAATCATGTAAGAAGCATCTCCATATTGGCAAGACTGGAAACTCTGTGAGTCTTTTTGTCAACATCCTGACATAATCAATATGGAGATTATGTTGATAGCAAAACAAGGAGTTGTGGTGCAACCAGGAATTTTGACAAAATGTTGCTAGTGTGTGTGCGTAAGGTGGGGTGGGGATTTGTTTAAAATGGGGGGTGTACGTGGGTATGTGTGTAGGGAGGGGGAGGGGAGGGGGTAGCCATTGTTGTTCTCTTGTATAAAATGGGGGGTTGGGTGTTGTTCTGTTAAAAATTGGGTTTGGGGTATTGTTCTCCTGTTTAAAATGAGGGTTGGGATGTTGATCTCTTGTTTAAAATGGGGGCTGGGTATTATCATGTTCAAAATGGGGGGTTGGGTGTTTTCCTGTTTAAAATGGGGTTTTGTGTGTTGTCCTGTTTAAAATGGGGGTTGGGAAAATGTTCTTAGTTTAAAATGGGGGTTTGGATGTTTTCCTGTTTAAAATGGGGTTTTTGGGTGTTGTTCTGTTTAAATAGGGTTTGGGGAGTTGGTCTCCTGTTTAAAATGTTGGTTGGGTGTTGTTCTCCTGTTTAAAATGGGGGTTTGGAGTGTTGTTCTTAAATTCAGAATAGGGTTTGGGGTGTGGTTCTCAAGTTTAGAATGGGGGTTGGGGTGTTGTTCTTATGTATAACATTGGCGTATGTGTGTAGGGGGAGGGGGCGTTGTTCACCTTTGGTTGGGGAAATATTAGTGTAGGGGGTGTTTAATATGAAATAGTAGACAGAACTAGAAAGTAACTGACTTGACTATTTTACTGTTTACCTTGTAGGAGTTACTTAACTATCAGTGTATGGTTAAAAAAGTATATGTATACATATGATTAACTTTCATAAATTCAACATTGTTAAATGTTTCTCATCAAAGTTCAGAGGTTAAAATAGATTGATGCACATACTCACATTAATACTAGAAAGATATTACAGCTTTTGTGATTTACCACATGGGGCATAATCATAAGCAATACATTTAACTTAGCGATTGTAAATCATTTTTTGAAAATGATTGAGAATATTTAATCATCAAATTTCCTATTCTTAAAACCTCTATTTTCATTCTTTTACAAACAAAACACCTCCGCTTTTCAGTTTCAAGACATTAATTGAGATTGGTTGATCCTTATCACTACAGGGGAGCATGTTGATTGGTTCTCCACAGAGCTGCCAGATTTTCAAAATTCATCATGATCGAAAAATTCAGATATTTTGGGATTGATTTAGAAGTGGGACCTTTTCATTTTCAACAGGCGAACTACCATACTAAATGCAATATTGCTTTAAAGCTTAAATAATAGAATAATATTGATATTATAATATTAATGGCAAAAAAGAGTATGGTAATCTTTGTTGTCTGACTCTTGTTAAAAATAAAGGAGTTGAAGTACCATATATCCTCTTTAATAAGCGCTTAGGAGCTTAATTTTTCACCATCCTTTGACCCCGGGCTTAAGATAGAGGCCCACTGCTTCTTAAAGACTTGGCGCTTAAATTATTTCATTAACGACAAATTGGTGTTAGTGTTAAAGGGACAATAGCATGTTTTTTTGTTTTTTTTTGGTTTTTTTAATTTTCACTGATAAATGTACGTTAAATGTATTATTTTGAAAGTGTCAAAAATTTCATTACACTAACCAATCATCCATAGTCAGAGAACAAATCATAAGAATTCACATAAAGTTCATTGTCGGTCATTTTTGTGTGAACACCTTTTATTCATTTTGTGTAAGAAAAAGGAATCACATGGCTGAATGTTACATTATATGTTTGATTTATTACTGCTCAATTTAGTTTAAATACATTTTCTTTCAATTGCATGGAACCATTTATTTTCAGTTTCCTGACATCACCTTATATTCTCCCTAAAATGTGCTATTGTCCCTTTAAGGTGTTATTTAAAATGAATGTGTGTAATGTTTACTAAAGAAGCATTAATTCAAATGTTTTGACCCAGCACTTATTTGAGACTGGGCGCTTATACAGTAAGTTATGATAAGTAAGTGGTATTTGTAATAACTTTTAAATAATGTAAAATTGGGTAGAAGAAAGATGTAACAAATGTGTCAAAAGTTTTTTTGGTAAAAAATAAGTTCTTTGAGGGGCATTTTAGAAGCAGGTTTGATGAAGAAGAACAAGTTCTTATGGATAATCAGCTTCTTTATTGCATGAAATGCAACGTTTCGGTGTAGGTACTAACACCGTTATCAAGCAAGTGATACAAGTGATTTGATGTAGGAGAATTTATACATAAAATGATATGATGTTAAGTTGTATTGTATTGCTTACATACATATATAGTGGGTGTTAATTACTTAACCAGTAAATGTGGGCAGTTAATATCAAAGACCCCTTGCAGACAGCAGATTATTTATCAAGCTGCGTGGGGAGGCTTTACACTTCTTTGGTCAGCTAAATGTCACTGGTTGGCTTTCATCAATAACCACTCATTATTGACATTTAGACGCATTCTAGACTCAATGAATTAAGCTATGCGTGGTAATCATCCATAAAGATATTAAGCAATGTTGTTCATTTCTAAGACACGAGTACCCAGGTAGTCTGTCATCCAGACCCTAGAGCAATAATATTCAATTGACGACAAACCCAGTCTAGAAAAGTATAGCAAGTCTATATTGCTCAGCTCTAGATTAAAGCATCTCTGGGCTCCTTTTTCGAATAATATGGATACCTAATAATATTGGAAATAAGTACTTCTTAAACTAAATGTAATGTTACTCTAAGATACAAGTAGTCCAGAATGTTGTGTGAAGAAGTTATCATCCACATCATAGTCATGTATTACAAGCAAGAGTTATCTTTAATGCCAATCATGTATTAACAATTCAAAAGCATACATCATGACATACAAATACCATACAACCCTCCCAAATCTCTAATCTGATACAAACTGATATATCTATTTTGTCCCATTCTCTCCCGACAGAGGCAGACCAAGTCATGAAATGTTGATACAGCCTCTGTTATAATAGGTAGAAATATGTGGGTTCCGGCAGTTTCCCCTGGCGGAAAAAAATTGCACCACAATCAATTTGAATTTCTTTATTAAATGACAACACTTCTCGCATGGAAAGGGTGGTTCATATCACAATGCTTTTGCCATGGTTGAGTAGCCAAAATGATGATTTTAGAACAGCATCGGTGATTGCATAATTTACCTTGATGCCTCCAATCAGGCATCTCCCATTCTATCCCACAAAGTCGGCGTAATATAACAGAGGCTAAATCAACATGACTTGATCTGCTTCTGTGGGGAGAGAATGATTTTGTCCCAAATTGTTCTAGTCTGTCCCTGAATCTCCACAACTGGTATTTTCACAAGCTTCCAGTTATTGTTGGTATGGAGGGAATACAACTATATCACATTTAATGACCCATTGGAAACAATAAATTCCAAAAGGGCTGTTTGAGTCCCCTCCCCCTTCCTCCTTTGTCACTCACTGTTCCTCACGACCGTGATTCACTGTTAAATTCCAAATCAAATAAAATGAAAAAAAAATTAATGAAGGCATTTATTTAAAAATTGATTAACCTTTAAAATCTCCTAATTACATAATTAAACAGAAGACCATGCAAGGTTATTTCACGACATATAAACACACAATCAATCCTTACATTCCCAATCTCAGGCAAAGCAAATATCAAATACCCTTCAAGATTGATTTAACAGGAAGTTAAGCAAATCTAAATCTAGTTCAGTAGTCCATCAAAATGTCTGCAGGGTAGACAAATACACCGGCACTGGTAGTTCCTGGTTGCCATTGTATCAATTTGGAATTAGCCTTAGACAAGAGCATTCACTTACAGAGAAGCGAGACCAATAAAAGATTGAGTGCTAAGCTGTCCTATCAACTAACAAAGGATCTTCTGATATTTGTTTTTCAATAAATGTGCGGCTACCTCTTCCTTTCATCACGTCCCAAATCTCGAAAATCTAATTAACACTTCGGAAGATTGGAAGAATCTTCTTCGCAGTGTCAACAGAGACGAAAATAACTTCTAGTCGGCGACTACTTCACACTGATGTTTCTTGAGGAAGGCGCTGAAAGACGACCAATAGACGTGACGCAAATACGCCGTCCTTTAGGAAACTGAATACATTATTGAGTTGAGCTTCCATTAAACTGTGACATGAATTGGGACTTAAGACATCTGCTTAAAAGACCCATTTTTTAGACCAGAGTAATGAATCGATATTTTCGATGATGCCTTACTGATGTAACAGAAATTGATTTGAAGATTTATAGCTTTTGGGATCATCACTTGGTTTGATTGTAAAGTTTGAGTAGGATGTGATGTCCCTGGATTTGGAATTCTGGGATTAAGCAATCAAACGGAATTGGCGAAGAAGCTTATAGGAGAACAATCTGATCCACAGGATTAAACTTTGTGCTGAAATCAATTGATATGGAGACATAAACTCGAATCAAAAATAAAAAGTATTTGAATAATGTATTTCCCTACTCTTCTGGAACAAAGAACAGATAATATGATGACTGGAAAAAAAACAGATATATATCTTGAAAAGATCATTAAAAAGAAATAATGTCATGTACAAAAATTACATATAAAATATGTGAATATCAAAATGCAATAAAAAATCATTCAAAAACTTTCATTATTATTACAATATTTCTTGCTTATTTCTAACACAATGACATACCGGTATTTGTCTATTGATGACTATTTTGGATAATATTCAGTAATGTTTATATGCATGAATAAAAATGTTATTTTTCCTGTTCTGTTTCCCTAAGAACACCCATACCTGGCATTTTACCAAATTTCCTCTGAGAACTTTTCTTACCTTTACTACCTATTACCGTATTCGTCCTAATAAGCACCCCGGGCGCTTAGCTTGCAAAAATCCAAAGGGGGCGCTTATTAGGATACCCCAGAAAGGGGGGCGCTTATTAGGAATACGTTATAGACAAGTGAAACTAGCACTTGTCGGGATTCTGAACGAGAATGAAAGTAGGTCGATCGTGGAAATTCAGTGCAACTACACATTCACAGGCCCGGATAAACTAAAAACTATTGGAAAAGCAGTAGAGGTAGGCCATTTTACGTATGAAGGGGGGGGGGGGGGGCGCTCTGTTATATGGAAATTTGTAATAGGGGGGCGCTTATTAGGGAGGGGGCGCTAAATAGGACGAATACGGTATGAGGAATAATTGCCACAAAATGATATAAACATCTCTCACTATGTCTTTTACAAATCTACTTCTTTATTCTAGCTTTTTGATAAAAAAAATTGAAAATAATTTTTTTTTTTTTTATCATGTTTATATCTAAAAAGACCTTTGAAGAAGCGATCCTTAAAGACATTCCAATAAAGGGGGGAAATATTTCAATGAAAACTACATGTACAAATAAACCCTTCAATTGAATAAAGTGCAGGCATGTAAACAAGCATCATACAAGTGTAATACACTTAATTTAAAGAATAAGATTGTGAACACTTCTAATTTTCATAAATTTCGAAACATTATCATTTTTGATTAATATTACTTTGAACAATTTCAAAAAGATTCAACAGCAAGCAAAACCTTTATATGATTTTATTCTTTAAAAATTACCTGCCTTTACCTGGATATCTAAATTGAGAACCGTGCATGTATTAAATCATCACAAAAGACTCGCTAACCTGATAAATCCGGCATTCTGTAGTTGATGGTATATCCGTAACAAACATTAGTCAACACATCCTCTCCACAGACAGTTTATCGCCTATCTTCTCTATTTTTGACCTCGTGTATGATCCTTATTTACCGATATGCTCATTCCAGACTTATTACTAATTATCAAGACTCGTTACTCAATGTTGATGGGCCATTGGCGCTCCAGAATGATGCAAGAGAGTTATAGGCTTCAATGGAAGGGAAAGTTACATGGATAAATATTTAATTCTATTACCACGACACACTGATTATAAACCTCTCTGGGTTTTAACACCCTATCTTCCTTTATGGATTTAACCTTTCTTGAGTGTAAGGAATGTTTTAAAGGCATTGACGGCAAAAAGATATGTATGCAATTAGTGGTAGAATAAAATTGTTTATTTTTTTCCACTACCATTGAATATCTTTATGCCTTGTGATGATTACGGCCTAATCCGTCGAATTTTCAAAACTGAACTGTACCTATCCGTCGAATGACGCTTGAGTGATTGTGTACCGATCGGTCGAATCTTTGCGAGCAAGAGAAACTGGGAGAATATAGGTTGATTAATGAAGGGGTGTACGGGTTGTTACACACATTATGATTGATCGCTTGAAATGAAGTTGTAGTGGTAGCAGTAGCAGTAGTATTTGTCTCACACGCATCATAACATTTAATATACAAGACATGGTACACAGTATAAAACAATGCGACCCACAACTGGCTTTTGAGAAACTACAAGAACACATCTTACTGTTCATAAATATATGTTTTTTAATATATGTTTTCATACTTGAGAAAAATAAACTTTTCATTATCATTCAAATCGTAACGCACCGTTACCCAGTGAGCTGCTTACATTTCTCATTTTCTTAGACGGGAAACGGATATATTGCGAGTAAAGGGTTCATACTGTAAAACTCCTCTCTGTTTATGTATAAATTTGTACTTTAAGTAAACGTATCATTTTAATGTTTAATAGATCCTTTGTATCCCTTATATCTAAATACATGTATGGCATATTCATCAATACTACCAAATTACTTCACTTATCTTTTGGCATTACTTCCAAATGTTTACCACTTTTACCATATATTATTGGTGTAACAACAAATCTCTTATAGCATTGTGTATAAAAAGTTATAATTGCTGAAATTTTTTATATCTAATAATCAACACAAAATTTACTTTTAAAACAAGAATTATTAATACGAATACTTTTGAACTGTTTACAATTATACCATTCTTGTTCATAATTTACTTTAAGTCTAAGCACAAATTCTGACAATAATATTTCAACACTATTTAAATTTTGCTGTTGTTCTCCAATGCATAAGGGTAGGAATATTTTACATGTATATATTTTTCTATATCTTTACTCATTAGATACGACATGAAACTGACTTCAAGGGATCAAAACACCCCTTTTGTCTTATTTTGGAACGTTCCAACGTTATGTAAGCCAATTAACAACTAAAATCACAGTACCGATCCGTCGAATGGATTTTTCGATCCTTAAACTAGAAATTCGATGAATAGGTATGCGACCCTTGTGATGACATTACTCTGCCAAAATGTGTATATCCTTGCTTCTTGCCATGTTATGATTCATCTTCCTGTGTTGTATATCATTCCTTGTATCTGTTTTATATCATATATATTACACCAGCCATTGTAATGCCCACGTACCACAAAAAAGGTAAATAAAAAAAAAAATTAAAAAAAAAATTGTTAAGTTCATATGTTTTCATGCAATGTTGCAATAATGACATATAAAAATTTCCTCGCAGACGTACTACTATAAAAAATGGCAGACACTCTTACTTACACATAAAAAAATATATTTCTGACACAACACAATATTATTGATGACATTCAAGTCTATAAGAAATAAGTGTAGAAACATGTGTATTTTAGCTAAGGTTTTACATATATTCAAAAGCTGCACTCATTAACAGCAGTGCTAAGAGAGCAGTTAATTTGTTCAATCTTGTCTTTCAGCTATCTAATCTAATCTTTTAAAGACAGATATCTAAAAAGGTATTCCAGGGTTTGAAATAGTGCCCGCCCACCTGCCAACTACAGGTGTAGATTGTTGGAGAAGAGGTCACCTTGAAGCCAATCTGGATTATGGATTATCTTCACATTGCAGGGCTTGTCAAATTTAAAGGAGGCTGGTTCATTTTTCAAACCACACCTTGAAGACCTATTTTTTTTTAAAAACTGTTGCGGCAGTATAAGTTTTAGCGTTATGACTTCTGTAGACCTAACCGTTGAAGATAGAAATACATGCATAGAGAGAAAAATTATCAGTTTTGAATTTCCAACACTGTTATTTATAAGTAAGTATTTAAGTGTTCAGAATATTTTTTAGAGCAAAATAAGTGAAAAAATTACTTTTTTTCACTTTTTTACCCCAAAAATGAAAAATATGAAAAATTTGCAAGGCCTCTCAATCTGTATGTTATGAGACAGGTATAAACTACAATCATGCCTAATTTCATGCTTGCATCACGATGTGCACAATTATTTCACTTATCCGCTGGGCTATTGGTTGTAAGACGTAAATGTATTTCCAACACCGTCCTAAAGAAGGAATATTGAAAGGGGGAGGTGGTTCACCTTTATGTTTGATCTCAATCATCTCTTTATAAGACATTATTCCACATGTAAGAATGTCGATCTTTGATTGGTCAATGTGACCCTGGATAAATACTGATATCATCCTCTTGAGCACGGTGATAAATTATTTATACCCACCATGAAAATTTTTTGCAGATTCAGCGTCTTGAAATGTACAAGGTTTGTTAATTTACCTCAACACATCAAGATTACTTTTGATCAACCGATATGTAGCATTGAACAAACTATAGTCAAAGTACTTACACAGTTTTTCTTTTTTTCTTTTCATATATCGGTTTTATTAAACTTTCGGCTTGTCATATAACACCAAGCAAGAGGCTGATATATCCCTATGCCAACCTCGTTTGAATGGTATAACTTTTATTGTTTTGGGCTATTAATTGTCACATATCAAGACTCAAGGGCAGGTAATTTCAGTTTGCTAATGAAATAGTATGCTAATAAAAAGTCCCAGTGGTCATACAGTGTAGAGCATTAGATCAAAACCCGGTGAATTACATCTTGGATAAAATTTTGACCTTAGACAACCTTTAGCAGTTCAATTAAGTTGGCCATGACTTAACTTTCACCTCTCCTAAGGTCATCCAAGCACTAAGCCTCAATCTCATTACGAATATTGGAAATCTCTGGAGTTTTGATGTAACTGTTATCTGCCAAGATGGTTGCAACATGAAACCCTGGAGAGAATTTGGTATAGAAGGAACTAAGGTCTCGTTCTACAGTTTTTTCCCCCATAGACTCCAATGTTAAATCGCCATCGGTCATTGGCATGTCAGTCCCATACGACTCAAATAGATCACTAGCGACCACTAGCAGCAGTAAGATATGCATACTTCTGATGGAAAAATCAATGAAGTACTATAGGTTATCCTTGCTAATTTTTTGCTACAGCTGTTTGAAAATAGACCACATGAAATTCACACATTGAAATTCTTGGGATTTTGGACCCGGAAGCGACCGAACAGCTTCCATTGAGTGGGTCACTTGACCTTCCGCAATTGGCATAGCATTACATGACTGTTGTAGGCTGACAGCCAAGTATATTAGCTAATTCTGAAAGAAAGACTTAATCTAATACCTCAAATAACTTTTCTTTTAGGGGTAAAACACTGTCAGACCTCTATTTGCTATCTGAAGTGGGAACTCTTTGGCCCCCGTTCACAATGAAAAAACTGTAGAACGAGACCTTAAGGAGAAACCAACTTTCACGATTACTTACTTTTTATTATTTTTCTTGACCGTGAATGTTTTTCGAACAAAACGATATTTACGAAAGGGTGTTAACATGAAAAAAAGTGACCAGTTGGGGCAAACCGGTGTGATCAGTCCAAAGCCGTTTTGGACAGTTCACATCTTCAACTTTCAGCCTTCCAAGCTCAAAAGCAAACAATCACTTTATCTAAATAAAGCAAGATACCTGTATTTATTTGAATATTTCTCATTGATTTGGACCTGAAGAAGTAGTAAAATGTAAAAAAAAAGCAAGGAGTCTGTATTTTTTCATACAAGCATGGCTTGAAAAGTACCTAAAAAATCCAATCTACAGCCAATTTAGGTGGGCAGAGGCCAAAAAGTTGAATTTGGGAAATATTTTGAAGAAATATGTATGTCAATTTACTTGAAATTGATTGCAACATCATCAAAATATATGAATAAGCCCTTCCAAATGCACTATTACTAGAAAAAATTCTGATATTTGCCAAAAACTCAGCCTTTAAGGGTAATTTTTAGCCTTTTCAAGCCTAGTAAGTTGCAAAGGCCAGTTTCCATGGCAACAAATCAAAACTAAGTCATCCGAAAGTCTATCATTTTATTTGTATTTGAACATTAGTATTGAAAACCCAATTCATGGTAGCAAAAGAGTGTGTAAATATTAAAAAAATACAGAAAATGTAATTTTTCGTCATCTCCCTTAAGGTCTCGTTCTACAGTTTTTTCCCCCATAGACTCCAATGTTAAATCGCCATCGGTCATTGGCATGTCAGTCCCATACGACTCAAATAGATCACTAGCGACCACTAGCAGCAGTAAGATATGCATACTTCTGATGGAAAAATCAATGAAGTACTATAGGTTATCCTTGCTAATTTTTTGCTACAGCTGTTTGAAAATAGACCACATGAAATTCACACATTGAAATTCTTGGGATTTTGGACCCGGAAGCGACCGAACAGCTTCCATTGAGTGGGTCACTTGACCTTCCGCAATTGGCATAGCATTACATGACTGTTGTAGGCTGACAGCCAAGTATATTAGCTAATTCTGAAAGAAAGACTTAATCTAATACCTCAAATAACTTTTCTTTTAGGGGTAAAACACTGTCAGACCTCTATTTGCTATCTGAAGTGGGAACTCTTTGGCCCCCGTTCACAATGAAAAAACTGTAGAACGAGACCTAACCTTATTGACTTTTCAATCTACTCAGACTGACAATGGCTGCACAGTCCCAGAGAGCATGAAACTGTTAATCTAATTATTTTGCTTAGTGATATTTGATACTGAATTCATTGACAAATATATATATATACATTTATCACTTAATACAAGCACAATTCTGAGATTGTGAAAATAATTATGTAAGAAGACATGTGCAAAATTTGAAATGAATCAGATGAATAGTTTTACTGCAATTAGTCAGACAAATTCTGATTTAGAAAACAACTGTAAAAGTACAAAACATGGAAATTCGTAAATAAATCAAATATTAAGAAATTTATTCTAATTTGGCACTGCACCCCTCCTAGAAGGGTAGAAGATATACATGTGCAAAATTTTTAATGAATCAGATGAATAGTTTTTCCCTAATAGATCATAAATGTCCTGAGACGGACAGACGGGTGGAATTTTGGTATATATATTATTTACTGACCAAGGCTGAAGTGTTCAGTGGCAATGAACCACCTCTGCACGTGCTATGAACACCCGAGCGTGCGCAGCACGCGAGGGGGTTTATAGCACGTGCAGAAGTGGTTCATTGCCACTGAACACTTCAGCCGCGGTCGGTAAAATATTTACACTCATAGCTTAAACTTCAATACGTATAGACGTGTTGTTGGGTACCACTTTTTCAAGATGGAAGATGGTTACACAAGCGATGACATTTTGAGTCAAGCTTTGGACATTTTGGAAGATAGAAAGCCATATTCAGTACAAACGGGTAAGTATTCGAAACTATTTTAAAGGTAAATTTGTAGAGGTTAAATGAGACATTTCTATAATATTGACTGACCAAGGCTGAAGTGTTCAGTGGCAATGAACCAGTTAAATGAGACATTTCTATTTTATTATATGTTTATTCATATTTTTTATAAATTGGATGACAGCTAAAATTAAATATGTTCTTTTTATCAGAACCGGTGAGTGATGGCCAAGATGACGACGGTGACGACATCGCATTAGAGTTATCGTTAACACAGCAGACGTACACAGTTCAAACAGGTGAACGCATTTTTAAATCACACTTTTCTCATGTTGTGTTCTGATATACCAATTAACATTTTCGCAGGTAACATTTCTTAACCAATGCTAAATTGTTTTGTTTATTTCCAAATTATTAAGTCCAAATGTCAACGTTGTATATAGGATAAGACTTATCTCAAGGGCTTTCCATAGAAAGAAAGCTGCTATTGGCCTGTAACCCGACCCGCGGCCCATCCAAACGGCATGGGCTTCGATGAGCTTTCTGTCTTACTGAATGCATAACCAATTATTGTTGTTATTATTGTTGAACCATTATTGATTAAATTACAATAAGGCGTTAGAATTTGTGTAATTTATTATCAATAAACACACAGCAAAACAGTATTATTTTTGGATAAAAACGCTATTCTGGTTGGGTTTTTTTCAGAACCTATAAGTGACGAGGACTCATTTGATGGCTTAATTGATATACTCAGATATCAGAATGAGGATGTGACAGATTCACAGATATCAGCAATTAAGTCAGCGGTCGATGTATCTGACATGTCAGAACCGGGAGGACCATGCCAAGTTGGATTTAGAAGACGTCTCACATCTAATGGTAATCATTCATTTTAGTAATTTCCAGGTTTTTTCTTGAATTTCATGTCCTTCCTATACAAGCTACTCAGTGGTTAAACAACATTCCCTATGACGCTAGGATAAATGACATCATACATATCTTTTACTCACAATATATACACTGCACTAGACCACTTAGGGATGTTTGAATGTTTATCATTTATATTTCGTCAGTTATTTAATGAATACGTTTCTATATTCGTTATTTCAAAATTAACATATATCCCTGCCTTTCTTTTGTCAAGTATTTTTTAACTTTGTTAGTCTTGATATATTAATTATGTCTTCTGCAGATGTTGGTCAATCTATTTCCGTCTTACCAGTTGCTGGTCCCTCAACACTTACTGCGCTGCCCACAGGTGAAGGTCGGTATTTTTGCGCTCAAATATAGAATAACATAAAGATTCTTTGCATCATGTTTCAAATTCTTAAATTCAAGTGGAACTTTATTAATGCATCACTTGATATGTTCATTCTGAAACTCCTATTGATCTTTCGATTTTGGTTTCTTTTTCAGTTGAACATACACGATTCGCTGACGTAACTGATGCAGACTTACAAAAAAGGGCCAAACCGTTTGTGCCAAAGAATACCATAAAGAAGAACAAATGGGCTTATAATTTGTTCCAAAGATGGAGGAAGGAATTTCTTCAAACTGGAAAAAACAGGAATGGTGATAAAACAGAAATCTATGACTTACTCGCAGACGACCAAAGGGATGTAGCTGACTATTCTTCCAAGGAGCTAAATGTCATACTACGAGCTTTCGTTATTGCACTCCGCAAAGAGGATGGCAGCGAATATAAAGGGGAGAGCATTCTGGCGATAATGTGCGGTATCCAACGTTACATCAACTCATTTGGACATTCCCTGGACTTTTTTAAGGACGACGAGTTCCAAACTCTGAAAGTCACCATCGACACAACAATGCAAAGCAAGTGTGCGCTGGGTATCGGCTTGCAACGACGTCAGGCTCTGGTGATAACTGAAGATAACGAAGCTATCTTGTGGAAGAAAGGTATCCTTGGGGCAGATACGCCGCAGTCGCTTTTAGACACTGTCTTTTGGATAATTGGTATGCATTTTGGACTTCGGGGCGGAGACGAACATAGGAAACTGTCATTTCAGAATTTTGCTATCAACATTGACAGTGACGGACTTACTTATCTTCAGTATACGGAATCAGTCTCTAAGACATTCCGTGGTGGACTGAAACATAGGAACATTGAGCCCCACACGGCCAGGGCATACGAGAACAAGACAAATCCAGACAGGTGTGCTGTGACTGTATTTCGGACCTACCAGAAGCATCTCCATCCCAACAGAAATCCTGATCTGTTTTATTTCCGCCCATTGCAGAAGCCCAAAAGTGAAATTTGGTTCTCACAAACTGCAATCGGCCACAATACCCTAGAGGGCACCGTTAAGAGGCTAATGAAACAGGCTGGAGTACCCGGATATTTCACGAACCACTCTTTGCGAGCTTCCACCGCAACGCGTTTGTTTCGAGCTGGCGTTTCAGAACAGGTTATAAGGGAACAAACGGGACATCGTAGCGTGGCTGTGGAAGCGTACAAACGCACGTCTGATGTACAGAAACGCGCAGTCTCTGATATTCTCCATGGTGAACCATCTGGTAAGGTGTCAAAGTCAGAATATTCGGACAACGTGCAGAAAGGTGATTCTGGTTCTGTGAATGCTGGGTCAGCAACCTACTTCCAGTGTCAGACCGTTAACATTAACCATATCTACAAGTCTTAGATGAGAGCGTTTGGACACGTATGACCTGAATGATGGATGATTAAAGTATTTTTCATGTTGTTAATGTCTTTCTTCTTTTTTTTATGATGATCTGTGCAGACCGAGGGAGGGTGGTTCATCAGATGAACCACCTGCTAATAGGTTAGTAAGTAAAAAGAATTACCTGACAGTATCAGTGTAGCTATGGTGTAAAATACAATATACCCTTGACAGTTGGTTAAGGGTATATAAAAGCACATCCTCTCAAATTTTATTAAAGAACTAGGTCATAGGGTGATAAAATGTTCAAGTGTAAAGATGTTTGGTGAAGCATTGAATTTTTTGCGACAATCTGGCCCAATGATACAATTTCTTAACACCTTTTCTTTGTAAAAAAATATTTATTGTTCCATCTGCCTACAAATACGCAACTAAATAATTTCCGAGCCATACTTTGCTCTTGTGATGTGACGACAGTTCATGGATTTTCCAGCCTGAAATGAACCCTTTTGCAAATGTCTGGCAGAATGTGAATGGCAAGGATACCAGGCCATAATGCTAGGAAGAATGTTATTCAGCAAACATGTGCTATTGAGCCTCAGGAACTGGTAAAGACTCATAGATTCAATGGCAAGATTCAATGCTGTCTAGAAAGAAATGGTGCAGTTCCAGACTGTTGACAAAGATTATTGATGTGGTAACATTTCTCAGTACTGAACAGTAGAAGGTGACCAAATTAATGCAAAATAGTTGTTTTTAGTAGAAGGTGACCAAATTAATGCAAAATAGTTGTTTAAAAGTACATTTTAATTTTTGCTTGGGGGTACATTGTTTTTATTAAAAATATCTTAGTTACCTTAATTAATGATGAAATGAAAATATGTCTTTTCAAACACTGTGGCATATAAAGGGTGACGCAGTGATGGGGTGACAAAATCTATTTATCATAATCCTAATCAGACAAGGATCAGAGCATTTTTAGTGTTATGAAGTCATGTTCTAGCGAAGAATCAAATAACAAAATGTCATCCTGTCTCAGGGTACGAACGTTACGCTTACTTCAGTAATCTGTACCCTGGGCTCAGAAGCTAGATTCGACTTGGAATATAGCCAATCAAATAAATTTCTCGCCACCGTCTCGATAAAATTTCAGCGAGAAATTGATTTGATTGGCTATATCCCAAGTCGGGCCGAGCGAGCGAATCTAGCTTCTGAGCCCAGGGTACAGGTTACTGGAGTTAGCATAACGTTCGTACCCTGAGACAGGATGACAAAATGTATTATGGATGGATAGACAGATGCCAGATATACCACTCCATTCTTACAGCCTCGGAGTTTTTCAGGCCAAATGAGCTAAAAAATCTGAATAGCAATCAAACATGAAAAGCAGGGACAAATTACTGCAGTAGTAGATTGTCTAGTTATTTATTGAAGAAACCATTATCAACAGACAAATCAAGGAGAAGATCTCTTTGAAGTCATTGCAAGAACTGATAAGGTAATTGATTTCCTCGAGGGATGGAGATAATCACAGGTAATTACCTGGTAATGAGTGTGTACCTGTGTAGACTTAGAACACTTGACAATATATGAAAGAAGTATTGAAATAATGAACTGAATGTCAACAATGACAAATTAAATGAGATTTTTTTCAAAAGCAATTATTGAAATTATACTTTGCTGTTTAATATGGCATGAGAAAAATCAATTACAAACTTTAACAGAATATAAATGACAAGAAGTGTTCCTTAGTTATAAGTGCCCAAATGACAAATGCAGAGAGCAACTTACAGAACTTAGTCACCCTTATATAACTGTTAATCATAAACTATGTACATCAAGATTTCCATTTTGAGCCAAAATATACAGAATACCAACTGGTATATAAGAACTCTTAATCATGGGTGTTCACACAATTAATAGATCAAGTGTCCTATCTTAAAGACTATGCAAATGACCGTGCATGTCTTGAACAATATTTAGATGGGTTCTTCAACTATATACAAAATATATATTGTGACTTTTTATCAGCTATTAATGATACAATCTTTTTCTAGCAGGCAAAATGTGTCAGACATATTAAGACAAACTTGTTAAACTCTTAAAATTAATATACAATTATAGACTGGTGATGAGGTCAATACCTGTTTTTATAGACCCGAGGAAAACAATATTGACCGAGGACGAAGTCCGAGGTCGATATTGTTTTACTCGGGTCTATAAAAACAGGTATTGACCGAACACACCAGTCCATAATTGTTTTATTATGTCTCGTTCAAAACAAATCAAGACATAATGGAAACCTACAGCAATGAGCGGCATTTGGGCTCGATTGTTGGCGAGGACTGGTCAATGACGTCATGATAACAATAGCATGACGTCATGAAACAACGGTTTGACGTCATCGACTCTATTTTTAGTAACTCAAGTCAATATCACTTTTGGTCGGACTCGGGGTCACGGGGGTCAAGTCAATATCACTTTTTGTCGACTGTCATGTGACCCGTTCTCGACCAATCGGATTGCCGGAAAAAATACGCTCACATAATAATCTTAATTAACACATTTCTTTATCAATCAATCAATTACCAATTTTAATTACATAATTGAATACATAAATGAAATAGATAAATTTATATGCTGTATCAGGACATGAAAAAAAAGGAGGAAAAATTACCAATATTAACATTTCCCAAGTTCCCAAACTAACATCAAGTGCTAATCTTTTGGTGACACACAACATTTATTTGTTTTTGCCTAACATTTATGTACTTTCATTAGTTCTTTTGTGTAAAAATCTCAAAAAATTATTTAATTTTTTTTTTAAATTACTTTAAAAGTAAAAAAAAATCAAGTTGCTCATTTCATATTCCCATCGATATGTTAAATCTATATCTTAATGATGTATGTATACATGTACAATATAATTTCACTTGAAGCATACTTAGGGAAACTACACAGAACAATATTCGATCTCCACTGTTACCCTGTAATAAATGATTAAATAGATACAATCAGTAAATCTCTTCTAATCCTTCACAGGCAACAGCGACTGATTACAAAAACAATCAATTTATACCAAACAGTTTCCATGGTAACTATCAAACCACAACAAAATGACGTCACATGAATGATTGTATATCGCTCACTTACCGTCACTGTGTTGGCCAGAGAGAGTCATCGTGTTGTTTCAGATATTGATGGTTATTATCCAAAAGTTGTGTTCATTATTGCGAAGTTTGGGGTCAGGCGTTCAGCGCATAACACGTGGTCATGTTTATATGTGTCAATCCGTAGACCGGTCTCCTTTCAACTTGCCGAACTATCCGAAACTGCATGCTCGACAGGGGGAGCTAGGTTGTGAACTCATTGTCACTGAAAGTAGAAGCGTTGAAAGTCAATATTTCGAGAAATTTATGATTGAAAGATGAGGCAATTGTGTACACTTTTCACTAAGTAAAAATACATGGAGTAGAAATTCATATTGTGAGACACATCTAATTGTTTTATAACTTCGTATTTGAGTTTTCATCCTACCCCTGTCGGGTCTCTACTACATTGGGGTATTTATTGGACCCCGCTATTCTATTTATGATGTATGCTCCCGTTAAAGTTTGCTGTACTTTAGCCTGATAAGAGGATTAGTGTTGCAGATTATCCACCCATATTTTGAGAGCGATTGTCATTGTTTTTGATAAATACGTGCAGGATATGTCTATTATGAAGGTGCATGGTCCCTATTATCGTCAATCTAGTTAAAACTAGCTGTAATGTTATCGTCCACTAAGTCCTTGCGTTAGTAAGGACTATGGGGACGATAACATAACAGCTAGTTTTACTAGATTGTATTATCGTGGGTCTTATTATTTCACATGTATATTTCCCTCTAAATAAGTACTATCTAAATATTGTTTCTTGTTTTTAAACTCTGCACATATATATCCTTCCAAAATATGTTAATTAAACTTCTGGCTATGGAAAATATATTTCTGGACATAGATGTAAAAAATCTTATCTGTGTGAAGAATTTTATCCGAAGTGTCAAGGTAATTGGTATATAATTAATAGATTATTATTTACCAATTGAATGCAAATTTATTTGATATTAGGATATTAAACATAATATTTGCAAAGCTGTAACAATACAATTCAAACAAAAAGGCGCCTTGTCATAGTTTTACTGAGCAGTCACGATAATATGGTCACTAGCCATATATATTAAAAAAATGAAAGGCCTTTGCGAATCTTTCATTATTTTAAAACTTACAACCGAATAATTTTCAAACTCTAAAAACTGTATTATTCATTAATTTGAACTGGTAAGCCTTTTCATTATTTTTTATTTTTGGTAGGGCTTCCGAAAGGTTTTATTGCTAAACGATTAAATGTTTCCTAATAATTAGGTGATTGTCAACCGAAAAGGGAATTCACAACCTAAGTAACCTACATGTAGTCCAGGCCTTTTTGACAACTTATGATTGGATCTTCTTACTTTCCTTTTTGTTGCTTTGAATAAAATGGTGATTTTTAGAGTATCTATATGTTTTTGTTTTTTTTATCATTTTCGGCCTATGTCACAACTTTTCAAAAGTTGAGATTCTTAATAAAGGCATTTAATTAAACGTAAAAGACAAATGTCATGTATAGCAACGTCCTCTTTAATGTAGGTCATAAGGTTTCTGGGCTAGCTATTCTTGACGACCAGACTAAGGAACAAGGGAAAGCTCAGAAACGTTGTGACCTACAATAAAGAAGTTGTCATCCATGACATTTGTCGTTCCAAAAGTTGTTCTTCAAACAACCGTCATTGTTTATTCTGTGTTTCTCATCTCCCGATCGCCTCGAATTTTGCTTCAGACCCATGTTGAATACTTAATGAAAGAATTTGGTTTTTCAAAAAAACCGAAAGACTGTTACCAACCGCCCACCTCTATCAAGCACCTGTTTGGAGACGGGAAACATATAAAAATATATGCATGGTCTTACCTAAGGTTAAATGAATAAGTGGCAGTATATTCTATATTGAAGTGTCACACGCATCATTACATTTTATATACAAAACATAGAACACAACATAAAACAATGCTTCGAGCCATACTTGGCTTATGAGAGACTAAAACACCACATTTTACTGTTAATAAATACATGTTTTTTAATATGAAATCAGATTGATAAAAGTCCTTCTCTTTTAAACATATTTAAAATCAAAGAAGCTAAAATGTTTTGCAAATTGTTATCATTCATAAGAAAAACTAACTTTTCATTATCACTTCAATCATAAAAAGCACCGTTACGTTTAAAAGCAGCTTCAAATAGAACAGAACGCTTATCATCATACATATCATATTTCATTAGGACGTGACATTCATCTTCAACCATATGTACAAGTTGATTATTAACATCTTTAATGTAGTATTTACAATGCCTATCAATAAATTGATTTGTGATGTAGATATTTTACGAGTGCTGCAACATTTGTTTGTTTTAAGGGGAAACAAAACAACGAAGAAAAAATGATCTTATGTGTATTGTAAATTGCATAAAAATGAACTAAGATGCTAATATCGCGTAACATGGATATTCCAAACAAAGTTTTATATAATGAAATAGTTACGAAAAATTATTAAAATTTATAAAATACAGATATTGTGTTTTAAATTATTTTGACTTGAAATAAGAGATTTAGACGCTTCGATTTTCATTTACTGCCCATCTTCTGAAAATCTACAAAGGTCAATCTTTTTCATATGCTACTTCATGTATTGAACCAAATTCTTGGTCAGTTTGAGATAGTCATTGGCGAAGTTTACTTTATCAAGCTAATTGCGACTGTAATAAGCTTGTTTACACTTTTTTAAGACTTTTCAAACATTTCTAGAAATTGGTCGTAGTTATGTTAATCACTGTTCCTCGTCTGATTAACCCTTGTGTTTGTCATTTTTTTCTGGCAAACAAGAAAACATGTCAGAATGACACCCGATAGAACTTGTCTGGAATCCCCAAAATTGAACACTCAGTTGTTGATGCTCTTAACAAATCGTACTTCTTCATGATCTTAAGAAAAAACACCATTTGAATTTAGCAAAATAAAATGAACTAAACAGGCTGGAGCTTGCTCTTCACGCGACAATGTCATGTCGGCCATTTTACATCAATTTGTAGCCATCAATTTGTAGCTTTTGACGAGGGCGGTGAAGAACTATAATTACCAAAACTTTTCAATTACTTATTTAATATTTTTTGATGATTTAAGAAGTAAGAAATAACCGTTTGAAGGTTTACAATTAGCAAAATGAACATGAAAAACATCAGTTCTTGATCCTATCATGTGACATTAAAACACCATTTCGTTTGAACTTGATGTCATGATTCATGTCCGATATCATCAATCACTTTGATGTTTTCTAAACCTTTCCTCTTTCATCTCAAACATTTAAACATATCATATTAGGACTATTTTTCATTTTATAAATTCAAATAAAGTTGAAAGCTTGCAGATGGCATGTTAAATGCAGTTTTAATTCAACGATGTTAACATCAAATGATCTCACACTAGCTATTGCAGTAATGTTCTGAAAAACTGAAATCAGATCAGATGCTCATGTGAAATTGATATACATTGATATATTCAAACGTCATGATGTTACATTATTATTATTTTTACATTAATGTATTGATTATAATTATGAGAACTTTGTTCCGATTAATGTTTGAAAACATGGTACAATTAGCATTAGCATCGGAGTAATTTTTTTCTTGAGTAAAAGTGTTGACAATCCCCAAAAATAAGACACTTTCTGACCATAACGGCATCCTAAAATGACACTTCGTTATTTTTATGTTTATTTCAAATATGTTTATGCTTACGTAGAATATATCAACTTTTCATCATTATGTTAATGACAATAAATAGCCAATGAAAATCCATCAACAACTATATTTGTGTAGACGCATTCATACGAATGTCAGTTATCAATCACAATGGCTAGCAACACATTTTTTAACCCTCCCGATGCATCGATATTTTACTGCTCTTTTGTGCTTCCCCGGGATTTTACATTTGAATTACTAAACAAGCCAAAATGATGATCAAAAGATGAAAGCATATGCATCTTAATGTTCAAACACAGACATTCATGTATTCCTTTCAAAACTAAAAGTAATATAGATGTGATGAATTATTTTTAGTTGTTAATTTTCATATCTATTTGATTAATAGATTCGTTTAAAGCATCTTCTGCACAAAATAATTACAAAATAAAAACAAGACATAAAAAAGGAGAATACATGCATTCCAGCCATTTTTCAGGACTGTTTTCCTTATTAGATAATTCTAAGTTTTTATTCAATGTTTCATTTCTTAAAAAGAGCAACACTTACCTTTTCGTTTCGTCAATTAGATAGTGATAAGATTTTGTAAGTAAAAACTCGATTCTCTGGTTAAACAATTCACTATACGTATTCATGCAGCCAAATATATGATCCGATTGAGTGATTGTAGATATGTCCGTTTTTTATCATATCAAAACTAACATTTCTTCACTGTACTGAACCACATAGGCCTTAATTAATAACCCTAAGCTACAATAAATACCAAATTAATCATTGATGTCGATTGACATACAAAATACAGAATTTCTGCAACTCTGATTTACGAACATAACACCTTAAATTTATATTTCATTGAAGTAAAATTGAATACTATGTTTGATTAATCATAAAATTTCACAGGAAAGGTCGAGTCACGCTTTGCTCAAAATATTGTGAAATGAAATGAATACTTGCGAAAGAGATAACGCGAAACTCACATTTGTACTTAATGTCACATTGCGTGACAAAAAATCGGAAATTAAGTGCTTAAAGGGGCAGTAGCACGTTTTTTGACAATTTTATATTTTCAATTTTTCACTGATAATTGTACTTTAATGCTAAATGTATTACTTTGGTAATGTCAAAAATCTCATAACACAAACCAATCAGCCATAGTCAGAGAACGAATTATTAAGATTCACATAAACTCCATTGGCAGCCATTTTTGTGTGAACACCTTTATTTCATTTTGTGTAAGAAAAGGAATCGCATGGCTTAACCTAACATTATATATTTGATTTATTACTGCTCCATTTAGTTTAAATATGTTGTCTTTCAATTGTGACCATTAATTTTCATTTTCCTGACATCACCTTATATTCCCTCTAAAAACGTGCTACTGCCCCTTTAAGGTTTATACGTATATCTGAGAATGGTAAGGGAACATTCAGCAGTAGTAAATGAAAGTTCTTTTAAAGAGACAGTCCTATCGGGTAGTTATTGTGGAAACAAAATTCAAGAGGACCCAGTGATGCATTCTATTCTTTGTCAAATTCTAAAATCTGGAACAACTAAAATGTTGCACTCACTAACATATATGAACATATGTGTAAAAAATCATGTTATAATCTTATATAAGTTTACTCTTGACTTTTGTTTCCACAAAAAATACCAAATCATGTTATAATCTTATATAAGTTTACTCTTGACTTTTGTTTCCACAAAAAATACCAAAATCATGTTATAATCTTATATAAGTTTACTCTTGAATTTTAGTTCCACAAAAAATACCCAGATATATAGTCCCATCTAAAGAGCCATGAGTTGTTGGAGGCAAATATGCCAAACTTTATCAATACTTTCATTTTATCGATCTGTAAGCCTACTTACGTATCATTGTGGAAAAAAACATTTTAAAGATTATCAGTTCTGTAAACAAAATATGAAAATCAAAAGTCGCGATAATGATCGGAAACGAAAAATCAGAGAGTCAATCACTCAAACGTAGTGTTGAAAATTAATATTTAAAGCAGGTAAAGATATGATTTGAGTTGATATTGTAAAAGTTAAAATGACTAGTATTCATGTAAATAGTTCACGTGATTTATACTTCGGTACATAAATACAGGTGTTGTTATAATTTCGTTAAAACAAATAAATGTAAAATATGTTGCATTTAAGGATGCATATATATTATGATATATTTTTAGATGAGTATCATCATAATTGCAGTTTAAGCACGTATGAAATCTAAACTAATACCATGAAAATACGGCATGTCACTTTAAAGAGCCACTCGCTGATTTTCATCACATTCTGTTTTGCTTTAATACCAAGTTGAACGTAATTGGCAAAATTCATGATATTGATATAATATATAATAATATAAAATATCTCACATATTCACTCCCAAATGTCAACTATATTATAATAACTTGTTTTCAATGAAATTCTTAAAACAGTCAAAACTATCCACAAAAGCCAAATTCACACGTCCAACTCATATGCATACTAGTTATATAACCTAGCAAACATGATATCTGCTTCAGATACGCTTGACTGATTGATGGGCGGCAATGTTCGGTTTTCGATCACGTACGACTGCGATTAGCTTTAAAATGATAATTTCCTTCAACAATCAATACTTCTCGATCAGATAGCACCATTGGTAAAGTTTGGCATATATGTCCCCTGACAACACACAGATTGGCTCTTTAAAACTTTTATATCTAGTTTCATTTTACTATATGTTAAAAGTCAATGCCAACTTTTCCAAAGACCCTATTTCATGTTTGAACCTCAACTAAGCACTTACAGAAATGTGTACATTGGCAACAAGATACCGTTATCTCCAGAACAATAGCAAACAGACGATTCCTTTCATCAATAAGTCTTTTTATTGCCGCGATTGGTCTGAACGAACTGTTTTCTCTAACATTTTAAGAATCAAAGTTGAAATAATTTGATTCATCCCTTTCATGGAGTTTCTTTAGAAAAGTTCCCTCCTTTATCAATCAATCTAAGCTTTTAGTATTCTGAAGGCTATTGAATAAGACAGAGAACAAAGATTTGATGGGTAAACCTTGGTCTGTAACTTATAACTCTGTCACCAGAGGCGAATACAGGGGGGGGGGGGGGGGGCTTAGATGTACAACCATTGAAATTGTTACTATGGAATAAAAGAATATGTGGGAACATGTTTACTGGATTAAGTTCCCTGCCTTACAGACTTTTTGTTTACTTTATCGTACAACCTTAACTAACCACTTACAGAAATGTTGAATTGATTTGATTCATCCCTTTCATGGAAATTCTTCAGGAAAGTTATATCTTTTCATCAATCAATCTATGCTTCTAGTTTTCAAAAGGCTATCTGATAAGAAGTTTTTCAGAGAATAAAAATTTGATGGGTATAACTTGGCCTGTAAAATAATATGTGTGAACATGTTTTCTGGATTAAGTACCCTGCTTTACACACTTTTTTGTTTACTTTAAAGTTACAACATTAACTGACCACTTACAGAAATGTGTTCTTCGGCAACAAGATAGCTGTATCTCCTGAACCATTGCAAACAGACGATTACTTTCGCCACTAGGTCTTAACCAAATGTTTCTGTAATCAAAGTTGAATTCATTTAATTCATCCTTTTCATTGAGATTCTTCAGGAAAGTTATCTCTTTTCATCAATCAATATATGCTTCTAGGATTCCAAAGGCTATTAAATAAGAAGTTTTTCAGAGAATAAAGATTTGATGGGTAAACCTTGGCCTGTAACACCATTGAACTTATCCCTCTGTCACCATAGTCGGATACAGGGGGCGTCCTTATATGTGCAACTATTGAAATTGTTACTATGGAATAAAAGAGTATGTGTGAACATTTTTACTGGATTAAGTTCCCTGCCTTACACATTTTTACTTTAATCATGAATAAGAAATACGACTCTCTATTTTTATTATATTGAAACTCTCTTGGAAAGGGTGTGCACCTCCGTATGGATCGGTATATCGTCACCTTAAGATATGGTTTGATTACTTATAATGCCAAATCTTGTGCATAATCAAAAGACGCATTAATTTTCCTCAACAAACATTATATCATGACAAATGATTTAATATCAGGGGGTCAAAATCTCATATCTCAAAGGATTAATCTGTATTCGCAGAATAAAATATTAATTATTCAGCGAAATCTGTTGGCGGTCATTTTTGTGGAAACACCCTATATTCATTCTAGGATTGGAGGTGGATTTAGGTAGCTTCACCAAACATATACAGAACCTATATTTTAAATAAGATGATTAGATGCATATTATTTGTAACCCTTTGGAGTAAATGCTCTTCACATTAATACATTTTTAATATCCCTATAAAAAGAAATTCAAGGTTGAGTTATCAAATACAACAATGTGTCTTATCTTTAAATAGTTTAAATATTTCGCAGTATTTGAAGAATGCACGTTGATATTTACAAGATATTTCAACAGGCATGAAAGTTTCACTGAAAACGTCAAATAGCAACATAGTTTCGATTAAAATTGTCGAATCTTTTATCAAAAATCATTTCTACTTTTTAAATTTATTTTATGATTAAACCCCTTATCAAATTCATCTTTCCAGCGGCGTAGAACACACAGATGACGTACTATCAAGTGTGACAATCAATATATAGATTTCTGTTTTTAATAATATTTTCTGTGTAAATTGAAAGAGTTCATTTCATCCAATGATAAGATTTCTATCTTTTTTTTCTGAGGTCACATACATGAAACATTTAGAATCAGGGATCCTGAAAAGATACGATCTGTAAAATTGGAGAACCAAAGATGCTTTCTCCTCTGATCTCATAAAATTCTCCTTTGGATTTCGTAACTGTGGATCGTCTCCATTGAATTGATAGGTTCAGTGCTCTTTGATGGTTGAAGTCAAAATGGCAAAGGCGGTGCAGGGCCAGAGTATTTTGATTACTTCATTAATTTTAATTCAACTTTGAATAATATAATACAAACCACTTTGATTTAAATATTTTGAAAAATCTTCTCAAACGTCTGCACGACACTTCATTTACCATGTAGACAACAATATAAATATGTAGTTAGCAACACTTTAATTTCGATTTAAATTTTGTAAACAATTATCTTTTTTGTACATGGGTCTTCGGTTTTATCAGACAATAAAAACTCCCTATTCATTTGGAAAAAGCCAACACGTTTTTTAGAATGTTTATTATGTATGTTGTGTATCAGAAAAATAATACAGAAAAAAGTAATCTTAAACCGGTGAATATTTTGAATATGCTTCTAACTCTTTTGATATAACTTTCAATATGTCTATTTGAAGATGAGATCTTATTGATTTGTTCTAATCAAGCTATCTTACTTTAATGGAATTAATTTTGTTGAATACACAGAACAAGAATAAGATGTTCTTGGAAAGTACTTGAAACATCAAGTACATTTGCATTGCAACTACAAGTTACATTTCAAGTTTATGAAAAACTGTACTAAGTACTTTGTTCTTGATCCCAGCCCTGTCCTTAATACATGTGTAAAACTATTATTTAGATAAGTAGGAAGCCTTTATAGATAATTAAATGGATTCACAGAAGAAGGTGATGCAAAACCAATTACAAACACTTTGCTTAAGATTACATCAGAGTCTTAGTGTCAAAAATTAATGAATAAGTATTAGGCCTACAAATTGCTGACCATTCAAAAAATCTGATATTTGTCGCAAGTCATGGTGATTTAGTTATTTTATGACATACAAGTTAGATTTAAAACACTATTATTTCTCATAGATTTCATCAAGTATCATATTTTTAATTTTTTTTATTGGTTATCGCCGGTGATTCCTTTCCATTCATTTCTTTTTGCCCTTCATACTTTCTAAGGTATATCTCATTTATGGTTTTTCCTGATGTTATTCAAGCTACTTATGTGCCTATTTTTTAAATTCTTATAATATAAATTCTAAATTAAATCAATTAATGCAAACGTTTTCTTCTTGACGACGAATGAATGCCATATGTATCATATTATGTCTGAGTTTTCATTACATATTCTGATGATTGTATTCCATTACATTTTTATTACATTGTCTACATATACTAAAACATAAATTTGACCATTTGACATTTTGTTATAAAAAATGTTACATTTTGCAGAGGGAAAGTTGAGATTTCGAAAGTTTTATATCTAATTGACATACGACAAAAACAAGACTTGAAGACGTTACAACAAGAACATGAGATTATGATAGTTCACAAAGAGACTTGAAAAGCGGTTTAACAAGTCACAAATTAAATGTGACGATCAAACTAACGTTTTTTAATGCTTGTTATTAAAATCAAAGTTACAACTTTTTAAGGAACGTATTCTTTAGTCAGTGCTATGCTTAAATTTAAACCATATATATCTCCTTAAAGAGGATTCAACAAATTGTGTTTTGCTTTGAAGTAATTTAGATGGAATTATCAATGATGTGAATTCAAAAACCCACATTAACATACCAAAAGTAGCAATCTTAAGTCTTACTTTTCATGGAGGTAAAATGACACGTCCAATATGCATGAATACAGGTTATATAACTCATCAGTGGTATCCATTCATTATTTTCAAATTGTTCATATAATCCAATTTTTTATGTTTTTTGTTAAACATGCCGCTATTTGAAAAGAAAGGACACGATTTTCATATTTTCTTCCCACATTGATTGTTTTTCTGCAAATATATTGTTTCAGAACAGCTGGGCCAAGACTTTCTCTGGAATAATTATTTGAATGCGAATAATGAAGAATGTTGACGCAAAAAAGGATTTCATATTTGATTGATGACACATTTATTGATGCAAAAGTATTTTCAGTTAAAATATGGACTTCGGGATAAATGTAATAATAACGTGTTTGATCTATGGTAAAAAAATGGACAGGAAATCTACAGAAAGTTATATGTACGTCATGATAGGAAAACACAAGGACGTGGATTGATGATACACGACTGGATCTCATGTGAAATTGTTTTTGTATATATTTATGTATTATCAATTACTTATTCTCTGATATATTGTAAGCATCACCAGAACAAATAAAATTCCAGTGATAATGCTATCTCACTTTCCTGTCATTTTGTTATGATTCAACTGCTTTACGATTCCTTTTAAAGCATTTGTGAATTTTGTGATCTGATGTCAAACGATTTACTAAGAATATACTTATTGCAATAAACGAGGCATCTTCAAGAAATCAAAGTACAGTCAATTTGATTTATCCCTGTGTTGAAGTACATTCATTATGTTTTGTTTTTCTTTTCATCAATGACTCTGTAAGCATGGATGTTAGCGATTGAAAGTTCTTGAAAGCAGTGACAAGATTTCTGTCTGTTACGGAATCTTTCTAAGACTTGACGTAACCCGATCTCATGGCATGCTACCCCCTCCCTCAACACCACAACCCACCTCCCATAACAACCATTACTATCTCAAGAAGGTGCTACAGCGACTTGAAACGACATCATGTTAACAATGTAGTAATGTTACTTATTTATGTAATGTCACAGTGCAACTGTCTCTCTCTGATTGCAATGATAAAAAAGAATCTATCCACAGCTCCACAAAGAAGTTTGAGAGACGGTCTTGTTCTTGAGTTTTAAAGTTCTTACATATTTTTTGATTATTTTGACTGTAATAATGTTTGCAATGACAATGCGTGAACAGAGAACTTGGGAATGCAGTGGTCAGATATTGCATTTCTACATCATTTTATGTCAACTTCAACAAATAAACAAAGATAATATAGTATAATGCTATGAAATCATTGCTTACAACATCATTGGTCACCAAGGGTTTAATGTTACAATGTATTCCGATAATCATGACAAGTAATCTCCGGGGTTTTTCATCATCGAAATTAGCATCATTTGCTTTGTTGTGAAAGAATAATGAAATAAAATGTATATACCAGAAGATTATACATGTGGTAGTTTTTTTTCTAGATAGAGGTATGGTTGGAGATTGGCGGAAAGAAATACGTTGATGTAGAAGGATGTAGGTTGTGGAGGAAATGCATACCTATTCTCTGTAGAAACTAATCTTTATTGTGATTACATAGAGGAAGAAGACTATTAAACCGGCAGCGATTCATTGGTGTTCAACTAATTTTGAAAGACCTTCTTACCCTCTCCTCCCCCCAAAAAACCTTCATGTAAAATTCTTAATTATTATGCATCAAAGATCTGCTGAAAACTTATGATCTCTGAAATTTAGAAAATACAAATATGATCTCATAACTGTTAAAATGTTCCTTCGACACCATTAACCGATAATCTTGTCTGAACAAAAAACTATTCATTGAAAACATCTGACAGTATCTTCCGAACAAAGGATAGATTTTTTCTTTCGAAATTGTCTATTGTGTATGAAGGTAAAAGGCAGGGAACTCACATTACTCAAACCTTTCAAGGACTTTCAGGAACTTGCTTGACGTCAATTGTAACCTTCTAGAACCTTGTTTCAGGGGATAAAGAAACTTACTTTGGAATAGCAAGACGTTTTATTACAGCTGTCTGTCTTAGCAAAATAATATGTTATTTTTTCCTTCATATTATATAAACTTTACAAACAATAGTGTAAGACACGTATGTGAAAGGCTGACCAGTGTGGTTCTTAAATTTTGTTTTAGGTAATAGACTTTCAGGTTTAATCATATTCTACTTACATTGTACCATAACTAAACCAGTATCTTAAAGTTAAATTGAAACTAAACCTTTCTCACATTCTTTAATCGTTTTACCATTTCAGTGAATGAGGGATAATTGGATTATATCTAATATCGATTCGTTTCAAAAGTATGACATTTAACAATTGTTAATATGACAGAGAACATTTTTCCATCTTGCTTTCACCCTGTCATTTGTTTGACATCATTAACAATAACTTGATCACTTAACATTTCTTTGTGAAGTAAATCATAAAAAAGTAATACAGACTGTATTTTTTCATTAAGATCAAAGCAATGAAGACCAGACAGAACCCAATGTTCAAGATGAAACGACAAATGCCAATGTGTTATTTTTGGTTTTCCTTTTTTTCTGACCCAAGTGATTGGTTTTAATTAACATTATCTTAAGACGTGTTACGATACATTGACATTCACCTTATCAAGGCTTCAGGCTGTCAGTAAAATGAGAGATGTTTCTTTGAAGAACAATTTTCCATATTTATATCTGAAGCATATCTATGGAAAAAGTAGATAATTATTTAGCTTTTCAAGTACACTGTGTTCATGGCTTCATTCAACATTTAAATAAGATTTCTTAGATAAGAAATCAAGCTTCACAATTATTTTCTCATTCAATAGACAATGTATTCATAAATGTTAAAAAGGCCTAAATGATTAATTTACATCCCAATTTATTAAATTAGTTCAAATATAAAAACCACTTTCATCTTTCTCTTTTCAATAGATTATGTACTTCTGAATGTTCAAAGAAGTCTATTACAGAATCCCAATTCTCTTAGGCTATACCGTATAACCTTGTAGTGTATTCATTAGTTCTATTCGCATGTAAAACTATTCTTAATGTTCTCTTTCCCAAATTGGTTTACAAAATGATTATGTAAGACAACATTAGGCAATAACAGACTTAAAATCGCAGGTGTATGTGCAGTATGTTCTATGACGCAAGTGCTGATATTTTTATTTCATTATGAGATGCCCAACTATCAATATAATGACAGTTATCAGTGACATTCACCACATGGTGTCTGCCTCGTTGACATGCCATGTTGTCTTGTAGGTTATGTCAACTATTACCTAGGATGTTCACAGGAAGCTTGGTATAAATAAGGAATTGCATCTATAACTGAACCAAAGCAAGTATGTGCACCATTTTTCTGTGATTTTCACTTAGCTGAACACTATTTGTTTTCTAGATTAAAGGGAAAATCGTTTTAGTTATGATTATCATGTACTTCAAACCCATAATGGAAACAAGAAACTACAACGTCTTCCAGCGCCTCTGTTTAATGAAATGATCTTTATATATTTTGTTATTATACCTTCATGTAATGATATTTGTGATACAGTTTTTATTGTCCCTGAGAGTAATTGAAAGTTATTAAACTAGCGGAATTCAACTAGAATGGAATACATGATAATGTATAAAAACATTCCAATACGAAAACGACAATAACATAAATGCTTAAATGATTTGTTATCGATTCCTTCAAGCTCTTTGGTCTTGTGTTTATGCAATCAGGAAGAAGGAATCTATGTCAACTTGACCCAGAACTTCCTTTCAAATCAGTCAAAACAGGAAGCTTCTGTCGGATTTCCATTTACTATAAACAGGAACAATAAACCAACTTCATTCAGGTCGAATGTCATGCACTGTATCAAAACATTCACATGTGATAATGTCAATTTATGTGCCTTGCGTTTAAGTGAGTCATCTTTAATAAAAATCACTTTAGGAGAGTGAAACATCAAACCAAATGGTTTATTTGTAGTATTAATCTTTGTTAATTATTTATTTCAATATTACTTCCATATTTCTTTGAGAGACTTTCTCGATTAATTTTCAACTACTACTTTCAGCATCATTACCATTATGTCAGTTTTTAAAATTGTTTATTGCTTTATTTAAATTTTTTTTATTTGATTAAACGTAAATATGACCAATCGTACCTTTGTTAAATCTCGACTATAATCATAACGAAAGTAGGAATGACCTTTCACCTTTACATAATATTGACTGATCATTTCTTGAAGTAGAGTACATTATCCTACCTCATGTAAGAATCTCGATCTCTGATTGGTTCACGTTACCCTGGATAACTACTGATATCACCCTCTTGAGCGGGATGATAAATCATTTATACCCCGCCATGAACCAATCACGTAAAAAGCGTGCAAATTGAACTTATTTATACCCCGCCATGAAAAAAGCATGCAGATTGAGCTCCTTGAAAAGTATGTTTCGTTGAATACATTGATGTTACCTTTGCTCAAATAATATGTAGCTTTATGCAAACTAAAGTCAAAGTAATTGCAAGCTATATAAATGCAAAAAAAACATACATGTAATGTATATTGCCATAATTAGCTTGTTAATCTAAGATTTGGTGTATAAGATGTTTCTCGTCGAAAAAAATGTCAATATCGTGACGTGGCTTTCCAAATTCTTGATCATTGCATGAGAATCGGTTCACATTTATTCGAAATATCAGTATTCACTCACTGTTTCGTTGTGTGTCTTGCAAGGAAAGTCGTTTAACATCGAAATTATGCTTCAGGAACTGTGTTCATAAAAAGAAATGTCTCTGACTAAGTGAGGCATTGACACGATTGATGATGTAGTTTTCAAAACAACACTTCCGGTTTATCACCATGACCTTTGTCATGTCTCTAAGCAGTTTTTAACCTTTTTAAATATGCGTTGTGATTAAACAATTGGTAAGATAAATTCGTTATAACATTGCTTAGCGGGTTGCATAGGTATTTATTATTCCCTTGAAAGGTTTTTTGCAACTCGCGTTCTGCTCGTTGCATAAAACCTTTCGCCGGGATAATCCGCTCGTTGCATAAAACCTTTCGCGGGACTAATTAATACCTATGAACCCGCTAAGCAATGTTATAACTTATAATGTATAACGTCAAAATGATCTTTAGATATTTACCAGTGAGACAAAGATAACCATCATGTGTGTATAGGTATGCACACTATTTGGCTTCAGTGTGTTTTAGTACATGTGAGTGCCAATCACAACCAGATTTAATGATAAGTTAGTCAGCAAATCAATATTAAACATTGTGAATATTTCTCAGATTGGGTAAACTTTTAATGTGACTTTTTATTACGATATTTCTTATATCATAGCATGACATCAAAACATTAAAGGACTTCAAAACAACATACTACATTAACTGTCATGTATAAATTCGGCATACACGGTATATATATTATCGGACATAAATGTAGAACATTCTTATTATGTATAAATATAAAACAAAATCAAAATGCACAATGACAGATACCACTTGTATGCGTTATATTATTACAAAGTTGAGACACAGAAAAAGGTCACTTAGTCAAAATCCAATGTGATAAAGTGGCTTTTTTAAATGTGATTTCATGTATTGCTTGAGGCATAACTTGTTCTATTAAGTCTTTTTATACACAAACCAGAGTAAGTTTTTAAAAATATTTACTGTTGATCTTTCATCTTTTCAGGTTGGAACTGAGCAACATATGAAATAATTAATAGTTTTAAATTGTATTATAGTTCAAGTTAGTTTTGTTCAGTAGATACATATATGTCAGCTTTATCTTGAATGTGACCTTTTACCAAATATATGAGCACAAGATTAATCATCCTGTGTAATACCAAATCAAGGCGAAGACATTTGATGTTCCTAGACTCATCTACATGTATAAGTTTGATGGCAATGAGAAATTCGTTTCTACATCAAGAACAATAAAAGATCCATTATCAAAATGCAATGTTTTATAAGGTATTTTTACTGTATTCATTGTATTGTTAGCAATATCTTGCGACCAACCATGAGAAAATCGAACATAAATTCATTAAAAAGGCGACAATTTACCAAAATGACCGAAACGCAAGCCCCGGCATGTTAATATGAAGGCGAATCAAGTCTGGCAATCTCACAATGTCCGGTCCTTAAATATAGGCTTGAAAGCACAACTACATTTTCTTTTCTTTTTCCCCGAGTCAGGCATTACATGTAGCTGCCACCCTACTTGATACCCATCGGACACAATTGCGGTAACTGAGACGCGTTGTAAAACCTACACATTAAATGATGATGTCACCAAAAGCGAGTTCTTAAGAGGCTATGGCACTTTTGCAGAGGGCACTGTACTTTTGACGTAGAATTTAGTATCAAGTTATCCATGTTAACGTGATATCAAACTTTCGATGAAATGTCACCACAAACCGCATGGAAGTATGATGGGGCTTTAAGGTACGCTCAGACCAATAAGGATAATGGTTGAAGGAAATCCAGACGTCTCCAGCCTTTTAGTTTGTTATTCACCAAGAAAATATTGTCTGATTGTGTCCTTGTATAACAGTATAAGAAGGAACGTAGTTATGTCCACGTTATTAATGAACCCAAATAGAATGGATTTAAATGTTTAGATATTCTTATGAGGAAATAATAAAATAAGACCTGTCAAGCGTTTAACTTTGAAACATAACTGAAATAAAACTGACATGAATTTGTAATACACGCATTATCATCATTATTATCATAACTAAAACTGATATGGTGTTATCCCTAGATGTGTTTGTAAACATGTATGATTAAACAGCAGTTTGTATTAATTTCAGAGCAAGTTTTTTAAAATGTTCATATATGGTTAAGGAAATATTTCATAACAAAAATCTCCATTTACCTGTTGAAAATGATCACCTTTACTTGTTTTTATATATCTTGTTTGGGATTTTTTTTATTCTGTTTGGTCATAAAATTTGACATTCAGCAGGTATGTGACCCCTCATGCAATTTTTAGTTGATATGATACCACTTAAATGTACTGTGTTATTAGGGCTCAATTCGTAAGTTGAGATTTTACCATATATGTGTGTCATTTTTGTTACACACATCAAATAGGAAATTATACTGAAACAGCATAACTACTAGAAATGGTTTTGAAGGAATGCCTTCAATATCAAACAAATTTCCTCATTGTGTTCTTTTGAATTTTGTTTGGTCATCTGCAAAGAAACCCCGCTATATAATAAGTTCAAGAATATGTGGAAAACCATACATCTTAGAAACAAAAGAAAGTGATCTATGTATCATTAAGACTATACATTAAAATGTACAATTAAATACATACATGTAAGTTTTTTCGGCAATTATTGCTTTTTTATATTCACATCTCTTTGAATAATTTTGGTATACTTATATCACAATTATATAATTTGTTTTGGCAACTGAATTGTTCTGAGTATACATTTGTTAAAAATATGATCTTTCCTTAACAAAAATACAGTAAGTTTATCATTACATCCATAGGACAACACTTGTCCTGCAAGAAAGATCCTTGCTCTGGGATGGCCTTTGAAATCCTACAAGACTAAGAAATGCATTCACTGTTTGATGACACGTAATAACGAGCTTACTCTCTATCAAGATTATATGTGCCCTTTCTGCACTGGTTAAACACCTCGTCATCAATTATACACAGTGTACAGGCTTTCTGTTTCTGTGGCCAACCTAAACTAGTGCTTCACATAAATCAAGATATTCCTCATGTTTTTCTTTGGATACGATTTAAAAAATTATTACAAGGTAATAAAAACATGTCTTACGAATACCATTTTTCTTATGTAATTCAACAATACGACACACGATTCAATGCTTTTCAAATGTTTGTTTATATGCAGCAGTAGGTATTTTAAAAACATATATTTTGTTAATTTCTTGTTATTTGAACAGAAACATTCTCTGTTCATTATTTTTCTCACGTTGCCTCCAAACTACATTTCCTCTTATTTCATATATAATGTATGTTAGTTTATCTTCTTTAAATAAATATAATTTCTGATTAATAAGAATTGAACAGGTGAATCATTTAGCCATATTGACTTGTCCTCTTCAGGACGCTTATTATTTGATGATTTTACATTTGCTAAACATTTGATGTTATGGCCACCATATTTTTCTATAAAGGTAATTTTTTCGATACCATTTTATTTTCCCCACAGACGTTGTTTTTAAGGAAGTAAATGATCTTTTAAAGGGAGTGTTTGGTAATATCAAACTAAAACACTTTATATATATAAAAAACTCCCTGATTGAATGGTAACAAATAAACTTGCACATCCTAACACAATTAAAGCTTACATAATGAAGAAAATTTTCAAATAATTTAAAATTAAATTAAATTAAATATGGTTTCCCTTTAACCTGTGAATATAACCGACATTTCATAAATATTGTTATTTCACTATTGGATGACGTTATAAGAAAGCTTATTAAATTCTATTGTGTTTGATCATTGAGATTTCGCCCTTACCTTTGTACAACAAAATGCAGACAATGCAATAACTGGTAACATGATCATAGAATATTTGATGACGATATTAACATGATCATGGAAACTAATTGTGTGGGTTCGTGATGCTTTGTCCTTATGAATATCGTACTAAACAGGATTATGTCCGGTTTGTCTAGACCGAGGTCCTGTTATTAGTTAAGGAAAGTGCTTCAACAATAAACAACCAATAATAATGACGACCAGACAAGAGGAACAATTAAATTCCAACATTCACACATCTTAGCAAACTTATGTAAACATTACCAGCTAGGTGGTCAGAATTGGTATTTGCCTCTGAGGGTTGCAGGGGTCGGAATATCACTATTTACCAATTCACACATAAATATAAACATACAGAATAATAATATTCAATTTGTGTTCTCTATGTTGCAATAATGATTACTCCCGCATAGGAGATCAACGTGGGCTTGCGAGACATCCCGGCCTTAAGTTGATGGCACGTTTTTTGTAACAACAGTTGACACGATGAGGATTAAATTGTGTTTTAAGTAATATAGTTAATTGTTGACAAATAATGCAAGTTCGCAACACTCTGGGGGCGGGGGGATTCAGCTAATGACTGAAGCCATCAGTTCATGAGCCATATCTTATTTATGTTGAATATGAAATTTGTCATTGAAACCAAAGCGTTTTGAAAGTGCCATTTTTTGGTAATATCTTGTCAACCGTACCAACCAAATCTTTGCTTCACATATGAGAAAAAACAAACAATATGCAAGAGGTTGCTTATGAATGAATAAATGAAATGACAGGTAAGCGATTATTTTTTCACAAGCCTGATAACTGATTTAATATTTTACATCATAGAGGTTTTTGTGTTGAAACCGAAACATATTATCATGTTCTTTAGAGAAGAAATATTCGAGGCATAATTCTATGAAAGATAATAATTCATATTTCATTCAATCATGAAGTCAAAGATGATTTTATATAAGCTGATAGAGGTAAGTATGGAGCTGTATATATGTTATTTGACGGGAGGCATTTATGTTAAAGTCATCATGTAATAAAACGGAATACAAACTTTACAAAATGCACAAACTGCTCTTTTGTGACGGTATATATTCAACAATGACCTACAGCATTAAAGTGTGAATATATTTTTTGTAATCAAAACGAGTTTCAGAAAGCAAGGTCAAAGTTAATTTTGTCGTGTAGCACCAGAGAATTGAATGCCACTAATCTACTTCCTTACTAAATTAACTTTGGGAAGAGAGACTGATAATACAAATTGTGGCAACATACGGTTCTTTTTATGAATTGATTTTTTGCTTATGCCATGAACGAATAGCATGGTTCTCTGACATTAAAAGGACTAATGGTTAAGTAACAAAAGTCGAAAGAATTCTTCTTATTTATTAGTTTTTGTCTGGCTGCTCATTGCAATACCATACCATGTCTAAATATGTATGTCTTACTGAGCGTGTAGAAAATTCCCTGGAAAACTGTTTCGTCATGTGTCTTTAGCATGATCAAAGAAAGGTCACGTTTATTTTCTGAAACACCCACTATTATGTTCATAATGAGGGAATGGGTAATGAAAGTAATTTGCTTAAAAAGATTGTGTTATGATTGTAGCTATTTCCTTAAGGTTAATGTTATGTAGTTTATTTCTTTCGATTATTTCCTTTTACAAATTAGGAGAAAGTATTCAGAACATCGGAAACAGATGTTACACATGTAATGATATTCTGTGTTTGATTATGTCGTGTTGTGAAATCGAAATAGAACTAAATTCTTTATATTATGTTGATAAATGATTTAAACCTTTGATTTAAAAATTATTTAGTGTACTATGTTCAACACTGGTGTATGGATGTTATGGTGTGCAAGAGAGAATAAGTCTCTGATTTTGGTAGGCAAAATGCATTCTTCTTGCCAAGAAGAGCTTATGAATCTTACTGTACTTCACTCTAGAAAAACTTTTTGAAACGACGTTTCTGAAGGATGTAAGTCTGAAGTTAAGCTTATAGTTTCAATAGTCTATCATGTCTGCAATTCACCATTCCATTTTGGTTGAACGGACATGTATTTTTTTATATTAAAATATGTATGAAATGAAATATTCTCCTTAAATCACCCATTAAAGCATTCTCTCGCCATAGAGGCAGATCAAGTCATGAAAGGTTGATACAGCCTCTGTTCTATTACGCCGAAATCCGTGGGTTTCGGGAGTTGAAAAAAGTTGCATCACAATCCATTTGAATTTCTTTAGCAAATGACAACGCTTCTCGCATGGCAAGGGTGGTTCAAATCACAATGTCTTTGCCATGATTCAGTAGCCAAGATGATGATTTAAGAACAGCGTCGCTGATTGCACAACTAACTTGCCTCCAATCAGGCATCTCCCATTCTATCCCACAAAGTCGGCGTAATAGAACCGAGGCTGTATCAACATTTCATGACTTGATCTGCCTCAGTGGGGAGAGAATGCCCTTAAAGTCAACCTTATATTTAATGCCTTTGATGTAAAGTTCATTTACTCATCATTAGCCAATGATAAGATCAATATTACCTGTTCTTTTATAGACCAGAGGAAAACAATATTGACCGAGAACGAGGTCCGTGGTCAAAATGTTTAAACCAAATTCTCAATAATAGACCATTACAAAGCGAAAGGAAACTAAAAATATGATTTGATTGTTCAGCACGTCGGGCCAATGACGTCACGACAATAGCATGACGTCATAAAACAGAGTAGAGTCAAGTGAATATGCATTTTGGTCGACTTTCATTTTGTTGCCGGGTATGAATGCTTGCATAATATAAAACCCTGTTATATCCATACTTCCAGTCGTAGTTCTTACTTACGTCAGTCAACGCTAGTGACTTTCACAGCATGATCACTGATTCTGCATACCCTTTGTGAGTGGGTGTTCACAGCCCATCTGTTCCTGTAGGAAATACCGCCACTTATCATATTGTTGTCTTACAGACCGTCGACCACCTTTTGGAATCCCGATACTGACCTTACCTTTGTAGGTGGAACCTTTCACTTCAGTGGATGTCACAAGAGGATTTGATGGACAAGTGACAGTCATACGCTTGTCTTAAAGAAGAGTTGAATCTCTGGTTGAATGGTATGCTTCGCATTTGCTTGTATTATTGAAGTTGATTTACTTTAAAAACAAATATATTATTTTTATAAATATATTGCCTGATGGGAACACAATATTCTTAAAATCATTAATTTTATTTTTAATACTCGAAATCATGATTATATGAATAAAGGTAAATAAATAATAAATATAAGATACGAGATATTTGTGAAAAAATAAATATATATAATATCAAAACTCCGAAATAAATTGCGGATAATATCAGTACCTGATTTGATATATCTGGTACATCTAATGTTACAAGAAAGGGAGTTGGAGTACTGGTTTCCATCAAACTAGCTAGTTTTATAAGTCAAGAATTATGTGAGGCCTTCCATTAAATGTCAAAGACTGTCTTCAGTGCAAGCAACTGGAACCTGACAATACAGAGCCAATAAAATAACGCTTCTGACGAGCCGTATAAATAAGATTTTACTGTTTCTGGCTAGCACCAAGGTCTCCAAATCGACTTCTGAGACTTCAGTACAATATGTATAAACAAGAGTACTTATGTGGCACTATAGGCTATCAACACCATTAAGCTCTATTGAGTGCACTGAATGGTGGTGCATTTACGGAAACGAAAAAAGATCCGAAAGAAAAACAGAAAGAACTAGACCTTCTTCGAAAACAATTCCAACAATGACCGTTGTCGCAACTAGTACAAGATATATAAAAGAGAATACTTATGTAGAAATGTGAGGTATTAGCTTTATTGAGTGCACTGAATGTTGCAAAGATGAAAGTAAAACTCTTCTACGAGAAATCCTATATCAATGACCGTTCTCCCAACCAGTTAAAGATGGATAAAGGGAGTATTATTTTAGAACTGTGCAGTTGAGACCATTTAGCTTTATTGAATGCATGCAAATGTTGCAAAGACGAAAGTTAAACGGAAACTAACTAGTCTTTTTGGCGATATCTGACAACAATGATAGTTGTTGCAACAGAACAAAACAGAACAGAAGAGAAGTTTATTTTACATAATTCACATAAGTGACATAGTGAACAAGTTGAATAATTTGTACAATAAGTTACATGTTTTCAAATAATAATTATATATACATGATACAGAAAATCAAATGATATTATATATATACAAGGATATTCAAGAATATTTTTTTGTCAGAAGCAACACATACCTTCTTTTATGAATTTTTATAATTTTAGTAAACAACCACATTGTTTCAACTTGACTGAGACAGTAAAATTCAGTGTTAAACTTTAAAATGAAAATGAACCAATTATCAATTAATTATCACATTATAGATTTATATATTTTGTCTAGTTAGAAAAGTGCTGATCGACTCTTTAACGACTTTACCGGGTAGATCATATTTGTATGGGAGAATGGAAATTGATTTTCAGAACCTTATTAGTTCCTTGCAGACATTTGCCAACATGATAATTTAAATGGTGGGTTCTTTAGGAATAATGCATTCTGTGTTCGGTAAGACGAATAAGTTTGAAAATGAATTATTGAATACCAAGAAATGCATGTTCTTAATATGCATAAATTTGTGCTTAAAAGATACCACAAGTTTTTATCTACAAACTAAGGTAGGACCTATTTTTGAAAATCAACTTTTGTTCCATTTTTTATTATTATCTTAATTTGAAAAAAAAGGATCAAGAAAGTAATGTTTATTATCGATTTCATCTCATGTTTATCATAAACTGATGTAATATGATAATATGTAATTTGTAACATGTGACATAATTTAATCCCCTTTCCACAGTCTAACTAAAAACGTTTAATGCTTGTGTTACTGGCTTCACGTTGCTAATTAAATTGCAGGATAACATGATGATATCAATACCTTTCTGGCAAGTATTTTCACTCGATTTTAAATTCATGATATATTTACTAAATTATTGTACAGAGATAAATCTGTTTTAGCTGTTTTGAGTAAGCAGCTCTTGATGTCAACAGCAAATCATTTAAAATCAATATTCAAAATGAAGTAAATTGCAATATTTTTAAAATTAGTTTCACTGCTTTCGTTGTATTCTTAGCAATATTTTGTGAAACCTTTAGAAAATCGGACATAAATTCATTAAACATGAGACAATTTACCAAATGACCAAAACGACATGAAGGCGAATCAAGTGTTGCCATCTCACATTTGCGTTTCCTGAATATACGCTTGAAAGCTGTCATTGTTACTAGATTTTCTTTCTTTTTCTCAGAATCAGGTAATCATTACCGCCCAAGTTGATACCCATCAAATGTAACGGAGATATGGTGTAAAACCTACACACATAATGATGACGCCCCGAAAGCGGGTTTGTTAAATGCTATTGGACTTTTGCAGAGGGTACTGTAGTTTGGACATCAAAATAGGCATTTTATTGATGATAAAAACAAAATATGATATCAAATTTTGACGAAATATTTTTCTGGCGAGTGATGTATTTCTTTTCTCAATAGTAAAATTTAATCACGAACTGCATAAAAATATGACGATGGGGCTTAAAATTACCTTAACAGATAAGTGTTCCAACTATTTTGATATCAACGAAGTTAACAATCTTGTTTAAATATACCTACTGAAAACATAACAAATCGACAATAAATAGTTTTGACTCCTCTTTCATGGAAATTAAATGGATTGCATGTAACTGAATAGCCATTGTTAATTCTTTTTCTATTCGTTATACTTTATATGTTTGTTTTATTACGGTTTATTTTATACTTTCTTCAGATGACTATGAGCAAAAAACTCATATTATATTATGTTACACATATTTTTTTCATAACAAGTATTTGATGTTATCTTAATACATAAATTGGCTGATAGGAAGGATTTGTTAGAGAAAGAGAAAACATTATTATTCAATAAAAACCACCAAATTGTGTTTTGATGTAACAACTGTTCAAAGGAAAATATATTTGGACAAAAAAAACATTTCTAATTAGCATAGAATTTAGACGTAATTTCTAACATAGACAACAAGAAAATATACCATATATTTTTGTAATATGAAGAGAAAACTGCTTTGGATCAAAGCAGGGACTTTTTGTTATAACATATGTTGGAAATATTGCTAAGGAACCAAGAGATTATCTTTATCAGGGAGGTAAATTGAAAAGTGAGATACATAACATTTAATTTGATCCCGAAACAGCAATGATATATTTACTTGTGACAATTAACGACCAATTAAGTCTATTCTATGTGTTCATAAGATTAACAGAGTAAAGAAAGTGTTCAGGCTCCAAATGATAATTTATCAAAGATTGAAACAGAGAGAGTACTATGTACAATGAGTTCCAAAGTCAATATTCTGTTTGTGGCAACTTGTAACTCTGCATGTGTCATTGTGCTGCTTGTGCGATTGTTCTGATTGTGAAATTGTGCTACTTGTGAGTTTGTTCTGCATGTTTACTTGTGCTTTTGTTCTGCTTGGGCTCTTGTGCTTTTGTGCTTTTATATTGCCTGTGCTCTTGTTTTGCTAGTGCGTTGTCTACATGTGTAGGGACCTGTATGTCCCCTTTTCACTAAAATTGAGATACTGAGGTGTTTTTGCAGTATACTAGCGCACGTTTATACATACATTTATACTTACATAACTTTCTTGCAATAATTGTTGAAAGTGGCTTACATCAAAAGTTTTCATATAATTATGTTTCTAAGACGAGTTTAAAAACCGAACATAACCTGCATCGATCGGGGCTGGTCGGTTTTCCTCTTGGGCAGGTTCGACTATCGTTTGGATCAATCAGAACATGTTCAGCCTACAACAATTCAAGAGTGATAAGTTACTGTTCATAGTACACCTAATTACAATTTATATTTGGAATAGAAAAAATACAGCGTTGCTTTACCCAGATATAGTTTACAATGATGTAGACTCAGCTTCAATTACTGAAAAGATTCTGATTCCTTTCCAACTAGAAAAGCTTCAAGGACCTTCATGGGTCATATTATGGAGGAGAACCTTTAGAAACCATAGAAGAATGGTTTTGAGGAAGACCTTAAGTTTTAAATGATTCGTCCCCATGGCCAAATGTGCCCTGCCGCTAATGGCCAAACGTACACAAAAAGCAAGTATGCTCTTTTTTCTAAGCTTTCGAAAATACACAGCCCCCGTACCAAAATAACTTGTTCGTTTCATATGAGTCTTGGCATGTTGGTTAACCTTCATGGAGAACATATTCATAAACACATTCAATATTTGTCGACATTTTTTTAAGTGAAGTTGAATAAATTATTAAGCAAGATGGAAAACGTTTTTCTTCCATAGTCTGCAGAGAAAATGTTGATCTATCCCCATTGCAAAGTGAGCTTTACTCAAACTATTGTGAAATTAAATGAACACTTGCAAAAGAGATAAAGCAAAACTCACTAAATGTCACATTAAAACTCTTAAATCAAGGCCGACTTTTTATATGTATATGTTAGAATAGTAGGGGGACATTCAGCAGTAGTAAAAATGAAAGCTCTGTTTAAGGGACAGTCCTATCAGAGTAATTTTTAAGGACATTCTATTCTTGTCAAATTGTTAAATCTAGAACAACTAAAATACTACCCTCACTTACTAATATGAAAATAAGTGTGAAATAATCATGTTATAATCTTCTTGACTGTTGAATTTTGTTTTGACAAAAGAACCCCAATAGAACTGTCCCATGTCCAAGAGCCATGAGTTGGTTGAGTCAAATATGCCAAACTTCATCAATTCTGTCAGTTTATCGATCTTTCAGCCTACTGATTGTTGTGGATAATAACCTTTTAAAGGTAATCAGTTTTATAAGTGACGTAGGAAGATAAAAAGTCGTGATAATGATCAGAAGCTGAAATTGAAGCTGAGTCAATTACTTAAACCTTGATTTGAAAACTTAATATTCAAAGCAAGTAAAGATATGATATGAGCTGATATTGGAAAAGCTAAAATGACTAGCATTGATGTAAATGGTTCACGTGATTTATACTTAGGTACATAAATACATGTTTTGTTATAATTTCGTTAAAACAAATAAATGTCAAAAATGTTGCATTTAAGGATGAATATCTTATGATATATTTTTAGATGAGTATCATCATGATTGCAGTTTTTACACATAAGAAATCTAACCAAAATACCATGAAAATACGGCATGTCACTTTAAACCTTTTATATCTAGTTTCATTTTACTCCATGTTAAAAGTCAATGCCAACTTTTCCAAAAACCTTATTTCATGTTGGACCTTAACTAAGCGCTTACCGGAAATGTGTACTTTGGCAACAAGATACCGTTATCTCCAGAACTATGGCAAACAGACGATTCCTTTCATCAATAAGTCTCTGTATTGCCGCGATTGGTCTGAACGAACTCTTTTCTCTAACGTTTTACGAATCAAAGTTGAAATAATTTAATTCGTCCTTTTCATGGAGATTCTTTAGAAAAGTTCTCTCTTTTTATCAATCAATCTAAGCTTTTGGTATTTTGAAGGCTATTGAATAAGACAGAGAACAAAGATTTGATGGGTAAACTTTGGTGTGTAGCTTATCACTCTGTCACAAGAGGCAGATACAGGGGGCGTCTTGGATGTACAATCATTGAAATTGTTACTTTGGAATAAAAGAACATGTGTGAACATGTTTACTGGATTAAGTTCCCTGCCTTACACCCTTTTTTGTTTACTTAAATGTTACAATTTTAACTGACCACTTACAGAAATGTGTTCTTCGGCAACATGATAGCTGTATCTCCGGAACAATTGAAAACAGATGACTATTTTCGCTATTAAGTCTGAACCAAATGTTTCTGTAATCAAAGTTGAATTCACTTTATTCATCCCTTTCATTGAGATTCTTCAGGTAAGTTATCTCTTTTCATCAGTCAATCTATGCTTCTAGTATTCCAAAGGCTACTGAATAAGAAGTTTTTCAGAGAATAGACATTGGATAGGTATACCTTGGCTTGTAACACCATTGAACGTATCACTCTGTCACCAGAGGAGATTACAGGAATCGTCTTTGGATGTACAGCCATTGGAATTGTTACTTTTCAATAAAAGAATATGTGTGAACATGTTTACTGGATTGAGTTCCCTGCCTTACACACCTTTTTACTTTAATCATGAATGAGAAATACGACTCTCCATATTTATTACACTGAAACTCTCTTGGATGGGATGCACACCTCCGTATGGATCGGTATATCGTCACTTAACAAATAGTTTGATTACTTATATTACCTTATTACTCTCCCGTTGAAGATATTGCTGTTTAATAAATCAACCATGTTATGACACTATGTGTCATAACATTGCGCGCTGACCGAATGACGTGACGCAATGATGACGTCACAATTGTTAAGTATGACGTCATAATGTCAGCGGGCCGGCCGCGACAGTCATGTTGGCGACTTTCTTTGTATTTTTACGATGTTATTAAGCAAGTAATAAATAAAATACTAAACTCGGTCCCGTTTCATAACATTTTTATGAAACTTGTGAATGGTATAGGTATTTAATATGTTATGAAACGGGACGTAGTTTAGTATTCTCTATTTATCTTGCGCATAATTAAATTAAAGTTTCCTCAACAAACATTATATTATGACAAATTATCTTCAGGGGGTAAAACGTCTCATATCCCTACGCATTAATCTGTATTCCCAGAATAAAATATCAACTATTTAGCGAAATCTTTTTTTATTTAAGGATTGGAGGTGGATTTAGGTAGCTTCACCAAACAGACATAAAATCTTTATTTTAAATAAGATGATTAGATGCATATTATTTGCAACCCTTTGGAATAAATGCTCTTCACACTAATACAATTTAAGATCCCCATAAAAAGAAATTCAAGGTCGAGTTATTAAATATGTGTCATATCTTTAAATAGTTTAAATACTTCGCAGTATTTAGAATGCACGTTGATATTTACAAGATATTTCAACAGGCATGAAAGTTTGATAGTTTATATCATATTCGGAAAACATGTGCTTAATGGAATTTTGAAAATACCCTGACGACGTAAATTTCAGTTAATTAATAAGTAACAATATCTTAAATAATTTGTAAACTAAATTGGCAAGCCTTCATAAAATACACTCACTATATTCATTAACTCACTATCCTCTCTCAATTGACTGATGTTTACATATTATAGTTACAGAAATACAATCACTGAAAACGACAAATAGCAACATAATTTCGATTAAAATTGCCGAATCTTTTATCAAAAATCATTTAGACTTTTTAAATATCACTTATGATAAAACACCTAATGAAACACATCTTTCCAGCTGCCTAGAACACACGGACCTCTTCCTGACGTACTAAAAAATCAAGCTTGACAATCAATATAAAGATTACTAATTTAATAACATTTTTCTGTGTGTATGAAAAGGTTCATTTCATCCAAAGATGAGAGTTCTGCAATTTTTTTCTCTTAGGTCACAAAACATGAAACATCTAGAATCAGGGATCCTGAAAAGATACGATCTGTAAAATTGGAATACCAAAGATGCTTTAACCTCTGATCTCATAAAATTCTCCTTTGGATTTGGTAACTGTGGATCGTCTCCATTGAATGGATAGGTTCAGTGCTCTTTGATGGTTGAAGTCAAAATGGCAAAGGCGGTGCAGGGCCAGAGTATTTTGATTACTTCATTAATTTTAATTCAACTTTGAATAATATAATACAAACCACTTTGATTTAAATATTTTGAAAAATCTTCTCAAACGTCTGCACGACACTTCATTTACCATGTAGACAACAAAATAAATATGTAGTTAGCAACACTTTAATTTCGATTTAAATTTTGTAAACAATTATCTTTTTTGTACATGGGTCTTCGGTTTTACCAGACAAATATAACTCCTTTGACTTTGAATACAGGTTTCAACTTGAGATCAAGTAACAGGTGGCAGACAAAAGTTGGAAACCGATTAGAGTTTTGGCCTTATGTTCATTTGGAAAAAGCCAACACCTTTTATAGAATGTTTATTATGTATGTTGTGTATCAGAAAAATAATACAGAAAAAAGTAATCCATAAACCGTTAAATATTTTGAATATGCTTCTAACTCTTTTGATATAACTTTCAATATTTCTATTTGAAGATGATATCTTAATGATTTGTGTTTATCAAGCTATTTTACTTTGATGGAATTCCTTTTGTTGAAGATACAGAACAAGAATAAGATGTTCTTGGAAAGTACTTGAAATATCAAGTACATTTGCATTGTACTGAAGTCCAAGTACATAAGTAAACCAAATTTCAACTTCAAGGTACATATCAAGTTCATGAAAACTTTTACTTAAGTACTTTGCTCTTGACCCCAGCCCTGTCCTTAATACATGTGTAAAACCATTATGTACATAACTAGGAAGCCTTCTTAGATAACTAATTGGATTCACAGAACTAGGTGATGCAAAACCAATTACAGACACTTTGCTCAAGATTACATCAGAGTCTTAGTGTCAAAAATTAATAAATAAGTATTAGGCCTACAAATTGCTGACCATTAAAAAAATCTGATATTTGTCGCAAGTCATGGTGATTAAGTTATTTTATGACATACAAGTTAGATTTAAAACATTATTATTTCTCATAGATTTTATCAAGTATTATATTTTTAATTTCTTTTATTGGTTATCGCCGCTGATTCCTTTCAATTCATTATTTTTTGCCCTTCATACATTTTAAGTCATATCTCATTTATGGTGATTCCTGATGTTATTCAAGCTAATAATGTGCCTATTTTTTAAATTCTGATTATATTAAATTCTAAATTAAATCAATTAATGCAAACGTTTTCTTCTTGACGACGAATGAATGCCATATGTATCATATTATGTCTGAGTTTTCATTACATATTCTGAATAGTGTATTCCATTACATTTTTATTACACTGTCTACATATACTAAAACATAAATCTGACCATTTGACATTTTGTTATAAAAAATGTGACATTTTGCAGAGGGAAAGTTGAGATTTCGAAAGTTTATATATCTAATTGACATATGACAAAAACAAGACTTGAAGACGTTACAACAAGAACATGAGATTATGATAGTTCACAAAGAGACTTGAAAAGCGGTTTAACAAGTCACAAATTAAATGTGACGATCAAACTAACGTTTTTTAATGCTTGTTATTAAAATCAAAGTTACAAGTTTTTAAACAACAAGAAACCTCATAATTTTTCCCATGTTAATTGGTAAATATGTACAGAAAACATTGTCAACTTCAAAAAACACCAAAAAACGTTTTCATCGGTCCTCTAATAACAAAGATATCGCCCTTCAAAGTGCGAAAATTTTAGGCTTCTCAATTTGACAGTCTGAAAAGGGATTCTACCGGGTGAACGATATTGCCTTTACTGCGCATGCGAGAAAGGGCGATGTGATGTGGCAGGTTATGATAGGCTGAGAGAAGTTTTACAGATTGTGTATTATTACATCATATACAGAACGGAAATGGGCCTAATCAATGTAAATATAACAGACAATGGTGGTAAATAAACAGAATAAACATCTTTTAGCACGATTTAGAAGCTTCATCTGTCCGGCAATAAAACAGAGTAGTAATTAAACAGTTATGGCACATCGTAACTGATTATGCAATTACAGGCCTAGGGAGTCGCGCTTGGGATATTTCACACTCTTTGACAATGTTGTTACAAGAATTAGGGGATGTTGTTTTAGAGATCAAGCATGTCTGCCCATCTATGACACGCCCAGTTGTCAAAGCACTAGTCATCCATTGGTCAACAATAAGACGAACTAGATCCAATCCAAAATTAAACATTTAGAATTTATCATATGCATTGTTTCTGTCTTAAGATGAACACATACAGTACACATGAGATGGAGTATTTTGCGTTTACAGTGACTTCAATAAGGTAGGCTTTGGTCACATGATATGTAAACTAAACTTTGTGCATTCAAACTTATATGTATACATATTTGTTATTTCAGGCAGTTGTTTGCGTTAGAAGTTTACAAATATTTAAAATTTAAAATAACATTATCTCAAACAAAGATATAGAAGGGTATTTATTTTACGCTGATGAGTTGTCTCTTTGTAAACTAACATTGTTTCTTTATTTGATTGAGAAACGCTCAAGACATGATGAAACATGGTGTCAAAAGGTGAATATCCTGAATATCCTTGTATTGCGAACTTAATACAATTTCATGACATGATGCCTCAATGACTCTCTTTCCGAATATTTCGTAGTGTGTATATAGCAAAACCTCATTCAGATTATATAAAATTACTTCAGGATTATTCATAAGTTCCTTAAAACATTTCACTAACTTGTTTAATTTGTCTTCAATTTTATCTGGCCACTCATCACAAAATGTAAACTTAGAACTACTAAATTCAAAACATAACTATACCGTAATATCTAAGAGATTTTCAAAACATGATTGAATATTAAGATTTTGCCTTGATGAAATATCCTAATGTTTATACCATTAGGAAAGTTGTTTTCTTTGTTTGTATAGTAATTATACGTAAGTAAGTAAGTGACCGCTTGACTCAATACTGTAAACAATAGCAATAGCCTGACCAGTTTGGCGAGAAAGGGCGATGTGATGTGGCAGGTTATGATTGGCTGAGAGAAGTTTTACAGACTGAAAATATGATGTTTGTTTTCAAAGTCATTAAATGACATTTTGCGCATGTTTTTGAACAAACAAAATATCAATGTTATCTCAAGATATCTTTATGTATCCATTTCTGCATTGTGTACCCCCTCGGGGTTACATGTTGTTTAAGGAACATATTCTTTAGTCAGTGCTATGCTTAAGTTTTAACCATATATATCTCCTTAAAGAGGATTCAACAAATTGTGTTTTGCTTTGAAGTAATTTAGATGGAATTATCAATGATGTGAATTCAAAAACCCACATGAACATACCAAAAGTAGCAATCTTAAGTCTTATTTTTCATGGAGGTAAAATGACACGTCCGATTTGCATGAAAACAGGTTATATAACATATCAAACACTACTCATCAGTGGTATCCAATCATAATTTTCAAATTTTTCATATAATCCAATTTTGTATGTAAAGTATATCGACTTTCATTTACTTGATGTTTTGTCAAACATGCCGCTGTTTGAAAAAAAAGGACACGATTTTCATATATTCTTCCTACAGAATAATTGTTTTTCTGCAAATATATTGTTTCAGAACAGCTTGGCCAAGACTTTCTCTGGAATAAATATATGAATGCGAATAATGAAGAATGTTGACGCAAAAAAATATTTCATATTTGATTGATGACACATTTATTGATGCAAAAGTATTTTCAGTTAAAATATGGACTTCGGGATAAATGTAATAATAACGTGTTTGATCTATGGTAAAAAAATGGACAGGAAATCTACAGAAAGTTATATGTACGTCAACAATAGGAAAACACAAGGACGTGGATTGATGATACACGACTGGATCTCATATGAAATTGTTTTTGTATATATTTATGTATTATCAATTACTTATTCTCTGATATATTGTAAGCATCACCAGAACAAATAAAATTCCAGTGATAATGCTATCTCACTTTCCTGTCATTTTGTTATGATTCAACTGCTTTACGATTCCTTTTAAAGCATTTGTGAATTTTGTGATCTGATGTCATACGATTTACTAAGAATATACTTATTGCAATAAACGAGGCATCTTCAAGAAATCAAAGTAAAGTTCATTTGATTTATCCCAGTGTTGAAGGTAACTGATTCAGAGAAGATGGCAGAAAAAAAATTAGAAAGTATGATTTGCAAAGTCAAAATAATGATGAGAAACAATAACTCTGTTGATTTCAGGAGTTTTTGTAGATGTGGGATTGCTCCCTTTAACCTCTGCTTCGTTAGAGAACGTTTTTGACAATGATAGTGGGTGCTTAGAGAGCCATTGATGAAAGAAGAAAAACAAAACATAATGAATGTACTATAGATACAGGAACATGGTTATTCGGGGTTAATGAATATATCTTTACACAACTAAGATTGTCTTAAACATCCCTCACAAATGATTGTACGTTCCTAAGTTTGTTTACCCCTTGGTTTATTATTCGTACAGCAAAAGTCAACATGTCATGCATTTTAGCGAGTGATACTTCTTCGAAGCAATGACGTAAAGGTGGAAGGTCTACGAATTCTCTCTGTTATTAACGTTTTCTCAGACTTGACTTAACCCGATCTCATAACATGCTGCCCCGGCCTCTGGCTCACAACCCACCTCCCATAAAAACCATTACTTTCTCAAAAAGGTACTACAGCGACTTGAAGTGACACCATGATATCAATATAATAATGTGACTTTTTTTGTAATGTCACATTGAAACTGTCTCTCTATAATTACAATGGTATAAAAACAGAATCTCTCCACGACTCCACAAAGGAGTTTGAGAGACGGTAATTTTCTTGTGTTTGGAAAGTCTTACATACTTGTTGATAACTTTGAAACTGTAATAAGGTTATCTTTGCAATGACAGGTGCGTGAACAGGGATTAAGGGAATGCATTTGTCAGAATATTTCAAAATATGATATTACGATTCAATTCCAATTCAACATCATTTAATTTTAACTTCAACAAATAAAACAAAGAGAATATAAGAAAATGTTTTGAATTCATTGCTTATTATATCATTGGCCACCAAGGGTTTGATGATACAATGTACATGTATTCCGATAATCATGATAAATAATCCCTGGGGTTTTTCATCATCAAAATTTGGACTGAAATTAGCATCTTTTACTTTATGTTTTGAAAGAATTATCAAATAAAATGTATATACCAGAGGATTTTATATGTGGTTGTTTTTTTGTCTAGATAGATATCAAGGTATGGTTGGAGATTGGCGGAAAGAAATTCGTTGATGTAGAAGCATGTGGGTTGTGGAGGAAGTGCATACCTATACTTTATAGAAACTAATCTTTATGTTGATTACACAGAGGAAGACGACTATGAAACCGGCAGAGATTCAGTGGTGTTCCACTCTTTTTGAGAGACCCTCTTACCTGTCTCCCTCCCCCCAGAAAACCCTTATTTGAAATTCATAATTATTGTGCATCAAAGTTCTCCTGAAAACTTATGATCTCTGCAATTGAGAAAATACCAATATGATCTCATAACTGTTAAAATTTTCCTTCGACACCATATACAGATTATCTTGTCTGAACAAAATTCTATTCATTGAAAACATCTGACGGTATGTTCCGAACAAAGAATAGATTTTTTTTTCAAATGATGTATTAAGGTTAAAAGCAGGGAACACACATTTACAACTCCCACCTTTGAATCACTTTTTTGACGTCAATTGTAACCTTTCCAGGACATTGTTTTGGGGGATATAGAAACTTACTTAAGATTAGCAAGACATTGACGTTTTATTACTGCTGTCCGAATAGCAAAATAATATGTTATTTTTTCCTTTATATTATATAAACTTTACACACACAAAAGTGTAAGACACGAATGTGAAAGGCTGACGAGTGTGGTTTTAAAATTTGTTCCAATTGAATGACACTGCATTTAAACTAAATAAAGCAGTAATGAATTGAATACATAACTTAAAGTTCAGCTATGCATTCCTGCCAATAGACTTTATGTGAATCTTTATAATTTTTTCTCTGACTATGGATGATTGGTTTTTGTAATTTGATTTTTGACACTATCAAAATAATACATATAGCATTAACATTATTTTCCAGGGAAAAATGAAAAATGTAAAATTTTCAAACAACGTGCTTCTCCCCCTATAAAAGTATGTCAAATGATAATTGTTCATACTACAGAGAATATTTCTCCATCTTTCACCTCATTAGGGAATACGAGATTATATCCGATTTCAGTTAGTTTGAAAAGTTCTGACATTTGTTCAAATGATAGAGAATAGTTGCCCACCTTGCTTTCAGTAAATAAGGAAATGTTGGATAATACCTCGAATAATACCTTGGAATACCTTTTGTCAAAAGAGTGACATATAACCATTGTCAAAATGACAGAGAACATTTGTCCATCTTTCTTTCATCCCTTCACCTGTTTGGCATCGTTAACAAACACTTCATCACTTAACATTTCCTTGTGATGTAAATCATAAAAGAATAATACAGACTGTATCTTTTCATTAAGATCAAAGCAATGAAAACCAGACAGAAGCCAGTGTTACAGATGAAACGGCAAATGCCAATATGTTATTTTTGGTTTTCTTTTTTTCTGACACAAGTGTTTGGTTTTAATTAACATTCTTTTGAGACTTGTTACGAAATAATAACATTACCCGTATCAAGTCGTCAGTCTGTCAGTAAAATGAGAGATGTTTCTTTGAAGATATCAAAAAGAAGTCTTAATAATGTTCCATATTTATATCTGAAGCATATCTAAGGAAAAGGTAGACAATTATCTAGCTTTTTTTAAATACACTGTGTTTAAGTTTTTATTCAACATTTAAATAAGATTTGTGATAAGTCAAGCTTCACAATTATTTTCTCATTCAATAGACACTGTTTTAATGGATGTTAAAATCCCTAAATGTTTGCAAGATTAACTTTATTACCAACTCATCCATTAAATGAGTTCGGATCTAAAAGGCACGTTCATCTTCCCTTGTCAATTAAAAATGTATTTCTGAATGTTCAAAGAAGCCAATTTGCTTAAAGGTATACCATATGACCTTGTAGTAAATTCATTAGTTCTGTTCGCATGTAAAAATATTTTAAACTTTCTCTTTCTCAAATTGGTTTACCAAATGGTTATGTAACAGATTTAAAATCACAGGTGTATTAGCAGTATGACGCAAGTGCTGATATTTTGATTTCATTATGAGATGCCCAACTATCAATAAAATGACAGTTATCAGTGACATTCACCACATGGTGTCTGCCTCGTTGACATGCCATGTTGTCTTGTAGGTTATGTCAACTATTATCTAGGATGTTCACAGGAAGCTTGGTAAAATTAGGAATTGCATTTATAACTGAATCAAAGCAAGTATGTGGATACCTTTTCTGTGATTTTCACTTAGCTGAACACTTCGAAAGTTATCAAACTAGCGGAATTCAACTAAACTGACGTCCAAAAGAAACTTTACAACATTTTGTAATCATTCTGATTAAAGAATGAAGAACGATAGAACTTTAAAACAAAGTGCCTTTTATCGATCACCCATTTCAGTCAACAACCAGCTAATTAAACTTGAAGGGGAAAACCCCGATTTAGCAATTAATCAATTTAAAGTGGGCAGGGGTCAAAATTTTGATTGTTCAGGCATTCATTGAAATGCTTTTTTCGCAATAATTTCGTTAAGGTTATGAAATTAGCAACTTTTGCGCCAGGTATGAGCAGGCCGAGTGTTATCCCTTCAAAATCTGCCACATGTAACGAAAAAGGCCAAAATTTGAATTACGTCACCTGTCTTCAGTTTCAATCTTCACATTAAATCTGAATCCTTGTTTTTCTATCAATGGGAATTTATGGATAAAGTCCTACATGTCAAATTGACACATTTGTTAGTCGTACAACTGGTAATCAGCCTTGAGAGCTGAACAATCGCAGTTAAATCGTAATATTGCAGGCCAATTCTGACGTTATGACTTTATGAATGACATTGCCATTGATTAGTGGCCAATGGCTATCAATTGAGCAGTCAATGAGCTTTGATTACAACTGTTCAAGTTCATATAGTGCACGAGAACATAATGACATGTCGACCTTTGATGTATGCTATCCTTGACGTCACTAAGAGACAACGTTATCGGTGGTCTAACGTTTTAGATATTGGCCCTCATGCAGTCAAAAACAACTCTTTTTCCATGTTTCAGGGTTGTCAGCAATCCTCACAACCTCTCTGTAAAGCCTGATCAAGTTACCATAACAAATGAAGGAACACTATCGATTCTTGTAACAAGGGTATTTTTTTTATCAGTTTTGTTGATTTTCAATGGGGATTGGTGATATTTTTGCTGTGCCGTTACCGGCTTTAAGGTGTTTTTTTCACAAACAGGAGGACAAACATTCATTATGGACATTTATTAAACCTTTTCGTCACGTGACTAAACTCCGGTGGAAAGGTCACCTGATTATGACATTTTTTGCCATTTTTGCAAAATGCATGAATATTGCTCAATTTAAAGTTTTAAACATAAAAGTTTGGGTTTCAACTATGTTGTTGAGAACTAAACTGAAAATATTGAAATAACATTGTTTTCAAAATTTCAGTTTAAAAAGTGTAAAGTTTCTTTTGGACGTCAGTTTAGAATGGAATACATGATAATGTAGAAAAAACATTCCAATGCGAAAACGACAATAACATAAATGCTTAAATGATTTGTTATCGATTCCTTCAAGCTCTTTGGTCTTGTCTTTATGCAATCAGGAAGAAGGAATCTATGTCAACTTGACCCAGAACTTCCTTTCAAATCAGTCAAAACAGGAAGCTTCTGTCGGATTTCCATCTACTAAAAACAGGAACAATAAACCAACTTCATTCAGGTCGAACGTCGTATCAAAACATTCACATGTATAATGTCATTTCATGTGCCTTGACGTTTAAGTCAGTTATCTTTAATAAAAATCACTTTAGCAGAGTGAAACATCAAACCTAATGGTTGACTTGTAGTATTACTCTTTGTTAACAGGTATTTATTTCAATATCACTTCCATATTTCTTTGAGAGATTTTCTCAGATAATTTTCAACTACTACTCTCAGCATCATTACCATATGTCAGTTTTTTAAATTGTTGTATTTTTTAAATATGTTTATGATTAAACGTAAATATGACCAATTGTCCCTTTGATAAATCTCGACTTCAATCATAAGGAAAGTAGGAATGACCTTTAACCTTTACATAATATTAACTGGTCATTTCTTGAAGCAGAGTACGATGTTAAATATCAAATGATTTATAAATATTCATCACTGAGACAGAGATAACCAACATGTGTGTACGGGTATCTACACTATTTGGCATTAGTGTGTTGAAGTTAATGACATGGGTGCCAATCACAACCAGATTTAATGATAAGTGTGTCAGCAAATCAATATTAAACCATGTGAATATTTCTCAGATTCAGCACAACACGATTGGGTAAAATTTTAATGTGACCTTTTTATTACGATATTTCTTATATCATAGCATGACATCAAAACATAAAAGGACTTTAAAACAACATACCACATTTACTGTCATGTATGAATTCGGCATACATGGTATATGTATTATCGGACATAAATGTAGAACATTCTTACTATGTATGAATATAAAACAAAATCAAAATGCTCAATGACAGTTACCACCTGTATGCGTTATATTATTACAGTTATTAAGTTGAGACATAGAAAAAAGTTACTTTATCAAAATCCAATGTGATTAAGTGGCTTCTTTAAATTTGACTCTATGTATTGATTGAGGCATAACTTGTTCTATTAAATCTTTTTATACACAAGACGGAGTAAGTTTAAATTTTTTTTTTACTGTTGATCTTTTATCTTTTCAGTTTGGTACTGAGCAACATATGTCATAATTCATAGTTTTAAATTGTAATATAGTTCAAATTAGGTTTGTCCAGTAGATAATAATTTGTCAGCGTTGACTTGAATGTGACCTTTTACAAAATATATGAGCTCAAGATCAATCCTGTGTATATCAAGTTAAGGAGAGGACATTTGATGTTTTCAGATTCATCAATACGTTTGATAGCAATGAGAAATTCGTTTCTTCATCAAAAACAATAAAAGACCCATTATCAAACTGCAATATTTAAAAAAAGTATTTTTACTGTGGTATTGTTAGCAATATTTTGTGACCAACAATGATCGGACAAATTAATTTAAAGACAGTATACCAAAATGAGTGAAACGTAAGCCCCGGCATGTTGATATGAAGGCGAATCAAGTGTGGCCATCTCACAATGTCCGGTTCCTAAATATACGCTTGAGTCAGTCATTAGTTGCCGCCCTAGTTGATACCCATCGGACGCAATTGAGGTACCTGAGACGCCTACACACTAAATGTTGTCACCAAAAGCGGGTTCATTTGCAGGGGGTACTGTACTTTTGACGTAGAATTAAGTATCAAGTATTCCTTTGTTGATTAAAACATGTTAACGTGATATCAAACATTCGAGGAAATGTCACCACAAACCGCATGCAAGTATGATAATTGGGCTTTAGGTACGCTTGGTTGAAGGAAATCAAGCCTTTTAGTTTGTTATTCACCAAGAAAATATTAAGAAGATATAGGCAATATTATGGATATACAACTTCTTTATTCAGGTTTGCGACGTTTCGACATAGATGCTATTGTCGTTCTCAAACCCAACTTCTTTATTCAGGTTTGCGACGTTTCGACATAGATACTATTGTCGTTCTCAACCCCAACTTCTTTATTCAGGTTTGCGACGTTTCGACATAGATACTATTGTCGTTCTCAACCCCAACTTCTTTATTCAGGTTTGCGACGTTTCGACATAGATACTATTGTCGTTCTCAACCCCAAATTCTTTATTCAGGTTTGCGACGTTTCGACATAGATACTATTGACGTTCTCAACCCCAACTTCTTTATTCAGGTTTGCGACGTTTCGACATAGATACTATTGTCGTTCTCAACCCCAACTTCTTTATTCAGGTTTGCGACGTTTCGACATAGATACTATTGTCGTTCTCAACCCCAACTTCTTTATTCAGGTTTGCGACGTTTCGACATAGAAACTATTGTCGTTCTCAACCCCAACTTCTTTATTCAGGTTTGCGACGTTTCGACATAGATACTATTGTCGTTCTCAACCCCAACTTCTTTATTCAGGTTTGCGACGTTTCGACATAGATACTATTGTCGTTCTCAAGCCTTGAGAACGACATTAGTATCTATGTCGAAACGTCGCAAACCTGAATAAAGAAGTTGTATATCCATAATATTGCCTTTATCTTCTTCATCATCACAACTTCTAGAATGCCCATCAAACAAGAAAATATTGTATGATTGCGTCCTTCTATAACAGTATAAGAAGGAACGTAGTTGTGTCCACGTTATTGATGAACCCAAATATCATGGATTTAAAATTTTAGATATTCTTATGAGGACATAATACCTGTCAAGCGTTTAAATATAATAAAACTGACTTGAATTTGTAAAACATGCATCATCATTTAAGTACAACTGATATGGTATTATCCCTTGATGTGTTTGTAAACATGTATGATTAAACAGCAGTTTGTATTAATCTTAGAGCAAGGTTAAATACTTGACACAAGTTCTTTAAAATGTTCATATATTTCATTAATATTTCATACCAAAATCTCCATTTACCTATTGAAAATTATCACCTTTACTTGTTTTTATATATCTTGTTTGGGATTTGTTTTATTCTGTTTGGTCATAAAATTTGACATTCAGCAGGTATGTGAACCCTCATGCAATTTTTAGTTGATATGATACATAAATGTACTGTGTTATTAGGGGTCAATTCGTAATTTTACCATATATCTGTGTCATTTTTATTACACACATCAAATAGGAAATTATACTGAAACAGCGTAACTACTAGAAGTGGTTTTGAAGGAATGCCTTCAATGTCAAACAAATGCGTTTTCCTCATTGTGTTATTTTGAATTTTGTTTGGTCATTTGCAAAGAAACCCCGCTGTATGAGAAGTTCATGAATATGTGGAAAACTATACATCTTAGAAACAAAAGAAAGTGATCTATGTATCATTAAGATTGTACATTAAACTGTACAATTAAATACATACATGTAAATCTTTTGGGCAATTATTACTTTCTTATATTCACATCTCTTAGAATAATTTTGGTATACTAATATCACAATCATATAATTTGCTTTGGCAACTGAATTGTTCTGAGTATATATATGTTGAAAATATGACCTTTCCATAACAAAAATACAGTAAGTTTATCATTACATCCATAGGACAACACTTGTCCTGCAAAGAAGATCCTTGCTCTAGGATGGCCTTTGAAATCCTACAAGACTATGTAATGCATTCACTGTTTAATGACACGTAATTACGAGCGTACTCTCTATCAAGATTATATGTGCACTTTCTGCACCTCGTCATCAATTATACACAGTGTACAGGCTTTCTATTTCTGTGGCCAACCTAAACCAGTGCTTCACATAAATCAAGATATTCCTCATGTTTCTCTTTCGATACGATTTAAAAAAATTATTACAAGGTAATAAAAACATGTCTTATGAATACCAATTTTCTTATGTAATTCAACAATACCACACACTATTCAATGCTTTTCAAATGTTTGTTTATATGCAGCGGTAGGTATTTTAAAAACATATATTTTGTTAATTTCTTGTTATTTGAAGCGTTCTCTGTTCATAATTTTTCTCACGTTGCCTCCAAACTACATTCCCACTTATTTCATATATACATGTAATTTATGTTATTTTTTCTTCTCTTAAAAATCATCGTTTCTGATTAACCAGAATTGAACAGGTGAATCATTTACCCGTATTGACTTGTCCTCTTTGGGACGCTAAATATTTGATGATTTTACATTTGCTAAACATTTGATGTCATGGCCACCATATTTTTCTATAAAGGCCATTTTTTAGATACCATTATATTTGGCCCACAGACTTTGTATTTTTGATTGAATGGTAACACATAAACTTGAATTTCCTAACACAACTAAAGTTTACATAATGAAGACAATTTTCAAATAACTTAAGGAATTAAGTATGGTTTCCCTTTAACCTGTGAATATAACCGACATTTAATAAATATTGTTATTACACTATTGGATGACGTTATATGAAATGTTATTAAATTGTATTGTGTTTGATCATTGAGATTTCGCCCTTAACTTTGTACAACAAAATGCAGACAATGCAATAACTGGTAACACGATCATAGAATATTTGATTACGACATTAACATGATCATGGAAACTAATTGTGTGGGTTCATGATGCTTTGTCCTTATGAATATCTTACTAAACAGGATTATGTCCGGTTTGTCTAGATCAAATGTTATGACAAGGTCCTGTTATTAAGACATTATTAGTCAAGGTGCTTCAACAATAAACAACCAATAATAATGACGACCAGACAAGAGGAACAATTAAATTCCAGCACTCATACATCTTAGCAAACTTATGTAAACATTACGACCAAGGTGGTCAGAGTTGGTATTTGCCCCTGAGGGTTGCAGGGGTCGGATTATCACTATTTACCAATTCTCACATAAATATAAACTACACAATATTAATATTTAATTTGCCTTCTCTGTGTTGCAATAATGATTACTCCCGCACAGGAGATCAACGTGGGCTTGCGAGACATCCGGGCCTCAGGTTGATGGCGGTTAACACGATGAGGATTAAATTTAGTTTTAAGTAAACCATGTTTATATTTGATAAATAATGAAAGTTTGCAATACTCTGGGGTCAGCTAATAACTGAAGCCATCATTTTCATGAACCAACTTTTTAGTTATATTAAATGTGAAGTTTGTCATTGAAACCAAATCGTTTTGAAAGTGCCATTTTTGTAAATACCTTGTCAACCGTAACAAATATATCATGTCTTTGCTTCACATATGAAAACTCAACAATAAACAAGAGGTTGCTTATGAATTAATGGAATGACAGGTCAGCGAATATTTTTTCATAGGCCAGATAATTGATTTTGAATTTTAGAAAGAATCAGAAAGATTTTTGTTTTGAAACCGAAACATATCATTACGTTCTTTGGTTAAAAGAAATAGTCGAGGTATAAATTTTATGAAAGTTTATACTTCACATGTACAATGTAATTCAGTCGTGAAGTCATAGATGGTTTAATATAAGCTGATAGAGGTAAGTAGGGAATTGTATATATGTTATTACATTTTTTTAAAAAGTCATCGTGTGATAAAACGGAATACAAACTTTACAAAATGCAAAAATTGCTCTTTTGTGACGATATATATTTAACGATGACCTGTGACATTAAAGTGTGAATATATTAATTTTATCAAAACGAGTTCCAGAAAGCAAGGTCAAAGTTAATTTTGTCTTGTAGCACCAGAGAATTGAATGCCACTATTCTACTTCCTTGCGAAATTTAAATTGGGAAGAGACGCTGAAAATACAAATTGTGGCAACATACGGTTCTTTTTCTGAATAGATTTTTTGCTTATGCCATTATAAGTTACCATGTGTTCGCGAGTTTGATATGGAGATTTATCATGTGTCCGAGTTAAATATCAAACAAGACGGAGTTCGAGTTTGATATTTAACTCGGACACATGATAAATCTCCATATCAAACTCGCGGACACATGGTAACGAATTTATCTCGACGAGCACCTTTTTAAAATGCTTTAAATCTGGCTTGAAAGAAGAGATTGGCAAAAATGGCGTCTGATCAGATCAGTATTACTCTTTTATTTAGGTATTTACAAATATAATTTTTTAACCATCGTGTTAATGACCAAAAGTATGGTCTAGTACCGGAGCGTAGCGCACGTTACGAGACGGAAATTTAGCATTAACGAAAAAAAAATCAAAATACCGAGAAATGCGGCGGTCCTAAATTTTGATTGTTTGGTCACGTGACCTCGTGCATTCGCACTACATTCGATTTGAAGCGGTCGTAGAAGTCCCGTTACTGTCATGGCGGACTGTCGAGTGGGGGCGAGCGAGTTTGATAGTGTCCGAGTTATAGATAAGACAGGCATCATAGCAGAATGTACAGGTTGGTTTGAGAGTTCAATAAACAAATAGCGGTGACTTTTAACTTAAATGATGTTCATAGATTGGCTCTCTGTTTGCATAATTTGAATCTTGAGCTCGCTGATAGACAACCTTGCTGTGAGTGAGCGGGTCAACATGCCGTTGAGATGCCGTATGACTTGCTAATGTATTTTAGTGGTACCAATCTTTTATTAGAAGAACATTTTACTTATACCAGTAAAGTTAACATAACATAAACATATGTAATAGAACAGAGGCTGTTTCAACATTTCAAGACTTGATCTGCCTCAGTGGGGAGAGAATGCCCTTAAAGTCAACCATATGTTTAATTCCTTTGATGAGATCAATATTACCTGTTTTTTATAGACCAGAGGAAAACAATATTGACCGAGAACGAGGTCCGAGGTCAAAATGTTTAAACCGAATTCACCAGTCGATAATAGACCATTACAAAACGAAAGGAAACTTACAATATGATTTGATTGTTCAGGGTTGGGCCAATGATGTCACGATAATAGCATAACGTTATAAAACACAGTAGAGTGGGGTCAATATGCATTTTGGTCGACTATCAAGTGGGTACCGAGTATGAATGCTTACATAATATAAAACCCTTTTATATCCAAACTTCAAGTCGTAGTTTCTTTTTTACGTCAGTCAATGCTAGTGACTTTTTACAGCATGAACAGTGATTTTGCACCCCCTTTGTGAGTGGGTGTTCACAGCCCCTCTGTCCTGTAGTACATACTGCCAATTATCATATTGTTGTCTTACAGACCGTCGCTCTGCCCACCTCTTGGAGTCCTGAGACTGATCTTACCTTTGTAGGTGGAGAGTTTCCAGAGACCTTTTCACTTCAGTTGATGTCACAAGAGGATTTGATAGATAAGTGCTGGTCTTAAGCTTGTTTTCAAGAAGAGTTGTCTCTATGGTTGAATGCTTGGCATTTGCTTGCATTTTATTGAGGGAGGTTGAGTTACTTTAAGAACAAATATGTTTTCTTAAAGAAATTTATTGCCTGATGGGAACGCAATATTCTTAAAATCATACTATTTTATCTTTATACTCGAAATAATGATTATATGAATAAAGATAAATAAATCATAAATATAAGATACGAAATATTTGTAAAAAAAATAAATATTTATAATAAGTGCGAAATATTCTGCAGATCATATTAGTAACTGTTTTGATATATCTGATATATCAAATGTTACAAGAAAGGGAGTTTTCATCAAACTAGTTTTATTAATCAAGAAATATCGCGTGAGGCCTTCCATTAAATGTCAAGACTGTCTTCAGTTCAAGCAACTGGAACCTGACAATACAGAGCCAATAAAATAACGCTTCTGACGAGCCATTTAAATAAGATCTTACTGTTTCTGGCTAGCACCAAAGGTCTCCAAGTCGACTTCTGAGACTTCAGTACAATATGTATAAACGAGAGTACTATGTGGCACTGTAGGCTGTCAACACCAATTAGCTCTATTGAGTGCACTGAATGGTGGTGCATTAACGGAAATGAAATAGCATCAGAAAGAAAAACAGGAAGAACTAGACCTTCTTTGAAAACAATTCCTACACAAATAAATTGTCGCAACCAGTACAATAAGTATAAACGGGAGTACTATTGTTGAGCTGTGGGCTGTAAACCATTTAGTTTTATTGAATGCACTGAATGTTGTACAGACGAAAGTAAAACTCTTCTACGAGAAATCCTACAACAATAACTGTTTTTGCAACCAATACAAGATGTATAAACGGGAGTACTTATGTAGTGGAGTTGAGACCATTTACTTTTATTGAATGCACTGAATGTTGAAAAGACGAAAGTAAAACTCTTCTTCTAAAACAATTCCAACAATGACCGTTCTGGCAACCAGTTAAAGATGGATAAACAGGAGTATTATTGTAGAACTGTGCAGTTGAGACCATTTAGCCTTATTGACTGCACTGAATGTTGCAAAGACGAAAGTTAAACGGAAACTAACTAGTCTTTTTTGAGATATATGACAACAATGACAGTTGTTGCAAAAACAACACTGATTGAAATTGACTAAGGCCGTAAAATTCAGTGAATATTTGGATATAATAAGAATAAACCAATTATCAATTTATCATCACTGATTTGATTTATATCTTTTTTCTAGTTAGAAAAGTGCTGATTGTTGAATAAACTCTTTAACGACTTGGTAAATTTCACCGGGTAGATCACAAATGTCAAAAATATTGCATTTAAGGATGCACATCTTATGATATGTTTTAGATGAGTATCATCATACTTGCAGTTTTTACACGTAAGAAATCTAACCAGAATACCATGAAAATATGGCATGTCACTTTAAACCTTATATATCTAGCTTCATTTTACTCTAAGTTAAAAGTCAATTCCAACTTTTCCAAAGACCCTATTTCATGTTTGAATCTTAACTAAGCACTTACAGAAATGTGTACATTGGAAACAAGATACCGTTATCTCCTGAACCATAGCAAACAGACGATTCCTTCCATCAATAAGTCTTTTTATTATATACTCATGTAATCTTAGGATAGTAATACAAGGGTGCAATACAGAATACGTCTTCAGATTCCGTATTGCACGGTAAATTCCGTATTGCACGATTGTCGGTTCTACTTTTTTCAAGCTTCGGCAATTCTCGCAACTTTCCGTACGTAACAATCATTTTCCTTATTAGAACATCGGATTTGACGTATCTCAAAGCAATTTGGTAACAAACTTACTTTTTAATATGATATTGAAGAATAATATAGTGAGAAACTAGTGTTATCGTTAGTAAAGAAACTGCAAAACAAAACTCCGAGAACATCGCCAGCGACACTTCGGCCTTATGACGTCATAGACTTCAACGATTATGACGTCATTTCCATGCTGACGTCGTTTGAAAGGATCCCATCGCTCGGAATCCTGAACTTACGTTTATCACATTCAGAACTTCATAAATAATTACTAAGGATAAACTTTTATCACTGTATTTTGTTTTCACACTTGAGAAAATTGCCTCTGACGTTTAACTACACAAAATAAAGAGAAAATAAAAAGATAGTTGAGGTATCAAATCATCAGTCGAGCGTGTTATGAGTGTCGCCTTGTTCGCATTATGTATCAATGCACAGTGCGACGTCTCGGATTATTTAGACAATTCATAATTACTTTTAAAAAGGTTTAAAAGAGAGTATATAATAAACACAGAACGTCATACGTGTGCATTTGGCTCGTTTGTATTGAACTCAAAGATGTCATGGACGCAGTAAAAACAACTCGTTCTTCGAACTCGTTGTTCCTCCGCGTCCATGACATCTACTTGTTCAATACAAACGACCCAAATGCACACGTATGACGTTCTGTATATTTATTGCCGCGATCTGTCTGTCTAACATTTTAAGAATCAAAGTTGAAATAATTTGATTCATCCCTTTCATGGCGATTCTTTAGAAAAGTTCTCTCTTTTCATCAATCAATCTAATAAGCTTTTAGTATTCTGAAGGCTGTTGAATATGTGTGAACACGTTTACTGGATTAAATTCTCTATCTTACACATTTTTTTACTTTAATCATGAATAAGAAATACGACTCTCTATTTTTACCACACTGAAACTCTCTTGGAAGGGGTGCGCACCCCCGTCTGGATCTGTCAGTAGTCACCTAAAGAAATGGTTTGATTTACATGTATATCATCATAAATTACTAAAAGACGCAGTTGCATAAATTTTGCTCAACAAACATTACATGATGATAAATGTTCATCTTCAGGGGGTAAAACATCTCATATCTCACCGCATTGATCCGTATTCACATAATTAGATATCAATATTCAGCGAAATATTTTGGCAGCCAATTTTGTGGGAACAGCCTATATTCATTCTAGGATTGGAGGTGGATTTAGGTAGCTTCACCAAACATATACAGAACCTTTATTTTAAATAAGATGATTAGATGCATATTATTTTTAACCCTTTGGAGTAAATGCTCTTCACATTAATACAATTTTAAGATCCCTATAAAAAGAAATTCAAGGTTGAGTTATCAAATACAACAATGTGTCTTATCTTTAAATAGTTTAAATATTTCGCAGTATTTGAAGAATGCACGTTGATATTTACAAGATATTTCAACAGGCATGAACGTTTCACTGAAAACGTCAAATATCAACATAGTTTCGATTAAAATTGTCGAATCTTTTATCAAAAATCATTTCTACTTTTTAAATTTAATTTATGATTAAACCCCTTATCAAATTCATCTTTCCAGCGGCGTAGAACACACAGATGACGTACTATCAAGTGTGACAATCACTATATAGATTTCTGTTTTTAATAATATTTTTCTGTGTAAATTGAAAGAGTTCATTTCATCCAATGATAAGATTTCTATCTTTTTTTTCTGAGGTCACATACATAAAACATCTAGAATCAGGGATCCTGAAAAGATACGATCTGTAAAATTGGAATACCAAAGATGCTTTTTCCTCTGATCTCATAAAATTCTCCTTTGGATTTCGTAACTGTGGATCGTCTCCATTGAATGGATAGGTTCAGTGCTCTTTGATGGTTGAAGTCAAAATGGCAAAGGCGGTGCAGGGCCAGAGTATTTTGATTACTTCATTAATTTTAATTCAACTTTGATTAATATAATACAAACCACTTTGATTTAAATATTTTGAAAAATCTTCTCAAACGTCTGCACGACACTTCATTTACCATGTAGACAACAATATAAATATGTAGTTAGCAACACTTTAATTTCGATTTAAATTTTGTAAACAATTATCTTTTTTGTACATGGGTCTTCGGTTTTATCAGACAATAAAAACTCCCTATTTATTTGGAAAAAGCCAACACGTTTTTTAGAATGTTTATTATGTATGTTGTGTATCAGAAAAATAATACAGAAAAAAGTAATCTAAAACAGGTGAATATTTTGAATATGCTTCTAACTCTTTTGATATAACTTTCAATATGTCTATTTGAAGATGAGATCTTATTGATTTGTTCTAATCAAGCTATCTTACTTTAATGGAATTCATTTTGTTGAATATACAGAACAAGAATAATATGTTCTTGGAAAGTACTTGAAATATCAAGTACATTTGCATTGCAACTACAAGTTACATTTCAAGTTTATGAAAAATTGTACTAAGTACTTTGTTCTTGATCCCAGCCCTGTCCTTAATACATGTGTAAAACCATTAATTAGCCAAGTAGGAAGCCTTTATAGATAATTAATTGGATGCACAGAAGAAGGTGACGAAAACCAATTACAAACACTTTGCTTAAGATAACACCAGAGTCTTAGTGTCAAAAATTAATGAATAAGTATTAGGCCTACAAATTGCTGACCATTCCAAAAATCTGATATTTGTCGCAAGTCATGGTGATTAAGTTATTTTATGACATACAAGTTAGATTTAAAACATTATTATTTCTCATAGATTTCATCAAGTATCATATTTTTAATTTCTTTTATTGGTTATCGCCGGTGATTCCTTTCCATTCATTTCTTTTTGCCCTTCATACTTTCGAAGGTATATCTCATTTATGGTTTTTCCTGATGTTATTCAAGCTAATTATGTGCCTATTTGTAAAATTCTTATAATATAAATTCTAAATTAAATCAATTAATGCAAACGTTTTCTTCTTGACGACGAATGAATGCCATATGTATCATATTATGTCTGAGTTTTCATTACATATTCTGAATAGTGTATTCCATTACATTTTTATTACACTGTCTACATATACTAAAACATAAATCTGACCATTTGACATTTTGTTATAAAAAGTGTGACATTTTGCAGAGGGATAGTTGAGATTTCGAAAGTTTATATATCTAATTGACATATGACAAAAACAATACTTGAAGACGTTACAACAAGGACATGAGATTATGATAGTTCACAAAGAGACTTGAAAAGCGGTTTAACAAGTCACAAATTAAATGTGACGATGAAACTAACGTTTTTTAATGCTTGTAAGAAAAATGTTAGTAACCATATAACCATATATATCTCCTAAAAGAGGATTCAACAAATATTCTTTTGATTTAAAGTAATTAAGATGGAATTATCAATGATGTGGATTGAAAAAAACCCACATAAACATACCAAAAGTAGCAATCTTAAGTCTTACTTTTCATGGAGGTAAAATGACACGTCCAATTTGCATGAATACAGGTTATATAACTCATAAGTGGTATCCATTCATTATTTTCAAATTGTTCATATAATCCAATTTTTTATGTAAAGTATATCGACTTTCATTTACTTGATGTTTTGTCAAACACGCCGCTGTTTGAAAAGAAGGATATGATTTTCAAATGTTCTTCCTACAGAATATATGTTTTTCTGCAAATATATTGTTTCAGAACAGCTGGGCCAAGATTTTCTCTGGTATAAATACATGAATGCGAATAATGAAGAATGTTGACGCAAAAAACGATTTCATATTTGATTGATGACACATTTATTGATGCAAAAGTATTTTCAGTTAAAATATGGACTTCGGGATACATGTAATAATAACGTGTTTGATCTATGGTAAAAAAATTGACAGGAAATCTACAGAAAGTTATATGTACGTCAACAATAGGAAAACACAAGGACGTGGATTGATGATACACGACTGGATCTCATGTGAAATTGTTTTTGTATATATTTATGTATTATCAATTACTTATTCTCTGATATATTGTAAGCATCACCAGAACAAATAAAATTCCAGTGATAATGCTATCTCACTTTCCTGTCATTTTGTTATGATTCAACTACTTTACGATTCCTTTTAAAGCATTTGTGAATTTTGTGATCTGATGTCATACGATTTACTAAGAATATACTTTTTGCAATAAACGAGGCATCTTCAAGAAATCAAAGTACAGTCAATTTGATTTATCCCTGTGTTGAAGTACATTCATTAAGGATTCAGCCATAAGGCTGAATCCTTATTGTTATTGGCGTGTTTCTTTTTTTTTTTTTTTTTATTATTATTCCACGATTTTTGTGAACAGGATTCAGACCAAACGGCTGATGCTATCGAAGCCAAATTTCACAGGCTGGTAGACCATGTTGAGGAATGGCGACAATAAGCTTTTGGGACAATTCATACATTAAAGGTCCAGTTCGATTCCTAAATCGAAAATTTAACATTGACTTTTTTTTCAAAATGCACTTAGAGACCTAATTTTGCGCAATCAAAAATGCTGCAAAAAAACAAATCATGGAAAATTCGTAGGTCACGTGGTTTGGCCGCCATCTTGGATTTAGTGCATTTTTGACCATTGCCGACCCCACCCACCTTTGAGAAACTTCTTCTCTGAAGATACTTGCACTAGAGATCTGAAATTTATACTTAATGTAGCTGAAGCATCTGAAAGCTTAATTTGTCTTCTACAGTGTCCTAACTGCAATACTTTTCTTGCTGTGAATTTTCAAAGTTGACCAAAACGTAAATATCTCAAAATTCAAGGGCAGATAACTCAAAAACCAGACGATAGAATTTTATGATTTTTGCATGAGAGTTAGACTTTGGCAAGGTCTTTAAGATAAAAGAATAAAATCGCTCGCGAACAGTCATTTCCGGTCAGGGTCAGAGGTCAAACTTTGCATTTTGGACATGTGGTGATTTGGTGGGTGTGTTTGAAATATCGTAGCGAATCAACGGCGTACGATAACGCTTTGTTCTATACATCATATGAAAGCCAAAAGTCTATAGATTTTTTATAAATTTGACAGTAAATTTCTATATTTGTTTTACATTTAGTTACGGCCCTTTGAATATTGTCAATTCTGCTTTCGTTTTGAATGCATAGGATACAGGTATGTTAAAAAAGTTGTTAGTCATCAGTGATAGACGACAAATCATTGTTCCATATATCATTAGAAAGCCAAAAAAATACAAAATCTTTTAAAAATTAACAATAAATTCAGTTACTACATTTACATTGAGTTACGGACCTTTGAATATTGTCAACCCTGTTTTAAATGCATTTGATAACTGTATGTTTGCAAAATGCGTTACTCATCAACAAAAGACTATTACCCAGAAGCTTTTGACTGAAATCATTACCTTTGTGCATTACATTTAACACCATACAGCGCTGAATCCGTTTGTCGTCGCTTGCGACTATATTTATGTTTTGTTTTTCTTTTCATCAATGACTCTGTAAGCATGGATGTTAGCGATTGAAAGTTCTTTAAAGCAATGACAAGATTTCTGTCTGTTACGGAATCTTTCTAAGACTTGACTTAACCCGATCTCATGGCATGCTACCCCCTCCCTCAACACCACAACCCACCTCCCATAACAACCATTACTATCGCAAGAAGGTGCTACAGCGACTTGAAACGACATCATGTTAACAATGTAGTAATGTGACTTATTTATGTAATGTCACAGTGCAACTGTCTCTCTCTGATTGCAATGATAAAAAAGAATCTATCCACAGCTCCACAAAGAAGTTTGAGAGACGGTCTTGTTCTTGAGTTTTAAAGTTCTTACATATTTTTTGATTATTTTGACTGTAATAATGTTTGCAATGACAATGCGTGAACAGAGAACTTGGGAATGCAGTGGTCAGATATTGCATTTCTACATCATTTTATGTCAACTTCAATTAATAAACAAAGATAATATAGTATAATGCTTTGAAATCATTGCTTACAACATCATTGGTCACCAAGGGTTTAATGTTACAATGTATTCAGATAATCATGACAAGTAATCTCCGGGGTTTTTCATCATCGAAATTAGCATCTTTTGCTTTGTTGTGAAAGAATAATGAAATAAAATGTATATACCAGAAGATTATACATGTGGTAGTTTTTTGTCTAGATAGAGGTATGGTTGGAGATTGGCGGAAAGAAATACGTTGATGTAGAAGGATGTAGGTTGTGGAGGAAATGCATACCTATACTCTGTAGAAACTAATCTTTATTGTGAGTACATAGAGGAAGACGACTATTAAACCGGCAGCGATTCATTGGTGTTCCACTAATTTTGAAAGACCTTCTCCTCCCCCTAAAAAACCTTCATATAGAAATTCTTAATTATTATGCATCAACGATCTGCTGAAACTTATGATCTCTGAAATTGAGAAAATACAAATATGATCTCATAACTGTTAAAATGTTCCTTCGACACCATTTACCGATAATCTTGTCTGAACAAAAAACTATTCATTGAAAACATCTGACAGTATGCTCCGAACAAAGGATAGATTTTTTCTTTCAAAATTGTCTATTATATATCAAGGTAAAAGGCAGGGAACATACATTAACTCAAACCTTTCAGGGACCTTCAGGAGCTTTCTTGACGTCAATTGTAACCTTCTAGAGTCTTGTTTCAGTGAAACTTACTTTAGAATAGCAAGACATTGGCGTTTTATCACAACTGTCCGAATAGCAAAACAATATGTTTCCTTCATATTGTATAAAATTTACACACAATTATGTAAGATGTATATGTGAAAGACTGACCAGTGTGATTTTAAAAATTTGTTTGGGTATTAGACTTTCTGGTTAATCCTATTCTATTTATATTGTACCATAACTAAACCAGTATCTTCTTCGTATTTTTGTTTAGTTCACAGGTACAAAAGTACATGCATCGAGTTCTAATGTTTCATTACAAGCAAGCTAACCACACACCAAAATTTTGACTGTTTACTTTAACAAATGATTGCAACTTAGAATTTCATACAAGAATGCTAACAATTAAGAGTCATATTGGAACTAAATCTTTCTCACAATCTTAAATCCTTTTTCGCTTTTAGGGGGGACATAAGGTGATGTCAAGCACAATGAAAATCAATTGTTCCAGTTGAATGACAATGTATTTAAACTAAATGAAGCAGTAATGAATCGAATGCATAACGTAAAGTTCAACTATGCATTTCCTTTTTCCTACCCAAAATGAATTAAAGGTGTTCACAGAAAAATACCTGCCAATAGACTTTATGTGAATCTTTATAATTTGTTCTCTGACTATGGATGATTGGTTTGTGTAATTAGATTTTTGACACTATCAAAATAATACATATAGCATTACCATACTTTTCAAGGGAAAAATGGAAAAATTACAATTTTTCAAAAAAAGTGCTACTCTCCCTATAAAAGTATGTCAAATGATAATTGTTCATACTACAGAGAATATATCTCCATCTTACTTTCACCTAATGATGGAATATTAGATAATATCCAATTTCAGTTAGTTTAAAAAAATTCGTCAACTGACATTTGTTCAAATGATAGAGAAAAGTTGTCCACCATGCTTTCAGTAAATAAGGAAATGTTGGATAATACCTTGAATAATACCTTGGAATACCTTTTGTCAAAAGAGTGACATATAACCATGGTCAAAATGACAGAGAACATTTGTCCATCTTTCTTTCATCCCTTCACTTGTTTGGCATCATTAACAAAAACTTGATCACTTGACATTTCTTTGTGATGTAAATCATAAAAAAATAATACAGACTGTATCTTTTCATTAAGATCAAAGCAATGAAGACCAGACAGAACCCAGTGTTCTAGATGAAACGGCAAATGCCAATATGTTATTTTTGGTTTTCTTTTTTTCTGACACAAGTGTTTGGTTTTAATTAACATTCTTTTGAGACTTGTTACGAAATAATAACATTCCCCGTATCAAGTCGTCAGTCTGTCAGTAAAATGAGAGATGTTTTTTTTGAAGATATCAAGAAGAAGTCTTAATAATGTTCCATATTTATATCTGAAGCATATCTAAGGAAAAGGTAGACAATTATCTAGCTTTCTCAAATACACTGTGTTTAAGTTTTTATTCAACATTTAAATAAGATAAGTCAAGTTTCACAATTATTTTCTCATTCAATAGACACTGTTTTAATGAATGTTAAAATCCCTAAATGTTTGCAAGATTAACTTTATTACCAACTCATCCATTAAATGAGTTCGGATCTAAAAGGCACGTTCATCTTCCCTTGTCAATTAATAATGTATTTCTGAATGTTCAAAGAAGCCAATTTGCTTAAAGGTATACCATATGACCTTGTAGTAAATTCATTAGTTCTGTTGGCATGTAAAAATATTTTAAACTTTCTCTTTCTCAAATTGGTTTACCAAATGGTTATGTAACAGATTTAAAATCCCAGGTGTATGTGCAGTATGTTCTATGACGCAAGTGCTGATATTTTGATTTCATTATAAGATGCCCAACTATCACTAAAATGACAGTTATCAGTGACATTCACCACATGGTGTCTGCCTCGTTGACATGCCATGTTGTCTTGTAGCTTATGTCAACTATTACCTTGGATGTTCACAGGAAGCTTATAAATTATAAATTAGGAATTGCATTCATAACTGAACCAAAGCAAGTATGTGGAAAGTTTTTCTGTGATTTTCACTTAGCTGAACACTTTAGATTTTGTGTACTAGATTAAAGGAAAACTTGTTTTAGTTACGATTACCATATATTTCAACCTTGTAGACAATAACTACAGCGTTTTCAGACCCTCTGTTTAATGAAATGATTTTATATATATATTTTGAAGTTATTATACCTTAATGAAATAATATTTGTGTGATGATTTTCAATTTTCTCTGACAGGACTTTAAAGTTACTATACTAGCTAAATTCAACTAGTAAAATGATAGTACATGATAATATAGAAATTACATTCCAACGCGAAAACGACAATAACATTAATGCTTAAATGATTTGTTATCGATTCCTTCCACCTCGTTGGTCTTGTCTTTATTACACTGGCTTCCTGTTAGAGAGAGAATCACATTCAAGCTTCTTGTGTTTGTCTTCAAATCAGTCATGGGACAATCACCAGTCTATCTCCAGGAGTTAGTGAATATACACAAGCCTGAGAGGATGTTAAGATCAGCCAGTCAAAAAGTCCTGACAGTTCCCTCCACCCGAACAGCAACATACGGGGACAGAACCTTCAGCAAAGCTGGTGCTGTTCTGTGGAACCAACTCCCTGAAGACATCAGAAAACTCGAAGATCTAACACTCTTCAGATCTAGTTTGAAGACCATTCTCTTCAGAAGAGCATATGACTGAGCGCACATGAGCAGGACTTACTGGATATGTTGCGCTATATAAATACCTAGTTTGTTTATTATTATTTATTTATGCAACCAGGAAGAAGGAATCTATGTCAACTTGACCCAAAACTTCCTTTGAAATCAGTCAAAACAGGAAGCTTCTGTCGGATTTCCATCTACTATAAAAAGTTAAAATAAACTTCATTCAGGTCGTACTTTGTATCAAAACATTCACATGTATGATGTCATTTTATGAGCCTTGACGTTTAAGTTAGTTATCTTTGATAAACATCACTTAAGCAGAGTGAATCGTGAAACCAAATGGTTGACTTGTAGTATCAATCTTTGTTAAAAGGTATTTATTTCAATATTACTTCCATATTTCTTTGACAGACTTTCTCAGTTAATTTTCAACTACTACTTTCAGCATCATTACCATATGTCAGTTTTGTAAATTGTTGTATTTTTTTAATATGTATATGATTAAACGTAAATATGACCAATTGTCCCTTTGAAAAATCTCGACTTCAATCATAAGGAAACTAGGAATGACCTTTAACCGTTACATAATATTAACTGGTCATTTCTTAAAGCAGAGTACAATGTTAAATATCAAATGATTTCTATATATTCATCAGTGAGACAAATATAACCAACATGTGTGTACGGGTATCAACACTATTTGGCATTAGTGTGTTTAAGTTAATGACATGGGTGCCAATCACTGTAATGATGTAATACCAAGCCAGGGAGAGGACAGTCTCATCTATAAGTTTGATGATTTCAAATTGCAATATTTAAAAAAAGTATTTTCACTGTATTCGTTGTATCGTTAGCAATATTTTGTGACCAAACATGAAAAGACCAGACAAATTAATTGAAAAGGAGACAGTTTAATCAAAATGACCGAAACGTAAGTCAAGGCATGTTGACATGAGGGCAAATCAAGTGTGGCCATCTCACAATGTCCTGTTCCTAAATATGCGCTTGAAAGCCGTCTTTTTGGAGCACAACTATATTTTCTTTTCTTTTTCCCTGAGTCAGACATCAGTCGCCGCCCTAATTGATACCCATCGGAATCAATTGCGGTAACTAAATGATGATGTCACCGAAAGCGGGTTCTTAAGAAGCTAAGGCACTTTTGCAGGGGGTACTGTATTTTGACGTAGAATTAAGTATCAAGTATTCCAACATGTTAACGTGATATCAAACATTCTACGAAATGTCACCACAAACCGCATGCAAGTATGATAATGGGGCTTAAGGGTACGCGTAGAGCAACAAGGATAATGGTTGAAGGAAATACAGAAGTCTCCAGCCTTTTATTCACCAAGAAAATATTGCCTGATTGTGTCCTTGTATAACAGTTTAAGAAGGAACGTAGTTATGTCCACGTTATTAACTTACCCAAATATCATGGATTTAGAATTTTAGATATTCTTATGAGGAAATAATGAAATAAATACCTGTCAAGTGTTTGACTTTGAAAAATGATAATCACACTGACTTGAATTTGTATAACATGCATCATCATCGATTTTCTGTCTTCATATCATATAACTACAACTGATATGGTGTTATCACTTGATGTGTTTGTAAACATGTATGGTTAAACAGCAGTTTGTATTAATTTTAGAGCAAGGTAAAATACTTGACACAAGTTTTTTTTTTAAATGTTCATATATACATGAAATACCAAAAATCTCCATTTACCTATTGAAAATGATCACCTTTACTTGTTTCTATATATCTTGTTTGGGATTTGTATTATTCCGTTTGGTCATAAACTACTTATGGATTTGACATTCAGCAGGTCTGTGACCCCTTATGCAATTTTTAGTTGATATATACTTTTTGAATGTACTGTGTTATTAGGGCTCAATTCATAAGTTGAGATTTTACAATATGTCTGTGTCATTTTTATATCAAATCCAATAGGAAATTATACTGAAACAGCGTAACTACTAGAAATGGTTTTGAAGGAATGCCTTCAATGTCAAACAAATGCTTTTTCCTCATTGTGTTCTTTTGAATTTTGTTTGGTCATTTGCAAAGAAACCTCGCTGTATGAGAAGTTCAAGAATATGTGGAAAACGATACATCTTAGAAAACAAAAGAAAGTGATCTATGTATCATTAAGACTGTACAATTAAATACATACATGTAAATCTTTTGGGCAATTATTACTTTCTTATATTCACATCTCTTAGAATAATTTTGGTATACTAATATCACAATCATATAATTTGCTTTGGCAACTGAATTGTTCTGAGTATATATATGTTGAAAATATGACCTTCCATAACAAAAATACAGTACGTTTATCATTACATCCATAGTCTCAACACTTTTGAAATCCTACAAGACTATGAAATGCATTCACTGTTTAATGACATGTAATAACGAGCTTACTCTCTATCAATTATTTGTGCACTTTCTGCACTGGTTAAACACCTCGTCATCAATTATACACAGTGTACAGGCTTTCTGTTTCTGTGGCCAACCTAAACTAGTGCTTCACATAAATCAAGATATTCCTCATGTTTTTCTTTGGATACGATTTAAAAAATTATCACAAGGTAATAAAAGCATGTCTTATGAATACCATTTTTCTTATGTAATTCAACAATACGACACACGATTCAATGCTTTTCAAATGTTTGTTTATAAGCAGCAGTAGGTATTTTAAAAACATATACAGTCGAACTTGTATTAGCGGCCACCTCTATAGAGCGGCCACTTGTTAGATGCGGCCAGCGGCCACCCTAATTAAGTCCCCAGCGAAGACAAGACTTGTTAGTAACGGCCATTTGAAGGACATAATGGGTGAGATGACTGTAACACTCACAACAGTAAAAAATCAGTGGCTATTTTAACAAATATTTTTTAATATCATCATTTAACAAACTTTTAATGACTGTTATATCTTTATTGATTTTAAAAACTACATTGTATTTTTAATTCTGTATGTGAAATATGCTCTCATTTTAGAATAAAATATGATATTAGAATTTTCGGTAGTTGTCTTTGAGTATGACTGCACACCCGAACCTCTATAGAAAGGCCACCTCTATATAAAGGCCACTTTTGGTCGGTCCCTTGGGTGGCCTTTATATACAAGTTCGACTGTATTTTGTTAATTTCTTGTTATTTGAACAGAAACATTCTCTGTTCATTATTTTTCTCACGTTGCCTCCAAACTACATTTCCACTTATTTCATATATAATGTATGTTAGTTTATCTTCTTTAAAAAAATATAATTTCTGATTAATAAGAATTGAACAGGTGAATCATTTACCCATATTGACCTGTCCTCTTCGGGATGCTAAATATTTGATGATTTTACATTTGCTAAACGTTTGATGTCGTGGCCACCATATTTTTCTATAAAGGTCATTCTTTCGATGCCATTTTATTTTCTCCACAGACTTTGTATTTAAGGAAGTAAATGATCTTTTAAAGGAAGTGTTTGGTCATATCAAGCTACTAAACTTTATATAAAAAACTCCCTGATTGGTAACAAATAAACTTTCACATCCTAACACAATTAAAGCTTACATAATGAAGACAATTTTCAAATAACTTAAGGAACTAAATATGGTTTCCCTTTAACCTATGAATACAACGACATTTAATAGATATCATTATTACAATATTTGATGACTTTATAAGAAAGATTATTAAATTGTATTGTGTTTGATTTCGCCCTTAACTTTGTACAACAAAATGCAGACAATGCAATAACTGGTAACAGGATCATAGAAAATTTGATGACGACATTAACATGATCATGGAAGCTAATTGTGTGGGTTCGTGATGCTTTGTCCTTATGAATATCTTACTAAACAGGATTATGTCCGATTTGTCTAGACCAAATGTTATGACGAGGTCTTGTTATTAAGACATTATTAGTTAAGGTGCTTCAACAATAAACAACCAATAATACTGACGACCAGACAAGAGGAACAATTAATTTCCAGCACTCATACAACTTAGCAAACTTATGGAAACATTACGACCAAGGTGGTCAGAATTGGTATTTGCCTGAGGGTTGCGGGGCCGGAATATCACACCTTACCAATTCTCAAATAAATTTAAACTAACAGAATATTAATATTTAATTTGCCTTCTCTGTGTTGTGAGCGTGTACATGTATACGGATACAAGAAAATTCCCTGGAAAACTGTTTCGTCATGTGTCTTTCCCATGATCAAAGAAAGGTCACTTTTATTTTCTGAAACACCCACTATTATGTTCATACTGAGGGAATGGGTAATGAAAGTAATTTGTTTAAAAGGATTGTATTATGATTGTAGCTTTTACCTAAAGGTTAATGTCGTGTAGTCTCATTTTTTCGATTAATTCCTTCTACAAATTAGGAGAAAGTATTCAGAACATCAGAAACAGATGCTACACATGTAATGATATTCTGTGTTTGATTATGTCGTGTTGTGACATCGAAATAGAATCAAATTCTTTATATTGTTGATAAATGATTTTAATCTTTAAATTGAAAATTATTTAGTGTACTATGTTCAACACTTTTGTATATATGTTATGGTGTGCAAGAGAGAATACGTCTGTTATTTTGGTAGGCAAAAGGCATTCTTCTTGTCAAGAAGAGCTTATGAATCTTGTACTGTACTTCACTTCAGATCCACTTTATGAAACGTTTCTGAAGGATGTAAGTCTGAAGTTAAGCTTCTAGTTTCAATAGTCTATCATGTCTGCAATTCACAATTCCATCTTGGTTGAACGGACATGTATTTTTCGATATTAAAATATGCTCCCTAAATCAGCCATTAAAGCATTCTCCCTCCATAGAGGCAGATCAAGTCATGAAATGTTGATACAGCCTCTGTTCTATCACGCCAAAATTCGTGGGTTCCGGCAGTTTCCCCTGGTGGATAAAATTGCACCTCAATAAATTTGAGGTTAAAATGTGTAAACCAAATTCACCAGTCGATGATAGACCATTTTTACAAAACGAAAGGAAATCTAAAATATTACCTGATTGTTCAGGACGTCGGGTCAATGATGTCATGGCAAAGATATGAAGTCATAAAACAGAGTCTAGTCGACTCAATATGCATTTTGGTCGACTATCAGGTGGATGCCGAGTATGAATGCTTGCATAACATAAAGCCCTGTTATATCCAAACCTCAAGTCGTAGTTTCTTATTTACGTCAGTCAACGCTAGTGACTTTCAAAGCATGATCGCTGATTCTGCATACCCTTTGTGAGTTGGTGTTCCCAGCCCATCTGTTCCTGTAGGACATACTGCCACTTATCATATTGTTGTCTTACAGACCGTCGCTCCGCCCACCTCTTGGAGTCCTGAGACTGATCTTACCTTTGAAGGTGGAGAGTTTCCGGAGAACCTTTCACTTCAGTGGATGTCACAAGAGGATTTGATAGACAAGTGACAGTCAAACGCTTGTCTTCAAGAAGAGTTGAATCTCTGGTTGAATGGTATTCTTCGCATTTGCTTGTATTTTATTGAGGTTTAGTTACTTTAAGAACAAATATGTTTTCTTAAATAAATATATTGCTAGATGGGAACGCAATATTCTTAAAATCATACTATTTTATCTTTAATACTCGAAATAATGATTATAAGAATAAAGATAAATAAATCATGAATACAATATACGAGATATTTGTGAAAACATAAATATTTATAATATCAATAGTGCGAAAAGTTTTGCAGATATTTTAAGTACCTGTTTTGAAATATCTGATATATCAAATGCAACAAGTAAGGGAGTTTGAGTACTGGTTTTCATCAAACAAGTTTGATTAATCAAGAACTATCGCATGCGGCCTTCCATTAAATGTCAAGACTGTGTTCAGTTCAAGCAACTGGAACCTGACAATACAGAGCCAATAAAATAACGCTTCTGACGAGCCACTTAAACAAGATTTTCACTGCTTCTGACTAGCACCAAAGGTCTCACAGTCGACTTCTGAGACAATACAAGATGTATAAACAAGAGTACTTATGTGGCACTGTAGGCTGTCAGCACCATTTAGCTCTATTGAGTGCACTGAATGGTGCTTTAATGGAAATGAAATAGGATCCGAAAGAAAAACAGAAAGAACTAGACCTTCTTCGCAACCAGTACATGATGTATAGAGTACTTTTGTAGAACTGTGGGATGTAAACAGCATTTAGCTTTATTGAGTGCACTGAATGTTGTAAAGACGAAAGTAAAGCTCTTCTACAAGAAATCCTACAAGAATGACTGTTTTTGCAACCAATACAAGATGTATAAACGGGAGTACTTATGTAGTGGAGTTGAGACCATTTAGCTTTATTGAATGCTCTGAATGTTGCAAAGAGAAACAAAAATTGGAAACGAACTAGTCATCTTCGAGAAATCTGACAACAATGATAGTTGTTGCAACAACCACATTGTATCAAATTGACTGAGACCGTAAAATATGTTAAATTTGGAATATTTCGATATAATAGAAATAAACCAATTATCATGTAATTATGACATTATTGATTTATATCTTTTGTCTAGTTAGAAAGGTGCTGATCGTTGAATGAACTCTTTAACGACTTGGTAAACTTTATCAGATAGAGCATATTGATATGGGAGAATGGAAATTGATTTTCAGAACCTTATTAGTTCCTTGCAGACATTTGCCAACATGATATTTCAAATGGTGGTTTCTTTAGGAATAATGCATTCAGTGTTCAGTAACATGGATACATTTGAAAATGTAGTGTTGGATTGAATACCATGAAATGCATGTTCTTAATATGTATAAATTTGTGCTTAAAAGATACATAAAGCTTTTATCTACAAACTAAGGTATGACTTTTTTTTAGAAATCAATTTTCATTACGTTTTATTATTATCTTACTCTTAGAAAAAAAAAGGATTAAATAAGTAGTAGTTATCGATTTAATCTCCTGTTTACCGTTAAATGATGTAATATGATTTGATCTGTATGTGACGTCATTTAATCCTTTCTCCACATCCACTGTCTAACTGAAAACTTTTGTCACTTGTGTCACTGGCTTCATATTGATATCAGATATCAATGTAACGTTATAACCATTGTTAATTCTTTTTCTATTCATTATACTTTACATATCTGCTTTATAACGTCTTATTTCATACCTTCTTTAGATGACTATGAACATAAAACTCATGTGATATTACGTTACACGTATAATTTTCATTGCGCAAACTTAAATATATATTTATTCATTTCAAACAACGAAAAACATAACAAATATTTGTTGTTTATCTGAATACGTAAATTGGCTTCTAGGAAGGATATATTAGTAGAGATAACCTTATTATTCAAGAAATACCCACCAAATTGTGTTTTTTCATTGTAACAACTATTCAAAGAAAAATATATTTGGACAATACAACATTTCCAATCATTATAGGATAATTGACTCAAAACAGAGGTTAAGACGTCGTTTCTTACATGGCAAACAAGGATATATTTTCCTAGAAAATATACCATATATTTCCGTAATATGAAAATAAAAATTTTTTGGGTTCAAAGGTGGGATTTTGTTTGCATGATATATGAATCTGTGTCTTATTTCATGCGTATGTAAGGAAAACCGAATAAAAACAGTTAGAAATATTTCTCACGAACCAAGAGATTATCTTTATCAGGGAGGTAAAACAGTGAGATACATAACATTTGATTTGATCCAAAACACCAATGAGATATATATTTGTGACAATGGACGACCAATTGAGTCTATTCTATGTGTTCATAAGTTTGTTCTGCATGTGTATTTGTGCTTTTGTTCTGCATGTGCTCCTGTGCTTTTGTGCTTGTATGTTGCCCGTGCTCTTGTGTTGCTAGTGCGTTTGTTCTACATGTGTAGGGTAAAATGGGGCCTGTACATCCCCTTTTCACTAAAATTGAGATAATGAGGTGTTTTTTGCAGTATACTAGTGCACGTTTGTACATACATTTAACATAATATAACTTTCTTGCAATAATTGTTGAAAGTGTCTTACATCAAAAGTTTTCATATAATTATGTTTCTAAGACAACGAGTTTAAAAATCGAACATAATTCACATCGGGGCTGGTTGGTTTTCCTCTTAGGCAGGTTTGACTATCGTTTGGAACAATCAGAACATGTTCAGCCTACAACAATTTAAATTTAAAAGAGACTGTTCATAGTACATTTTATGTTCAGAATTTTTTTTTACAGCATTCCTTTACCCAGATATAGTTTACAATGATTTCTTTCCAACACGAAAAGCTTCAAGGACCTTCATATTATGGAGGAGGATATTTAGAAACCAAAGAGACCATTGAAGAATGGTTTTGAGGAGGACCTTCAATTTTAAATGATTCGTCCCCATGGCCAAATGTGCCCTCCCCTCTAATAGCCAAACGTACCCAAAAAGCAAGTTTGCTCTTTTTTGTCTATGCTTCAAAAATGCACAGCCCCCACACCCAAACACCCAAATAACGTTTAAATAAATTGTTCATGTAAGTCTCGGCATGTTAACCTTCATGGAGAATATATTCATAAACGCAGTCAATATTTGTAAAAAAGAAAAGTGAAGTCGAATAAATTATTAAGCAAGATGAAAAACGTTTTTCTATCATAGTCTGCAGAGAAAATGTTGAACTGTTCCCATTGCAAAGTGAACTTTACTCAAACTATTGTGAAATTAAATGAACACTTGCAAAAGAGATCAAGCGAAACTCACATTTGAACTAAATGTCACATCAAAAACTCTTAAATCAAGGCCGACATTTTATATGTATATGTGAGAACAGTAGCAAAAATGAAAGCTCTGTTAAAAGGACAGTCCTATCAGAGTATTTTTTTTGAAAAAATCCAAAAGGACGTAGTGATGCATTCTATTCTTGTCAAATTGTTAAAACTAGAACAACAAAATGCTACCCTCACTTACATATATGAAAACAAATGTGAAATAATCATGTCATAATCTTCTTTACTCTTGAATTTTGTTTTGACAATAGAAGCCCGATAATAAACCCTGAAAATGTCGCGAGTCAATTACTTAAACCTTGATTTGAAAACTTAATATTTAAAGCAAGTAAAGATATGATTTGAGCTGATAATGTAAAAGGTAAAATGACTAGTATTCATGCAAATATTTCACGTGATTTATACTTAGGTACATCAATACATGTGTTGTTATAATTTCGTTAAAACAAATAAATGTCAAAAATGTTGCATTTAAGGATGCATATCTTATGATATATATTTTTAGATGAGTATCATCATAATTGCAGCTTTTACACGTTTAACCATTTAACCAGAATACCATGAAAATACGGCATGTCACTTTAAACCTTTTATATCTAGTTTCATTACTCTATGTTAAAAATCAATGCCAACTTTTCGACAGACCTTATTTCATGTTTGAACCTCAACTAAGCACTTACAGAAATGTGTACATTGGCAACGAGATACCGTTATCTCCAGAACCATAGCAAACAGACGATTCCTTTCATAAATAAGTCTTTTTATTGCCACGATCGGTCTGAATGAACTGTTTTCTCTAACATTTTAAGAATCAAAGTTGAAATAATTTGAGTCATCCCTTTCATGGAGATTCTTTAGAAAAGTTTTCTCTTTTTATCAATCAATCTAAGCTTTTAGTATTCTGAAGGCTATTGGATAAGACAGAGAACAAAGATTTGATGGGTAAACATTGGACTGTAACTTATCAATCTGTCACCAAAGGCGAATACAGGGGCGTCTTTGGATGTACAACCATTGAAATTGTTACTTTGGAATAAAAGAATATGTGTGAACATGTTTACTGGATTAAGTTCCCTGCCTTACACACTTTTTTGTTTACTTTATCGTACAACCTTAACTAACCACTTACAGAAATGTTGAATTGATTTGATTCATCCCTTTCATGGAAATTCTTCAGGAAAGTTATATCTTTTCATCAATATATGCTTCTAGTATTCAAAAGGCTATTGGATAAGAAGTTTTCAGAGAATAAAAATTTGATGGGTATACCTTGGCCTGTAAAATAATATGTGTGAACATGTTTTCTGGATTAAGTTCCCTGCTTTACACACTTTTTTGTTTACTTTATCGTACAACCTTAACTGACCATGTACTTACAGAAATGTGTTCTTCGGCAACACGATAGCTGTATCTCCTGAACCATTGCAAACAGACGATTACTTTCGCCATTAGGTCTGAACCAAATGTTTCTATAATCATAGTTGAAATAATTTGGTTAAACCCCTTTCACAGAGATTCTTCAGGAAAGTTATCTCTTTTCATCAGTCAATCTATGCTTCTAGTATTCTGAAGTCTATTGATTAAGACGTTTTCAAGAGAGCAAAGATTGCATGGGTAAAACTTGGCTTGTAACACCATTGAACATATCACTCTGTCACCATAGTCGGATACAGGAGGCGTCTTTGGATGTACTTGTAACCATTGAAATTGTTACTATGGAATAAAAGAATATGTGTGAACATGTTTATTGGATTAAGTTCCCTGCCTTTTTTTAACTTTAATCATGAATGAGAAATACGACTCTCCATATTTACTACACTGAAACTCTCTTGGAGGGGATGCACCTTAAGAAATAGTTTGATCACTTATAATACCTTAACTTGCGCATTATTAAAATAAATTTTCCTCAACAAACATTATATTATAACAAATTATTTATCTTCAGCGGGTAAAACGTCTCATATCCCTACGCATTAATCCGTATTCCCAGAATAAAATATCAACTATTCAGCGAAATCGTTTTGCGGCCTTTTTATTGTGAACACCTTTTTTTTCATTCTAAGATTGGAGGTGGATTTAAGTAGCTTCACCAAACATATATAGAACCCTTATTTTAAATAAGATGATAAGATAAATATTATTTGTAACCCTTTGGAGTAAATTCTCTTCACATAAATACAATTTTAAGATCTCCATAAAAAGAAATTCAAGGTCTAGTAATTAAATACAACAATGTGTCATATCTTTGAATAGTTTAAATATTTCGAAGTATTTAGAGAATGCACGTTGATATTTACAAGATATTTCAACAGGCATGAAAGTTTGACTCACTATATTCATTAACTCACTTTCCTCTCTCAATTAATTGATGTTTACGTATTATAGATGCAAAAAATACAAGCACTGAAAAGCAACCTAATTTCGATTGAATTATCACTTATGATAATACACCTTATGAAAAACATCTTTCCAATATGTGACAATATATATAGAACCCACGGACCTCTTCCTGACGTACTATCAATTGTGACAATCAATATATAGATTACTCACTTAATGACATTTTTCTGTGAAATTGAAAAGGTTCATTTCATCCAAAGATGAGAGTTCTGCAAATTGTTTTCTCTTAAGTCACAAAAAATGAAACATCTAGAATCAGGGATCCTGAAAAGATACGATCTGTAAAATTGGAGAACCAAAGATGCTTTTTCCTCTGATCTCATAAAATTCTCCTTTGGATTTAGTAACTGTGGATTGTCTCCATTGAATGGATAGGTTCAGTGCTCTTTGATGGTTGAAGTCAAAATGGCAAAGGCGGTGCAGGGCCAGAGTATTTTGATTATTTCAACTTTGAATAATAAAATAAAACCCCCTTCATTTACCATGTAGATAATAAATTAAATATGTATTTAGCAACACTTTAATTTCGATTTTAATTTCGTAAACAATTATGTTTTTTGTACATGGGTCATTGGTTTTATCATACCAATGTAACTCCTTTGACTTTGAATACAGATTTCATATGTTTTTACTTGAGTTAACCTCTTATATAGAATGTCATATTTCTCTAATCCTCCCTTTGTTTCAACTTGAGATTAAGTAACATGCGGCAGACAAATGTTGGAAACAGATTAGAGTTTTGGAATTATATTCATTTTAGAATGTTTATTATGTATGTTGTGTATCAGAAAAATTAAAAATTAATCTTAAACCGTTAAATATTTTGAATATGTGTTTAACTCTTTTGCTGTAACTTTCAATATGTCTATTTGAAGATGAGATCTTTTTGATTTGTTCTAATCAAGCAATCTTACTTTAATGGAATTCATTTTGTTGAATATACAGAACAAGAATAAGATGTTCTTGGAAAGTACTTGAAATATCAAGTACATTTGCATTGTACTGAAGTCCAAGTACATTAGTAAAACAAATTTCAACTACAAGGTACATATCAAGTTTATGAACATTTACTTAAGTACTTTGCTCTTGATCCCAGACCTGTCCTTAATAAATGTGTAAAACCATTACGTAGACAACTAGGAAGCCTTCTTAGATAATTAACTGGATTCACAGAACTAGGTGATGCAAAACCAAATACAAACACTTTGCTTAAAGGGGCTTTTTTGATAATTTTATATTTTAAATTGTTCACTGAAAATTGTAAGTTAATGCTAAATGTATTATTTGGACAGTGTCAAAAATCTCATTACACAAGAAAATCATCCATAGTCGGAGGACAAAGAAAGAATATTCCCTGTAATGGCCAAAACACCCTTTCATTATTTTCTATCTTTTTAGGTTATTTATTTTTCAAGGAATCCGATTTCATTTTATTTTCATTCCAAATCCCATTTCATTTCTTTTTTGGCTTGGTCCTTTAGGTCTCTTCAAGGGAGATAACTCTATTATTCTTTCATCATAGAGCATGCTAGGCAGCATGACAGTCAATTGAAAGAGCCATGTGGCCAGATTTAAGGGTCTAAAATAATGGTGAGCAAAGTTATTTTAATGTTTCTAAAGCAATTTTATTTGTATTTCATATACTTTAAAGTAATATGTTTATATAGTAGGTCAAAATTAGTAGGTTAATGTCTAAAGTATTTTTTGACTTTCCAATGAACTAACATGTGCTTTTCATTTTGACTTGGGTTAACCCTTGCCCTGCCAAATTATTTTAATGCAAGTTTTCTAAATGTTTTATTTTATTGAGGTGTATTTATGTTTTGCTAGAAATTAAGTATTATTTTGGTTTGCTATTTGTTGTAACTTTGTTAGAACCATTGACTTACACAAGGTTTGTTAATGTTTCAGTCAATCTGTACTCCTAAGCAAGAAGAAATAAGAACTGAAGAATAAGAAATAAGAATTAAAGAAATAAGAAAGGAAGAACTTAGGCAAGAATTGAAGTATAAGAAATGAGAACATTTTATAGAAATTGAAGATGTTACACAAGAAAGATATTACCAGAGAATTGAAGATGTATAGCAAATAAGAATAAGAGAACTCAAGACAATGAACATGTACAATTGAATGAAAGAAAAAACAAGTCAAGAAAGAATAAAAGCAGTTTAATCAAATACAGAAGTTGTCAATTTTATTGGAAGAACATAGAAAGCAAGTACAAAGTAAAGATAAGGAAGTTATAGCATTGACATTATTGACCAAATATGGAAGAAAAAGAAACTAGACAAGAAAGCTTACAGAAAAGGGACTTGAATATTCACTTGAAGTAAAGTCAAAGAATCTCATAAGTTTGTATAAACAGTTGACCAAAGAATATGAAGGAATTAGGACTTGTATGTTAGAGGGTGAAGATTCAAAAGAAAAGATAGAAGATTTGAGAAAGCAATATTCAAGTTGGCTAGCATTGTACGACAGGTTTTTTGTTGAGAGGGATGAATATTCAAAGTTGCTAGTGGAACCATCCAGGTTGAGATTTCTAACTGAATGCAAAACCGAAGATGAGATATTGCTTGAACTTAAGGATTCTGTTGAACAATACTTTGTCACACATGGTCACATTCAGAGAAGTGGTTCAAACCAAAGTATCATAGGGTCAGTTCATTCAAAAGCCAGTGGTTCAGTTGCTAACTCCATATTGTCTGCTAAGTTAAAAGCTAAACAAAAGGAGGCAGAATTAGATGCTATGGCTACAGCTCTAAAACAGAAACAGAAGTTAGAGATGGAAAAGATGAAAATTAAGATGAAAGAGGATGAACTGGATTTACAAACTCAGATAGAGATCTCTAAAGCTAAATCCAAGGTACTTGATAACTTTGAAGCTACATTGCCTGAAATAAAGGATGAAGATCATAGAGTTGATGTAGGTCGGATTGTTCGAAATGAAAGGCCTAGAGATGTAGGCGGTGTTACTGATTTGGAATCTGTTGTCAGACACTTAAGGAAACCTGTAGCCGACATTCAGAAGTTCAGTGGTAACCCTCTTGATTATCCTAAGTTCGTGAGACAGTTTAGAAATAAGGTTGTTGTCAACTGTGAAGATGAGGATGAGAAGATGAGTTATCTGGAGCAGTTTACTGTAGGGGAGGCTCATAGAGTGGTGACAGGGTTCAGCTATCTTAGTGCTAGAGTAGGTTATCGAGCAGCGTTGGCTGAATTAGAAGAAAGATATGGCAATGATGACGCCCTGGCAAGTGCTTTAGTGAAGAGAGCTCTCAGTTGGCCAAGCATTAAACCAGATAACCCCAAGGCATTAGATGATTTCGGAATCTTCTTATCAGAGTGTGAGAATGCAGTTAAGACTATCCAATCTGCTCAAGTTCTTGAATATCCAGACAATCTGAGAAAACTTGTCATGAAGTTACCATAATGCTACAGATTAAAGAGAAAGGAAATACAGTTCAGCTGAAAGACTTAACTACCTTCGTCAAGCGTGAGGCTAGAAAAGCAACTGATCCCATGTACGGCAGAGAGGCACTAAGAGCTACTGATTCGCCAAAATTTCAAGGTTCAAGTCGCATGTCCAAACCTAAAGGTTCCTACAGCACACAAGCCATGGAAAACAAACCTCCTCGTGACAGACCAGGCAAGAACTTTAAAGGTACTACTCATTTCAAGTTTGACTACAAGGCAAAGCAACCATGTCTTTTCTGTGGAAGGACTTCTCATCAACTTGAATTATGTAGAGAGCTGTCTGCAAAACCATCCAGTGAAAGGCTAACATTCATCAGATCACAAGGACTATGTTTTAGATGTTTAGCACAAGGTCATATGAGTAAGGACTGTCAAGTTCAAGTAAGATGTAACATCTGTGGCAGAAACCATCAAACTATTTTGCACATGAACCCTGACACAAACAGAAAGATGTTGAGTGCCTGCACAGCGGTTGATGATACAGACAGCAAGATAATGGAGGCCGGAGATGGTGAGAGTACGTTAGCAATCATTCTTGTAGTTGTATCACTGAAGGACAGTGTTAAGACTTGCACCACATATGCGTTTCTTGATCCAGGAAGCACCATTTCATTTTGTTCAGACTCCCTGGCTAGAGAACTTGGCTGCAGTGGAAGAAAACAGAGGATCACCATTGACACCATGGGATCAACACACACATCAAATGTGACAGCAATTATTGGACTTGTGGTTCACAACCTAGGCTGCAGCAACAGTGTATCTCTCCCAACAGTCTACTCCAAAGACAAGCTACCAGTAATGAGACGACACATCCCAACAACTGATGACATAGCTGACTGGCCTCATCTAGCTGATCTACAACTGAATGAGATAGATTCTGATGTTGGATTGCTCATAGGGTGTAATGTTCCTGATGCTTATTCTCCTCTTGAGACAAGAACAGGCCCAAGTGGAAGCCCCCAAGCTACACATACAAGAATCGGCTGGACACTCTGGAATGTCATGAGACCTGGAAATAAAGAGAAAACGCAACACCCAGTTATGAGGACAGAAATATTAGCATGCCAAGCACTTGAAGAGACCAAGCAACTTGACAAACTGATGCTTCAATCCATGAACTTTGACTTTCCTGAGAAGGCCTTACATGACAAGAAAGAAATGTCGCAGGAAGATAAAAGGTTTATTGAGAAAGTAACTGAGTCAATCCACCTACAAGATGGACACTACAGCATAGACCTACCCTTCAGAAACATGGAACCTCACATGCCTGACAATCAAGGACAAGCATTGAAAAGACTACAAAGTTTAAAGAAAAGATTTGAAAGGGATAAACAGTTCCATGAAGATTACAAGAATTTCATGGATACTATCATATCAAAAGGATATGCGGAAGAAGTCCCAGCAGAAGAAATCAAAGGCTCCCCAGGTAGAACTTGGTATATTCAGCACCACAGCGTCCATCATCCAAGAAAACCAGGTAAAATTAGAGTGGTATTTGACTGCACAGCAAACTTTCAAGGCATGTCACTCAACAGCTCACTCCTTCAAGGCCCAGACCTCACAACAAGTTTGCTCGTCATACTGATGCGCTTCAGAGAGGAACCAATTGCTGTAATGGCTGACATCGAATCAATGTATTATCAAGTCAGAGTTCCCAAGAAAGACTGTGATTTCCTGAGGTTCGTATGGTGGCCGGATGGTAACTATGAAGACAAGCCCAAGGTATTTAGAATGCTGGTACACATCTTTGGTGCCGTATCGTCTGCCAGCTGCGCATCTTTTGCTCTGCAACAGACTGCAAGAGATAACAAGAACTCTTATGACAGTAAGACAACAGACATGATCACATCCAACTTTTATGTTGATGATCGCTTGGCATCCGAAGATACAGAACTAGAGATGGCGAGGTCTGTGGATGAAGTCACCAAACTTTGCAGTGAAGGAGGCTTCAGGTTAACAAAGTGGATAAACAACAGCCATCAAGTAATGAAGTTCATCCCAGTTGAGGAAAGAGAAAAGAATGTAAGAGACTTAGACCTAGATTTTGACTCGCTACCTTGTGAAAGAGCACTTGGGATATTTTGGTCTGTTGATAATGATTTCCTCAGCTTCAAGATCGCAGAAAAGGAGAGACCAAGTACAAGAAGAGGAATTTTGTCTGTCATCGGCAGCGTCTATGACCCTCTAGGTATGGCATCGCCTTTCATCTTAAGTGCTAAGATCTTGCTTCAGAGACTATGTAAGACACATGATTGGGATCAAGAGATAGACAGATCTGCACAGAAACAATGGAACGAATGGCAAGCAAGTCTTCCCAAACTTTCAAGCATACAGCTGAGTCGTTGCTACAAGCCTACAGAGTTTGGAAAAGTGAAAACCTATGAACTCCATGTATTTTGCGACGCAAGTGAGCTTGGATATGGAGTGGTGATATACCTGCGTTTTATCAACGAGAAAGATGAAGTTCACTGTTCCTTTGTGATATCCAAGGCAAGAGTTGCTCCCCTTAAGAAAGTCACAACGTCTTGTATGGAACTAACTGCCGCCACAGTTGCTGTGAAGCTCTGCCAAGTCGCAATTAAGGAACTTGAGTTGAACGTCAACAGCATAACCTACTGGACTGATAGCATGTCTGTCTTGCGCTATATCCGAAATGATACCTCAAGATTCCAGACGTTTGTAGCCAACAGGATAACAGTGATTAGAGACGGCTCACAAGTACAACAATGGAAGTATGTGCCAACCAAGTCTAATCCTGCTGACTGCGCATCAAGAGGAATGCGTCTTGACAAACTTGTAAGCTGCAAGAAGTGGTTTAACGGTCCAGATTTCCTGATGGAAGAGGAGAGAGAATGGCCTTTGCAACCTGATAATCTCACGGTCATCTCAGAGAATGATCCAGAAGTCAAGAAATCTGTCAACATGGTAAAGCAAGAAGATCAAGTGTCCTCAAACTCTATCGAGAAGCTCATCAATCACTACTCTGACTGGAGAAGGCTTAACAGAGCAGTTGCACTGATATTCATCTTCATTACAAAGCTGAAGGATCACACTGAGAAATCCAAAGAAATCAAGAATGAACAAAGACAGACAAGAAGTAAGAAGCATCAAGAAAAACAGACAAAAGATGAAGAAAAGGTATTTGAGCTAAGTGTAGAAGTTCTAGAAAAGGCAGAAAGAAAGTTGATCCTCTACGTACAGAATCAACACTTTGAGAAAGAAATCACAGCTCTGAGAGTAAAAGATAAGAAGATATCAACATCAAAAGGAATCAACAAATTGAGTCCCCTGAAAAAGCTCAACCCATTCCTGAAAGACCAAGTTCTTAGAGTAGGTGGACGCCTGCAAGAAACAGATATGAGCTATGACGCCAAACATCCCATTATATTGCCAAAGAACTCAAATGTATCCAACTTGATTCTGCGTCACACCCATGAACAAGTAGGTCACCTTGGAAGAAATGCTATGCTTTCAAGTCTCAGGCAGCGGTACTGGATTCTGGGAGCAGGACAATCAATCAAGCGGTTGGTATCGAAGTGTGTGATATGCCGAAGATATCGAGCCCGACCTGGAGAACAAATGATGGCCAACCTGCCAGCAGATCGAGTAACACCAGAGTTACCCCCCTTCAGCCATGTAGGTATGTACTATTTTGGCCCATTTTATGTCAAGCGAGGAAGATCAAGCGTGAAGAGGTATGGAGTCTTATTTACATGCCTCAGTATCAGAGCCATTCATCTAGAAATGGCCCACAGTTTGGATACAGACTCCTGTATCAACGCCATCCGACGATTCATCGCCAGACGTGGACCCCCTCGCATCATAAGATCCGACAAGGGGACAAATCTAGTTGGAAGTCAAAGAGAGCTCAAAGAAGAGTTTGACAGGTTAGATAAGAAGAAACTTCACAACGTGATGCTTGACAAAGGCACCTTTAATGCCCCTGCTGCCTCTCACCATGGAGGAGTCTGGGAACGGATGATTCGCTCTGTCCGGAAAGTCTTATATTCCATAATGCAGGGACAAGTAATCAAACTTAATGATAAAGGCCTGTATACATTGTTCTGTGAAGCAGAAGGCATCCTGAATAACAGACCAATCACCGATGTTTCCCTGAATGCGGACGACCTGACTGCGCTGACCCCCAACAACCTACTCTTCAGCCACGGAGAGACACTGCCCCCTGGTGTCTTCAACAAGTGTGACACCTATTGCCGTAGACGGTGGCGACAAGTGCAATATCTCACCGACTTATTCTGGAGACGGTGGGTACGAGAGTACCTTCCCTTGATGCAGGAATGCCAGAAATGGCGTACTGGAAGAAGAAACCTGGTTCCAGGAGATATCGTTCTTCTGATGGAGAACGCCCCACGTAACGCTTGGTGCCTTGGTCGTGTGATCGAGGCAAACGCAGATAGACGAGGCTTTGTCAGAGTGGCAAAGATAAAGACTGCAACTACTGAACTTGTCCGTCCAGTTGACAAGTTATGCTTGCTGATAGCATGTGACGAATGAACTGAAATGTCACGTTTTGTGATGTAGTGACAGAACAGTCATTACCAAGTGATGATCAAGTATCATAATATTGGACTCTAAATACATGTTGTTTTAGACAAGCAATTTATTCAAAGAAAGTATTATCTGTCAAGATTTTGACCATTCGTTATTTAATAATGGTTGCATTCATATTTCACAATTAGGAGGCCGGGATGTAATGGCCAAAACACCCTTTCATTATTTTCTATCTTTTTAGGTTATTTATTTTTCAAGGAATCCGATTTCATTTTATTTTCATTCCAAATCCCATTTCATTTCTTTTTTGGCTTGGTCCTTTAGGTCTCTTCAAGGGAGATAACTCTATTCTTTCATCATAGAGCATGCTAGGCAGCATGACAGTCAATTGAAAGAGCCATGTGGCCAGATTTAAGGGTCTAAAATAATGGTGAGCAAAGTTATTTTAATGTTTCTAAAGCAATTTTATTTGTATTTCATATACTTTAAAGTAATATGTTTATATAGTAGGTCAAAATTAGTAGGTTAATGTCTAAAGTATTTTTTGACTTTCCAATGAACTAACATGTGCTTTTCATTTTGAATTGGGTTAACCCTTGCCCTGCCAAATTATTTTAATGCAAGTTTTCTAAATGTTTTATTTTATTGAGGTGTATTTATGTTTTCACATTTATGTTTTGCTAGAAATTAAGTATTATTTTGGTTTGCTATTTGTTGTAACTTTCTTAGAACCATTGACTAACACAAGGTTTGTTAATGTTTCAGTCAATCTGTACTCCTAAGCAAGAAGAAATAAGAACTGAAGAATAAGAAATAAGAATTAAAGAAATAAGAAAGGAAGAACTTAGGCAAGAATTGAAGTATAATAAATGAAAACATTTTATAGAAATTGAAGATGTTACACAAGAAAGATATTACCAGAGAATTGAAGATGTATAGCAAATAAGAATAAGAGAACTCAAGACAATGAACGTGTACAATTGAAGGAAAGAAAAAACAAGTCAAGAAAGAATAAAAGCAGTTTAATCAAATACAGAAGTTGTCAATTTTAATTGGAAGAACATAGAAAGCAAGTACAAAGTAAAGATAAGGAAGTTATATTCCCATAAAATCCATTGGCGGACATTTTTTGTGAACACCTTTAATTCATTTTGTGTAAGAAAAAGGAATTTCATGGTTAAACTTTACGTTATATATTTGAATTATTACTGCTCCATTTAGTTTAAAAACATTGTCTTTCAATTTGAACCATTAATTTTAATTTTCCTGACATCACCTATATTCCCCCTAAAAACGTGCTACTGCCCCTTTAAGATTACATCAGAATCTTAGTGTCAAAAATTTATGAATAAGTATTAGGCCTACAAATTGCTGACCATTAAAAAATCTTATATTTGTCGCAAGTCATGGTGATTAAGTTATTTTATGACATACAAGTTACATTTAAAACATTATTATTTCTCATAGATTTTATCAAGTATTATATTTTCAATTTCTTTTAATGGTGATCGCCGGTGATTTCTTTCCATTCCTTACTTTTTGCCCTTCATATATTTTAAGGTATATCTAATTTATGGTGATTCCTGATGTTATTCAAGCTAATAATGTGCCTATTTTTAAAATTCTTATAATATAAAATTCTGAATTAATAATAAATTCTCGATTAATGCAAACGTTTTCTTATTGACGATGAATGAATGCCATATGTATCAGATTATGTCTGAGTTTTCATTACACATTCTGAAGATTGTATTCCATTCCATTTTATTACACTGTCTACATATACTAAAACATTAATTTGACCATTTGACATTTTGTTATAAAAAATAAATGTTACATTTTGCAGAGGGAAAGTTGAGATTTCAAACGTTTTTATATCTTATTGACATACGACAAAAACAAGACTTGAAGACGTTACAACAAGGACATGAGATTATGATAGTTCACAAAGAGACTTGAAAAACGATTAACCAAGTCACAAATTAAAAGCGACGATTAAACTAACGTTTTTTAATTCTTGTAAGAAAAATGTTTGTGAAAAATTAAAATCAAAGTTACAAGTTTTTAAGTAACACATTCTTTAGTCAGTGCTATGCTTAAATTTTAACCATATATATCTCCTTAAAGAGGATTCAACAAATATTGTTTTGCTTTGAAGTATTTAGATGGAATTATCAATGATGTGAATTGAAAAAAAACCACATGAACATACCAAAATAGCAATCCTAAGTCTTATTTTTCATGGAGGTAAAATGAGACGTCCAATTTGCATGAATACAGGTTATATAACTTATCAAACATTACTCATAAGTGGTATCCATTCATAATTTTCAAATTGTTCATATAATCCAATTTTTTATGTAAAGTATATCGACTTTCATTTACTTGATGTTTTGTCAAACATGCCGCTGTTTGAAAAGAAAGGACACGATTTTCAAATGTTCTTCCTACAGAATAATTGTTTTTCTGCAAATATATTGTTTCAGAACAGCTGGGCCAAGATTTTCTCTGGAATAAATATATGAATGCGAATAATGAAGAATGTTGACGCAAAAAAAGATTTCATATTTGATTGATGACACATTTATTGATGCAAAAGTATTTTCAGTTAAAATATGGACCAAGGGATAAATGTGAATAATAACCTGTTTGATCATTGTTTTATCTATGGTAAAAAAATGGATAGGAAATCTACAGAAAGTAATATGTACGTCGTAAAAGGGAAGGACGCGGATTGATGATATATGGCTGGATCTCATTTGAAATTGTTTTTGTATATATCCCATTTGTGCATGACGTCCCATAAATGGGACGCTAATTCAATGGTCTGGTTCTCTGTTCATATACAAGATAAATATTTGCTCTAAGCTGTTTTTTAAAGGGAAGATGTCGTATTTATATGTCAACAAAGTTAAATAGTTGTAGATTTAAATACGGTGAAATCTGAAGACCTGAAACAGAGAAGATACTAATTTAGCAAATTGCCAAAGTTTGAGGTACCACTGAATAATTGAATTTTCCATTTGAACTAAATTGACTTGTTTTTAATGTTTTTCAATGTTAACTAGTTTAACTAAAAATAAGAGTGAAAGTCAACTAAATTGTTTTCCATGCTCAAACTTTTGTCAAATTAGCGTCCCACTTATGGGACGTCATGCACAAGAGGGTACAGGTTTTTTGGTCATTCTCGGAAATTATTCTTGTGAATAAATATAATTTCTTGTCTTGATATTTATTGGAAAGGATAACCTGAAAGGTAATAAAATTAGAAAAAAATTATAAGTGACTGATTAACCCTCTGCTGATATATAATTATATGGACATATCCGAATTTTCTGCTGCCATAGATTATATTGAAGATGAGGATGGTTTTAAGGATGAAATGAGTTAATCAGAGCATTTCATGTGCTAGAAGTACCTCATGAAGAACCAACGTGGTGGTCAATGTTCCTTTTCCCACTCTCTGGAGAAATTGTTAATGCTTGAATACTACATATACTAAGTTTTTCACGCAAAATTTGATTGATTGCTCTGCTGAAGTACACCTGAAATCGGAAATTCTTTAATTGTTTGCATTTCTGAAGGAGGAAGTCCCCAAGATGTTGTCAAACTAAAATTTATTATCTGTCAAAAAATTTGGTTTCATCATGTGCATATAAAAAACCTGTACCCTCCTGTGCATGTCGTCCCATAAATGGGACGCTAATTCAATCATCAAAATAACACAGAAAAAAATACTTGAGGGAAAAATAACAACTGATTCCCTTCATTGCAAGTTATGAACTATAAATTGTCACAATTAAATTAAAATCTGAGAGGTCATGCATAAATGGGATATTGATGCATTATCAATTACTTATTCTATGATATCTTGTTAGCATCACCAGAATAAATAAAATTCCAGTGATAATGCTATCTTACTTTCCTGTCATTTTGTTATTCGATTGCCTAACAATTATTTTTTAAGCATTTGTGAATTTCGTGATCTAATGTCATAAGATTTACTAAGAATATACTTATTGCAATAAACGAGGCGGCTTCAAGAAATCAAAGCAAAGTTCATTTGATTTATCCCTTTGAAGTATATTCATGATGTTTTGTTTTTCTTTTCATCAATGACTCTTAAGATCATTGGCAAAAACTTTCTCTAACGAAGCAGAGGTTAAAAGGAGCAATCCCAAAACTAAAAAAACTCCTGAAATCAATGGAAGTATTATTCCTCATCATTATTTTTACTTTTCAAATCATACTTTCTATTTTCTTCCTGACATCTTCTGTGAATCAATTACCTTACTATAGATACAGGAACATGGTTATTCAGTGTTAATGAATATATCTTTACACAACTAAGATTGTCTTAAACATCCCTCACAAATGAATGTATGTTCCTAAGTTTGTTTACCCCTTTGTGTAATATTTGCACAGCATAAGTGAGTGATACTTCTTCGAAGCAATGACGTAAAGGTGGAAGGTCCAAGAATTCTCTCTGTTATTGACGTTTTCTCAGACTTGACTTAACCCGATCTCATAACATGCTACCCCTGCCTCTGACCCACAACCCACCTCCTATAAAAACCATTACTATCTCAGAAAGGTACTGCAGCGACTTGAAACGACACCATGATATCAATGTAATAATGTGACTTTTTTCTTTAATGTCACATTGCAACTGTCTCTCTATAATTACTATGGTATAACAACAGAATCTCTCCACGGCTCCACAAAGGAGTTTGAGAGACGGTAATGTTCTTGTGTTTGGAAAGTCTTACATACTTGTTGATAACTTTGAAACTGTAATAAGGTTATCTTTGCAATGACAGGTGCGTGAACAGGGATTTAGGGAATGCATTTGTCAGAATATTTCAAAATATGATATTACGATTCAATTCCAATTCAACATCATTTAATTTCAACTTCAACAAATAAAAACAAAGAGAATATAAGAAAATGTTTTGAATTCATTGCTTATTATATCATTGGCCACCAAGGGTTTGATGATACAATGTACATGTATTCCAATAATCATGATAAATAATCCCTGGGGTTTTTTTTATCATCGAAACTTGGACTGAAATTAGCATCTTTTACTTTATGTTTTGAAAGAATTATCAAATAAAATGTATATACCAGAAGATTTTATATGTGGTTGTTTTTTGTCTAGATAGATATCAAGGTATGGTTGGAGATTGGCGGAAAGAAATTCATTGATGTAGAAGCATGTGGGTTGTCGACGAAGTGCATACCTATACTTTATAGAAACTAATCTTTATGTTGATTACACAGAGGAAGACGACTATGAAACCGGCAGAGATTCATTGGTGTTCCACTCTTTTTGAGAGACCCTCTTACCTGTCTCCCTCCTCCCAGAACACCCTCATTTGAAATTCTTAATTATTGTGCATCAAAGTTCTCCTGAAAACTTATGATCTCTGCAATTGAGAAAATACCAATATGATCTCATAACTGTTAAAATTTTCCTTCGATCCCATTTACAGATAATCTTATCTGAACAAAATTCTATTCATTGAAAACATCTGACGGTATGTTCCGAACAAAGAATATATTTTTTTCAAATGATGTATTAAGGTTAAAAGCAGGGAACACACATTTACAACTCCAACCTTTGAATCACTTTTTTGACGTCAATTGTAACCTTTCCAGGACATTGTTTTGGGGCATATAGAAACTTACTTAAGATAAGCAAGACATTGACGTTTTATTACTGCTGTCCGAATAGCAAAATAATATGTTATTTTTTCCTTTATATTATATAAACTTTACACACACAAAAGTGTAAGACACGAATGTGAAAGGCTGACGAGTGTGGTTTTACAATTTGTTCCAATTGAATGACACTGCATTTAAACTAAATAAAGCAGTAATGAATCGAATACATAACTTAAAGTTCAGCTATGCATTCCTGCCAATAGACTTTATGTGAATCTTTATAATTTTTTTTTTGACTATGGATGATTGGTTTTTGTAATTTGATTTTTGACACTATCAAAATAATACATATAGCATTAACATAATTTTCCAGGGAAAAATGAAAAATTTAAAATTTTCAAAAAACGTGCTTCTCCCCCTATAAAAGTATGTCAAATGATAATTGTTCATACTACAGAGACTATTTCTCCATCTTTCACCTAATTAGGGAATACAAGATTATAACCGATTTCAGTTAGTTTGAAAAGTTCTGACATTTTTTCAAATGATAGAGAATAGTTGTCCACCATGCTTTCAGTAAATAAGGAAATGTTGGATAATACCTTGAATAATACCTTGAAATACCTTTTGTCAAAAGAGTGACATATAACCATGGTCAAAATGACAGAGAACATTTGTCCATCTTTCTTTCATCCCTTCACTTGTTTGGCATCATTAACAATAACTTGATCACTTGACATTTCTTTGTGATGTAAATCATAAAAGAATAATACAGACTGTATCTTTTCATTAAGATCAAAGCAATGAAGACCAGACAGAACCCAGTGTTACAGATGAAACGGCAAATGCCAATGTGTTATTTTTCGTTTTTCTTCTTTTCTGACACAAGTGTTTGCTTTTGATTAACATTCTTTTGAGACTTGTTACGAAATAATAACATTCCCCTTATCAAGTCGTCAGTCTGTCAATAAAATGAGAGATGTTTCTTTGAAGAAATCAAGAAGAAGTCTTCACAATTTTCCATATTTATATCTGAAGCATATCTAGGGAAAAGGTAGATACTTATTTAGCTTTCTCAAGTACACTGTGTTTAAGTCTTCATTCAACATTTAAATAAGATGTCTGATAAGTCAAGCTTCACAATTATTTTCTCATTCAATAGACAATGTTTTAATGAATGTTAAAATGCCTAAATATTGCAAGATTAACTTTATTACCTACTCATCCATTTAATTAGTTTAAAAAAAAACGCTTTCCTCTTTCTCTTTTTAATAGACTATGTATTTCTGAATGTTCAAAGAAGTCTATTACAGTATCCCAATTTTCTTAGGCTATACCGTATAACCTTGTAGTGTATTCATTAGTTCTATTCGCATGTAAAACTATTCTTAATGTTCTCTTTCCCAAATTGGTTTACCAAATGGTTATGTAAGGCGACGTTACGCATTTAAAATCTCAGGTGTATGTACAGTATGTTCTATGACGCAAGTGCTGATATTTTGATTTCATTATGAGATGCCCAACTATCAATATAATGACAGTTATCAGTGACATTCACCACATGGTGTCTGCCTCGTTGACATGCCATGTTGTCTTGTAGGTTATGTCAACTATTACCTTGGATGTTCACAGGAAGCTTGGTATAAATAAGGAATTGCATTTATAACTGAACCAAAGCAAGTATGTGCACCATTTTTCTGTGATTTTCACTTAGCTGAACACTTTAGAGATGAAAGGAAATAATCGTTTTTTTTACGATAAACAAATATTTCCAACTACAGCGTCTTCCAGCTCCTGTTAAATGAATGATCTTTATATATTTTGAAGTTATTATACCTTAATGTAATGATATTTGTGATACATTTTTTATTTTCTCTGACAGCAAGTATGTGCACCATTTTTCTGTGATTTTCACTGAGCTGAACACTTCGGATTTTTATACTAGAATAAAGGTAAAATCGTTTTAGTTACGATTACGATGTATTTTTAACCCATAAGAAGAAACTACAGCGTTTTTCCAGCGCCTCGTTTTAATGAAATGTTTATATAATTTGAAGTTATTATACCTTAATGCAATGATATTTGTGATACAGTTTTTATGGTCCCTGAGAGTAATTGAAAGTTATTAAACTAGCGGAATTCAACTAGAATGGAATACATGATAATGTATAAAAACATTCCAATACGAAAACGACAATAACATAAATCCTTAAATGATTTGTTATCGATTCATTCCACCTCTTTGGCCTTGTCTTCATGCAATCAGGAATAAGGAATCTATGTCAACTTGACCCAGAACTTCCTTTCAAATCAGTCAAAACAGGAAGCTTCTGTCGGATTTCCATCTACTAAAAACAGGAACAATAAACCAACTTCATTAAGGTCGAATGTCATGCACTTTATCAAAACATTCACATGTGATAATGTCATTTCATGTGCCTTGACGTTTAAGTCAGTTATCTTTAATAAAAATCACTTTAGCAGAGTGAAACATAAAACCTAATGGTTGACTTGTAGTATTAATCTTTGTTAAAAGGTATTTATTTCAATATTACTTCCATATTTCTTTGAGAGATTTTCTCAGGTAATTTTCAACTACTACTCTCAGCATCATTACCATATGTCAGTTTTTTAAATTGTTGTATTTTTTAAATATGTTTATGATTAAACGTAAATATGACCAATTGTCCCTTTGATAAATCTCGACTTCACTCATAAAGAAAGTAGGAATGACCTTTACATAATATTGAATTTTTGTTAATATGGTCATTTTTTCAAGCAGAGTACAATGTATAACATGAAAATGATCTTTAAATATTTACAAGTGAGACAAGGATAACCATCATGTGTGTATGGGTATGAACACTATTTGGCTTTAGTGTGTTTAAGTACATATAAGTGCCAATCACAACCAGATTTAATGATAAGTGTGTCAGCAAATCAATATTAAACCATGTGAATATTTCTCAGATTCAGCACAACACAATTGGGTAAAATTTTAATGTGACCTTTTTATTACGATATTTCTTATATCATAGCATGACATCAAAACATAAAAGGACTTTAAAACAACATACCACATTTACTGTCATGTATGAATTCGGCATACATGGTATATGTATTATCGGACATAAATGTAGAACATTCTTACTATGTATGAATATAAAACAAAATCAAAATGCTCAATGACAGTTACCACCTGTATGCGTTATATTATTACAGTTATTAAGTTGAGACATAGAAAAAAGTTACTTAATCAAAATCCAATGTGATTAAGTGGCTTCTTTAAATTTGACTCTATGTATTGATTGAGGCATAACTTGTTCTATTAAATCTTTTTATACACAAGACGGAGTAAGTTTAAATTTTTTGTTTACTGTTGATCTTTTCAGGTTGTTACTGAGCAACATATGTCATAATTCATAGTTTTAAATTGTAATATAGTTCAAATTAGGTTTGTCCAGTAGATAATGATTTGTCAGCGTTGACTTGAATGTGACCTTTTACGAAATATATGAGCTCAAGATCAATCCTGTGTATATCAAGTTAAGGAGAGGAAATTTGATGTTTTCAGATTCATCAATACGTTTGATAGCAATGAGAAATTCGTTTCTTCATCAAAAACAATAAAAGACCCATTATCAAACTCCAATATTAAAAAAAAGGATTTTTAGTGTGGTATTGTTAGCAATATTTTGTGACCAACCATGAGAAGATCGGACGTAGAATTAAGTATCAAGTATTCCTTTTTTTAAATTTTTTTTTTAAATTTGTAATTTTTATTTCCCATATGATGTTTACATGTACATATTCATAATGATACAGAGTTCATACTTCAATAAAGACCACATATGATGTTTACATGTACATATTCATTATGATACAGACTTCATATTTCCATAGAGATCCCATATGATGTTTACATGTACATATTCATTATGATACAGAGTTCTTATTTCCATAAAGATACAGATAATTGATTGTTAATATCACATCATGTCTAAAATACAGATAAACAAATGCAAGGTTATTTATATTTCTTAACTTATATCTACCTCCATTTCAGCAAATAAAGTGTGAAAAGAGGGCCAGAATGAAAAGAATTTGGGCTGGTTGTTATTTGTAAATGCAATATATTTACATGCCAAATAATGTTTATATAATTCCTTTTGAATGTATCCAAAAGTGGGTTTGTTACCTTTTCTACTCATACTATAGATTTTTTGTTTCACAAGTAAACAAATGGTATTTAGTGGGTTATTATTTTTACCCTTAAAACCAAAGATGATTTTTATTGGTATTAATTCAATATTTCCTTCAGCTAACTTTCCCAACCATTCTGCTAACTCCTTCCACACTTTTCTAACATGAATACAATCACATAATAAGTGGATAATACTCTCAGGCATCTGTTTGCAAAGAGAACACAATGGTGAATCTATATATCCAATCTTATACAAAAATTTATTGGTAGTCAAAATATTTTGAGTTATCTTGTATTGAAACCATTTCAAATTTACACTTTGTGTACATCTATTAGGCATTATGTTGATGTTTTCCCATTCATTTTGTGTAAACTCTTTATCAAATATTTCCTGCCATTTCAATTGGCCAGAAGATTTAACAAAAATAAATTTGGATAGTATTTGATAGAATTGTTTACTATTGTCCAATTTTGATATGTTATATGGAAGAATTGGAAAGGAGTGTATTTTTTCATTTTGCATGAATGTGAAGTTCATCTTTTTCAAATATTTAAGTACAGATCTCTTGATACCTTCGTATGTAAGAAAATCTATGCTTATATCATATTTATTCTTAAATTGTTCAAAATACAAAACATTACCTCCTTTTTCTAATATATTTCTCCAAAAAATTATTTCATTCCCCCCCCAGTTTTTAATAGTAATAACATTACCACCAATCATGATATTACTATTATAACAAATTGACTGGTTTAAAACTCTATCAGGGTCTTTCTCATATTGATAACATATCGTTAAATAATCAGCCCACGCTTTAATAACATCCTGCCAAATCTATTTGATATAGTGGGCAACATACAGTTGCTAATATAAGCACCATCAGCAAACCAAAGTCTCTGATAATTTGGGATGTATACTGTAGCATTTTTACTCCATATAGAGTTGTTTTTTAGCAATCTTTTAATCCATAACATTTTTTGAGATTTTATAATATTACTTAATATTGGAACATTAATTTCACCGTTTTTAATAGTAGATGTTATAATGTTTCTTTTTATTTTATCTTTTTTACCCTTCCAAACAAACTCAAAACATCTCTTTTGAAATGATTGAATAACCTCATCTGGTGGGCTTGGTATAGATGAAAAGAGATGATTTAATTTTGAAAGTAATAAAGACTTTAAAACTACATTTCTTCCCATGGGTGTTAATAATCTTAACTCCCAGCTTTTCATCTCTCTCTCAATTTTTTCCAGTTTGTCTGTATAATTTAAATCGATCATTGTTTCCAAATCTATTCCTATTCTATTAAAGTATTCCTTTATTGATTAAAACATGTTAACGTGATATCAAACATTCGAGGAAATGTCACCACAAACCGCATGCAAGTATGATAATTGGGCTTTAAGGTACGCTTGGTTGAAGGAAATCAAGCCTTTTAGTTTGTTATTCACCAAGAAAATATTAAGAAGATATAGGCAATATTATGGATATACAACTTCTTTATTCAGGTTTGCGACGTTTCGACATAGATAGTTATGTCCTTCTCAACCCCAACTTCTTTATTCAGGTTTGCGACGTTTCCACATTGATACTAATGTCGTTCTCAAGCCTTGAGAACGACATTAGTATCTATGTCGAAACGTCGCAAACCTGAATAAAGAAGTTGCATATCCATAATATTGCCTTTATCTTCTTCATCATCACAACTTCTAGAATGCCCATCAAACAAGAAAATATTGTCTGATTGCGTCCTTGTATAACAGTATAAGAAGGAACGTAGTTGTGTCCACGTTATTGATGAACCCAAATATCATGGATTTAGAATTTTAGATATTCTTATGAGGACATTATACCTGTCAAGCGTTTAAATATAATAAAACTGACTTGAATTTGTAAAACATGCATCATCATTTAAGTACAACTGATATGGTATTATCCCTTGATGTGTTTGTAAACATGTATGATTAAACAGCAGTTTGTATTAATCTTAGAGCAAGGTTAAATACTTGACACAAGTTCTTTAAAATGTTCATATATTTCATAAATTTTTCATACCAAAATCTCCATTTACCTATTGAAAATGATCACCCTTACTTGTTTTTATATATCTTGTTTGAGATTTGTTTTATTCTGTTTGGTCATAAAATTTGACATTCAGCAGGTATGTGAACCCTCATGCAATTTTTAGTTGATATGATACATAAATGTACTGTGTTATTAGGTGTCAATTCGTAAGTTGATTTTACCATATATCTGTGTCATTTTTATCACACACATCAAATAGGAAATCATACTGAAACAGCGTAACTACTAGAAATGGTTTTGAAGGAATGCCTTCAATGTCAAACAAATGCGTTTTCCTCATTGTGTTATTTTGAATTTTGTTTGGCCATCTGCAAAGAAATCCTGCTGTGTGAGAAGTTCATGAATATGTGGAAAACTATACATCTTAAAAACAAAAGAAAGTGATCTATGTATCATTAAGACTGTACATTAAACTGTACAATTAAATACATACATGTAAATCTTTTGGGCAATTATTACTTTCTTATATTCACATCTCTTAGAATAATTTGGTATACTAATATCACAATCATATAATTTGCTTTGGCAACTGAATTGTTCTGAGTATATATATGTTGAAAATATGACCTTTCCATAACAAAAATACAGTAAGTTTATCATTACATCCATAGGACAACACTTGTCCTGCAAGAAAGATCCTTGCTCTTGGATGGCCTTTGAAATCCTACAAGACTATGAAATGCATTCACTGTTTAATGACACGTAATTACGAGCTTACTCTCTATCAAGATTATATGTGCACTTTATGCACCTCGTCATCAATTATACACAGTGTACAGGCTTTCTATTTCTGTGGCCAACCTAAACCAGTGCTTCACATAAATCAAGATATTCCTCATGTTTCTCTTTCGATACGATTTAAAAAAATTATTACAAGGTAATAAAAACATGTCTTATGAATACCAATTTTCTTATGTAATTCAGCAATACAACACACTATTCAATGCTTTTCAAATGTTTGTTTATATGCAGCAGTAGGTATTATAAAAACATATATTTTGTTAATTTCTTGTTATTTGAAGCGTTCTCTGTTCATTATTTTTCTCACGTTGCCTCCAAACTACATTCCCACTTATTTCATATATACATGTCATTTATGTTATTTTTTCTTCTCTTAAAAATCATCGTTTCTGATTAACCAGAATTGAACAGGTGAATCAATTACCCGTATTGACTTGTCCTCTTTGGGATGCTAAATATTTGATGATTTTACATTTGCTAAACATTTGATATCATGGCCACCATATTTTCTATAAAGGTCATTTTTTAGATACCATTATATTTGCCCCACAGACTTTGTATTTTTGATTGAATGGTAACACATAAACTTGAATTTCCTAACACAACTAAAGTTTACATAATGAAGACAATTTTCAAATAACTTAAGGAATTAAATATGGTTTCCCTTTAACCTGTGAATATAACCGACATTTCATAAATATTGTTATTATACTATGTGATGACGTTATATGAAATGTTATTAAATTGTATTGTGTTTGATCATTGAGATTTCGCCCTTAACTTTGTACAACAAAATGCAGACAATGCAATAACTGGTAACACGATCATAGAATATTTGATGACGACATTAACATGATCATGGAAACTAATTGTGTGGGTTTGTGATGCTTTGTCCTTATGAATATCTTACTAAACAGGATTATGTCCGATTTGTCTAGACCAAATGTTATGACGAGGTCTTGTTATTAAGAAATTATTAGTTAAGGTGCTTCAACAATAAACAACCAATAATAATAACGACCAGGCAAGAGGAACAATTAAATTCCAGTACTCATACATCTTAGCAAACTTATGTAAACATTGCGACCAAGGTGGTCAGAATTGGTATTTGCCTGAGGGTTGCGGGGTCGGAATACCAATTCTCAAATAAATTTAAACTAACAGAATAACAATATTCAATTTGTGTTCTCTATGTTGCAATAATGATTACTCCCACACAGGAGATCAACGTTGGCTTGCGAGACATCCGGGCCTCAGGTTGATGGCGCGTAGTTTGTAACAACAGTTGACACGATGAGGATTCAATTTTGTTTTAAGTAAAGCACTTTTTTGTTGATGAATAATGAAAGTTTGCAATACTCTGGGGGTCAGCTAATAACTGAAGCCATCATTTCATGAGCCAACTGTTTATATATTAAATATGAAGTTTGTCATTGAAACCACAGCGTTTTGAAAGTGCCATTTTTTGGGAATATCTTGTCAACCGAACAAATATAACATGTCTTTGCTTCACATATGAGAAAACTCAAACAAAATGCTACAGGTTACTTATGAAATAATGGAATGACAGGTCAGCGAATATTTTTCACAAGCCTGATAATTGATTTCGAATGTACATCAGAGAGATTGTTGTTTTGAAACCGGAACATATCATCACATTCTTTGTTTAAAAGAAATAGTCGAGGTATTAATTCTATGAAGTTTATACATCGCATGTACAATGTAATTCAATCGTGAAGTCATAGATGAATTTATATAAGCTGATAGAGGTAAGTAGGGAGTTGTTTATATGTTATTTGACAGGAGTCATTTCTGTTAAAAGTCATCATGTGATAAAACGAAATACAAACTTTACAAAATGCACAAACTGCTCTTTTGGGACAACATGTATTCAACAACGACCTGTGGCATTAATGTGTGAATATCTTTTTTTATCAAAACGAGTTTCAGAAAGCAAGGTCAAAGTTAATTTTGTCATGTAGCACCAGAGAATTGAACCCAACTAATCTACTTTCTTACGAAATTAACCTTAGGAAGAGAGATAATACAAATTGTGGCAACATACGGTTCTTTTTATGAATTGATTTTTTGCTTATGCCATGAACCATTAGCATGGTTCTCTGACATTAAAGGACTGTTAGCAACGTAATGATTAGGTAACAAAAGTCAAAAGCATTCTTCTTATTTCTTAGTTTTGTCTGGCTGCTCATTGCAATACCATACCATTTCTAAATATGTATTTCTTACTGAGCGTGAACATGTATACGGATACAAGCAAATTCCCTGGAAAACTGATTCGTCATGTGTCTTTACCATCATCAAAGAAAGGTCACTTTTATTTTCTGAAACACCCACTATTATGTTCATAATGAGGGAATGGGTAATGAAAGTAATTTGCTTAAAAGGATTGTGTTATGATTGTGGCTATTTCCAAAAGGTTAATGCTATGTAGTATATTTTATTCGATTATTTCCTTTTACAAATTAGGAAAAAGTATTCAGAACATCAGAAACAGATGTTACACATGTAATGATATTCTGTGATTGATTATGTCGTGTTGTGACATCGAAATAGAATTAAATTCTTTATATTGTTGATAAATGATTTTAATCTTTAAAATGAAAATTATTTAGTGTACTATGTTCAACACTTTTGTATATATGTTATGGTGTGCAAGAGAGAATCCGTCTGTTATTTTGGTAGGCAAAAGGCATTCTTCTTGTCAAGAAGAGCTTATGAATCTTGTACTGTACTTCACTTCAGATCCACTTTATGAAACGTTTCTGAAGGATGTAAGTCTGAAGTTAAAGGGGCAGTAGCACGTTTTTCGGGGGAATATAAGGTGATGTCAGGAAAATGAAAATAAATGGTTCCAATTGAAAGACAATATATTTAAACTAAATGGAACAGTAATAATTCAAATATAAAACGTTAAGTTTAGCCATGCGATTTCTTTTTCTTACACAAAATGAATTAAAGGTGTTCACACAAAAATGGCCGCCAATGGATCTTATGTGAATCTTCATACTTTGTCCTCTGACTATGGATGATTGACTTGTGTTATGAGATTTTTGACACTGTCAAAATAATACATTTAACATTAACTTACAATTATCAGTGGAAATTTAAAAATATAAAATTATCAAAAAACGTGCTACTGCCCCTTTAAGCTTCTAGTTTCAATAGTCTATCATGTCTGCAAATCACCATTCCATCTTTGTTGAACGGACATGTATTTTTCGATATTAAAATATGCTCCCTAAATCAGCCATTAAATCATTCTCTCCCCATAGAGGCAGATCAAGTCATAAAATGTTGATACAGCCTCTGTTCTATCACGCCAAAATTCGTGGGTTCCGGCAGTTTCCCCTGGTGGATAAAATTGCACCGCAATAAATTTGAGGTAAAAATGTGTAAACCAAATTCACCAGTCGATGATAGACCATTTTTACAAAACGAAAGGAAACCTAAAATATTACCTGATTGTTCAGGACGTCGGGTCAATGATGTCATGGCAAAGATATGACGTCATAAAACAGAGTCTAGTCGACTCAATATGCATTTTGGTCGACTATCAGGTGGATGCCGAGTATGAATGCTTGCATAACATAAAGCCCTGTTATATCCAAACCTCAAGTCGTAGTTTCTTATTTACGTCAGTCAACGCTAGTGACTTTCAAAGCATGATCGCTGATTCTGCATACCCTTTGTGAGTTGGTGTTCACAGCCCATCTGTTCCTGTAGGAAATACCGCCGCTTATCATATTGTTGTCTTACAGACCGTCGCTCCGCCCACCTCTTGGAGTCCTGAGACTGATCTTACCTTTGTAGGTGGAGAGTTTCTGGAGAACCTTTCACTTCAGTGGATGTCACAAGAGGATTTGATAGACAAGTGACAGTCAAACGCTTGTCTTCAAGTAGAGATGAATCTCTGGTTGAATGGTATTCTTCGCATTTGCTTGTATTTTACTGAGGTTGAGTTACTTTTAGAACAAATATGTTTTCTTAAATAAATATATTGCTAGATGGGAACGCAATATTCTTAAAATCATACTATTTTATCTTTAATACTCGAAATAATGATTAATAGAATAAAGATAAATAAATCATGAATACAATATACGAGATATTTGTGAAAACATAAATATTTATAATATCAATAGTGCGAAAAGTTTTGCAGATATTTTAAGTACCTGTTTTGAAATATCTGATATATCAAATGCAACAAGAAAGGGAGTTTGAGTACTGGTTTTCATCAAACAAGTTTGATTAATCAAGAACTATCGCATGCGGCCTTCCATTAAATGTCAAGACTGTGTTCAGTTCAAGCAACTGGAACCTGACAATACAGAGCCAATAAAATAACGCTTCTGACGAGCCACTTAAACAAGATTTTCACTGCTTCTGACTAGCACCAAAGGTCTCACAGTCGACTTCTGAGACAATACAAGATGTATAAACAAGAGTACTTATGTGGCACTGTTGGCTGTCAGCACCATTTAGCTCTATTGAGTGCACTGAATGGTGCTTTAATGGAAATGAAATAGGATCCGAAAGAAAAACAGAAAGAACTAGACCTTCTTCGCAACCAGTACATGATGTATAGAGTACTTTTGTAGAACGGTGGGATGTAAACACCATTTAGCTTTATTGAGTGCACTGAATGTTGTAAAGACGAAAGTAAAGCTCTTCTACAAGAAATCCTACAAGAATGACTGTTTTTGCAACCAATACAAGATGTATAAACGGGAGTACTTATGTAGTGGAGTTGAGACCATTTAGCTTTATTGAATGCTCTGAATGTTGCAAAGAGAAACAAAAATTGGAAACGAACTAGTCATCTTAAAGAAATCTGACAACATTGATAGTTGTTGCAACAACCACATTGTATCAAATTGACTGAGAGCGTAAAATATATTAAATTTGGAATATTTCGATAGAATAGAAATAAACCAATTATCATGTAATTATGCAGTATTGAATTATATATTTATTAGTCAAGTTAGAAAAGTACTGATCGTTGAATGAACTCTTTAACGACTTGGTAAACTTTATCAGCTAGAGCATATTGATATGGGAGAATGGAAATTGATTTTCAGAACCTTACTAGTTCCTTGCAGACATTTGCCAACATGATATTTCAAATGGTGGTTTCTTTAGGAATAATGCATTCAGTATTCAGTAACATGGATAGATTTGAAAATGTAGTGTTGGATTGAATACCATGAAATGCATGTTCTTAATATGTATAAATTTGTGCTTAAAAGATACATAAAGCTTTTATCTACAAACTAAGGTATTACTTTTTTTTAGAAATCAATTTTCGTTACGTTTTATTATTATCTTACTCTTAGAAAAAAAAAAGGATTAAATAAGTAGTAGTTATCAATTTAATCTCCTGTTTACCGTTAAATGATGTAATATGATTTGATCTGTATGTGACGTCATTTAATCCTTTCTCCACATCCACTGTCTAACTGAAAACTTTTGTCACTTGTGTCACTGGCTTCATATTGATATCAGATATCAATGTAACGTAATAACCATTGTTAATTCTTTTTCTATTCATTATACTTTACATATTTGCTTTATAACGTCTTATTTCATACCTTCTTTAGATGACTATGAACATAAAACTCATGTTATATTACGTTACACGTATAATTTTCATTGCGCAAACTAAAATTAATATTTATTCATTTCAAACAACGAAAACATAACAAATATTTGTTGTTTATCTGAATACGTAAATTGGCTTATTGGAAGGATATATTAGTAGAGATAACCTTATTATTCAAGAAATACCCACCAAATTGTGTTTTTTCATTGTAACAACTATTCAAAGACAAATATATTTGGACAATACAACATTTCCAATCATTATAGGATAATTGACTCAAAACAGAGGTTAAGACGTCGTTTCTTACATGGCAAACAAGGATATATTTTCCTAGAAAATATACCATATATTTCCGTAATATGAAAATAAAATGTTTTTGGGTTCAAAGGTGGGATTTTGTTTGCATGATATATGAATCTGTGTCTTATTTCATGCGTATGTAAGGAAAACCGAATAAATGCATCAGTTAGAAATATTGCTCACGAACCAAGAGATTATCTTTATCAGGGAGGTAAAACAGTGAGATACATAACATTTGATTTGATCCAAAACACCAATGAGATATATATTTGTGACAATGGACGACAAATTGAGTCTATTCTATGTGTTCATAAGTTTGTTCTGCATGTGTATTTGTGCTTTTGTTCTGCATGTGCTCCTGTGCTTTTGTGCTTTTGTGCTTGTATGTTGCCTGTGCTCTTGTGTTGCTAGTGCGTTTGTTCTACATGTGTAGGGTAAACTGGGGCCTGTACATCCCCTTTTCACTAAAATTGAGATAATGAGGTGTTTTTTGCAGTATACTAGTGCACGTTTGTACATACATTTAACATAATATAACTTTATTGCAATAATTGTTGAAAGTGTCTTACATCAAAAGTTTTCATATAATTATGTTTCTAAGACAACGAGTTTAAAAATCGAACATAATTCACATCGGGGCTGGTTGGTTTTCCTCTTAGGCAGGTTTGACTATCGTTTGGAACAATCAGAACATGTTCAGCCTACAACAATTTAAATTTATAAGAGACTGTTCATAGTACACCTAATTACATTTTATGTTCAGAATTTTTTTTACAGCATTCCTTTACCCAGATATAGTTTACAATGATGTAAACTCAGCTTACTTTTCAATTACTGAAAGGATTCTGATTTCTTTCCAACAAGAAAAGCTTCAAGGACCTTCATATTATGGAAGAGAATATTTAGAAACCAAAGAGACCATTGAAGAATGGTTTTGAGGAGGAACTTAAATTTTAAATGATTCGTCCCCATGGCCAAATGTGCCCTCCCCTCTAATAGCCAAACGTACCCAAAACGCAAGTTTGCTCTTTTTTTTCTATGCTTCAAAAATGCACAGCCCCCACACCCAAACACCCAAATAACTTGTTCATATGAGTCTCGGCCTGTTAACCTTCCTGGAGAACATATTCATAAACGCAGTCAATATTTGTAAAAAAAAAAGTGAAGTCGAATAAATTATTAAGCAAGATGAAAAACGTTTTTCTATCATAGTCTGCAGAGAAAATGTTGAACTGTTCCCATTGCAAAGTGAACTTTACTCAAACTATTGTGAAATTAAATGAACACTTGGAAAAGAGATCAAGCGAAACCCACATTTGAACTAAATGTCACATCAAAAACTCTTAAATCAAGGCCGACATTTTATATGTATATGTGAGAACAATAGCAAAAATGAAAGCTCTGTTAAAGGGACAGTCCTATCAGAGTATTTTTTTTGGAAAAAAATCCAAAAGGACGTAGTGATGGATTCTATTCTTGTCAAATTGTTAAAACTAGAACAACAAAATGCTACCCTCACTTACATATATGAAAACAAATGTGAAATAATCATGTTATAATCTTCTTTACTCTTGAATTTTGTTTTGACAATAGAACCCCGATAATAAACCCTGAAAATGTCGCGAGTCAATTACTTAAACCTTGATTTGAAAACTTAATATTTAAAGCAAGTAAAGATATGATTTGAGCTGATATTGTAAAAGGTAAAATGACTAGCATTCATGCAAATAGTTCACGTGATTTATACTTAGGTACATCAATACATGTGTTGTTATAATTTGGTTAAAACAAATAAATGTCAAAAATGTTGCATTTAAGGATGCATATCTTATGATATATTTTTAGATGAGTATCATCATAATTGCAGCTTTTACACGTTTAACCATTTAACCAGAATACCATGAAAATACGGCATGTCACTTTAAACCTTTTATATCTAGTTTAATTACTCTATGTTAAAAGTCAATGCCAACTCTTCGACAGACCTTATTTCATGTTTGAACCTCAACTAAGCACTTACAGAAATGTGTACATTGGCAACGAGATACCGTTATCTCCAGAACCATAGCAAACAGACGATTCCTTTCATCAATAAGTCTTTTTATTGCCACGATCGGTCTGAATGAACTGTTTTCTCTAACATTTTAAGAATCAAAGTTGAAATAATTTGAGTCATCCCTTTCATGGAGATTCTTTAGAAAAGTTTTCTCTTTTTATCAATCAATCTAAGCTTTTAGTATTCTGAAGGCTATTGGATGAGACAGAGAACATAGATTTGATGGGTAAACCTTGGACTGTAACTTATAAATCTGTCACCAAAGGCGAATACAGGGGCGTCTACAAGATAGCTGTATCTTCTGAACCATTGCAAACAGACGATTACTTTCGCCATTAGGTCTGAACCAAATGTTTCTATAATCATAGTTGAAATAATTTGGTTCACCCCTTTCACAGAGATTCTTCAGGAAAGTTATCTCTTTTCATCAGTCAATCTATGCTTCTAGTATTCTGAAGTCTATTGATTAAGACGTTTTCAAGAGAACAAAGATTGCATGGGTAAACCTTGGCTTGTAACACCATTGAACATATCACTCTGTCACCATAGTCGGATACAGGAGGCGTCTTTGGATGTTCAACAATTGAAATTGTTACTATGGAATAAAAGAATATGTGTGAACATGTTTATTGGATTAAGTTTCCTGCCTTTTTTAAACTTTATCATAAATGAGAAATACGACTCTCCATATTTACTACACTGAAACTCTCTTGGAGGGGATGCACCTTAAGAAATAGTTTGATCACTTATAATACCTTAACTTGCGCATAATTAAAATAAATTTTCCTCAACAAACATTATATTATAACATATTATTTATCTTCAGGGGGTAAAACGTCTCATATCCCTACGCATTAATCCGTATTCCCAGAATAAAATATCAATATTCAGCGAAATCGTTTTGTGGCCTTTTTATTGTGAACACCTTTTTTTTCATTCTAAGATTGGAGGTGGATTTAAGTAGCTTCACCAAACATATATAGAACCCTTATTTTAAATAAGATGATAAGATAAATATTATTTGTAACCCTTTTGAGTAAATGCTCTTCACATAAATACAATTTTAAGATCTCCATAAAAAGAAATTCAAGGTCGAGTAATTAAATACAACAATGTGTCATATCTTTAAATAGTTTAAATATTTCGAAGTATTTAGAGAATGCACGTTGATATTTACAAGATATTTCAACAGGCATGAAAGTTTGACTCACTATATTCATTAACTCACTTTCCTCTCTCAATTAATTGATGTTTACGTATTATAGATACAAAAAATACAAGCACTGAAAAGCAACCTCATTTCGATTGAAATATCACTTATGATAATACACCTTATGAAACACATCTTTCCAATATGTGACAATATATATAGAACCCACGGACCTCTTCCTGACGTACTATCAATTGTGACAATCAATATATAGATTACTCACTTAATGACATTTTTCTGTGAAATTGAAAAGGTTCATTTCATCCAAAGATGAGAGTTCTGCAAATTGTTTTCTCTTAAGTCACAAAACATGAAACATTTAGAATCAGGGATCCTGAAAATATACGATCTGTAAAATTGGTAAACCAAAGATGCTTTTCTCTCTGATCTCATAAAATTCTCCTTTGGATTTCGTAACTGTGGATCGTTGCCATTGGTGGGATAGGTTCAGTGCTCTTTGATGGTTTAAGTCAAAATGGCAAAGGCGGTACAGGGCCAGAGTATTTTGATTATTTCAGCTTTGAATAATAAAATAAAAACCCCTTCATTTACCATGTAGATAATAAAATAAATATGTATTTAGCAACACTTTAATTTCGATTTTAATTTCGTAAACAATTATGTTTTTTTTTACATGGGTCATTGGTTTTATCATACCAATATAACTCCTTTGACTTTGAATACAGATTTCATATGTTTTTACTTGAGTTAACCTCTTATATAGAATGTCATATTTCTCTAATCCTCCCTTTGTTTCAACTTGAGATTAAGTAACATGCGGCAGACAAATGTTGGAAACAGATTAGAGTTTTGGAATTATATTCATTTTAGAATGTTTATTATGTATGTTGTGTATCAGAAAAATTAAAAATTAATCTTAAACCGTTAAATATTTCGAATATGTGTTTAACTCTTTTGATATAACTTTCAATATGTCTATTTGAAGATGAAATCTTATTGATTTGTTCTAATCAAGCTATCTTACTTTAATTTATTTTGTTGAATATACAGAACAAGAATAAGATGTTCTTGGAAAGTACTTGAAATATCAAGTACATTTGCAGTGTACTGAAGTCCAAGTACATTAGTAAAACAAATTTCAACTACAAGGTACATATCAAGTTTATGAAAATTTACTTAAGTACTTTGCTCTTGATCCCAGACCTGTCCTTAATAAATGTGTAAAACCATTACGTAGACAACTAGGAAGCCTTCTTAGATAATTAACTGGATTCACAGAACTAGGTGATGCAAAACCAAATACAAACACTTTGCTTAAAGGGGCTTTTTTGATAATTTTATATTTTAAATTGTTCACTGAAAATTGTAAGTTAATGCTAAATGTATTATTTGGACAGTGTCAAAAATCTCATTACACAAGCAGATCATCCATAGTCGGAGGACAAAGTAAGAATATTCTCATAAAATCCATTGGCGGACATTTTGTGTGAACACCTTTAATTCAATTTGTGTAAGAAAAAGGAATTGCATGGTTAAACTTTACGTTATATATTTGAATTATTACTGCTCCATTTAGTTTAAAAACATTGTCTTTCAATTTGAACCATTAATTTTAATTTTCCTGACATCACCTATATTCCCCCTAAAAACGTGCTACTGCCCCTTTAAGATTACATCAGAAGTTAATGAATAGGTATTAGGCCTACAAATTGCTGACCATTAAAATATCTGATATTTGTCGCAAGTCATGGTGATTAAGTTATTTTATGACATACAAGTTAGATTTAAAACATTATTATTTCTCATAGATTTTATAAAGTATTACATTTTAAATTTCTTTTATTGGTTATCGCCGGTGATTTCTTTCCATTCCTTTCTTTTTGCCCTTCATACATTTTAAGGTATATCTCATTTATGGTGATTCCTGATGTTATTCAAGCTAGTAATGTGCCTATTTTTAAAATTCTTATGATATAAAATTCTAAATTCAATCAATTAATGCAAACGTTTTCTTATTGACGATGAATGAATGCCATATTTATCAGATTATGTCTGAGTTTTCATAACACATTCTGAAGATTGTATTCTATTGCATTTTTATTACACTGTCTACATATACTAAAACATTAATTTGACCATTTGACATTTTGTTATAAAAAATAAATGTTACATTTTGCAGAAGGAAAGTTGAGATTTCAAAAGTTTATATATCTAATTGACATACGACAAAAACAAGACTTGAAGACGTTACAACAAGGACATGAGATTATGATAGTTCACAAAGTGACTTGAAAAACGATTAACCAAGTCACAAATTAAAAGCGACGATTAAACTAACGTTTTTTAATGCTTGTAAGAAAAATGTTTGTGAAAAATTAAAATCAAAGTTACAAGTTTTTAAGGAACATTTTCTTAAGTCAGTGCTATGCTTAAATTTTAACCATATATATCTCCTTAAAGAGGATTCAACAAATATTGTTTTGCTTTGAAGTAATTTAGATGGAATAATCAATGATGTGAATTGAAAAAAACCACATTAACATACCAAAATAGCAAACTTAAGTCTTACTTTTCATGGAGGTAAAATGACACGTCCAATTTTCATGAATACAGGTTATGTAACATATCAAAGATTACTCATAAGTTGTATCCATTCATAATTTTCAAATTTTTCATATAATCCAATTTTGTATGTAAAGTATATCGACTTTCATTTACTTGATGTTTTGTCAAACATGCCGCTGTTTGAAAAGAAAGGACACGATTTTCATATGTTCATCCTACAGAATAATTGTTTTTCTGTAAATATATTGTTTCAGAACAGCTGGGCCAAGACTTTCTCTGGAATAAATACATGAATGCGAATAATGAAGAATGTTGACTCAAAAATGATTTCATATTTGATTGATGACACATTTATTGATGCAAAAGTATTTTCAGTTAAAATATGGACTTAAATGTGAATAATAACCTGTTTGATCATTGTTTTATCTATGTGGATTGATGATTTGTACAGATGGATCTAGTGAAATTGCTTTTTTTATATATTGATGAATTATCAATTACTTATTCTATGATATCTTGTCAGCATCATCAGAACAAATAAAATTCCAGTGATAATGCTATTTCACTTTCGTGTCAGTTTGTTATGATTCGACTGCTTCACAATTCTTTTTAAAGTATTTGTGAATTTTCTGATCTGATGTCATAAGATTTACTATAAGACACTATGTTTACAATGTAGTAATTCGATTTTTTCTGTAATGCCATTGTGCGACTGTCACTCTCAAATTACAATGGTATTACAACAGAATCTATCCATGGCTCAACAAAGAAGTATTAGAGACGGTATTGTTCTTGTGTCCAAAAGTCTGACATACTTTTTGGATTATTTTGAAACTGTAATAACAAGAAAAGCCTTTAAAAAGGCATGCTTGGTGCCACATAGGTAGATGAAGGAGATTGTGATTTGTCGAACAATTCGGGGGATAAGTGAAATATACAACACTGGATAACAGCACTAATATTAACACAAGTATTACTCAAAGTTAACTTCACAAAATTAATTTCTATCAACACGAATTACAGTCATAAAAGATTGTTGGTATATTTCATATCAAAATACACGAGGGTGACAATCTATTTATCATCCTAATTCACTCTTTTGGACATCTCAGAGAAAAAATGTAAATCTCTGAACACAACAACACTAGATTTTCAAGACAGTGATGTCATTGCATAGTGAGGTCACTATGTTTATGATGTTGTGGCATTGTGATGTAGTTACTTGAAGTAAAAGCACTGTGTTGCCATGTAGCGTTGACAATGACAGGAAATTGTGCAAAACGTACTGCCAAAACGATATCTCCTTGTCATGCTGGTTAATTATTAACAGTAGTATAACAGATAATAAAGAAAATACTTTCCGATGATCTGACGGGATTTCAACCCAGGTCCGCTGAGCTAACGTTTGGAATCTGCGATGTAGGTCATATTCTAAATATAGCATGAGTCAATTTCAGTACTCTGATAATAAATACATGTTTTCAACGTAAACATTTAGTGACATCGTTAAGTATGACTTGTCACGTGATCGTAAGTTATCTACCTATTAGTAAACATAAGTCTTATTTCGATGTCACCATCGTACTTACACAAACATTACTTTTAATTCGCCAGGCGAGCCCAGCGTGAAATTAAGAGTGGGTTATAAAAAAGTGGATTCTGCGATTATTGAATGCGAAATAATTAATGATTTATCTGGAACAAATGCAGACTTTTCTTCAAATGAAGATGTTTTTGATTGAGTCTGTTTACATTTATCAGCATCTTTAATAGAAAACATTGTTTCTCTTTTAATATAACATTTAAAGCGAAATCATATTCCACAGTTTAATGTGCCAAATATGTTGTATTACCCACATGGTGACGTAATGCATTTTTTGCTACAGCTCTGTTCATTGGTCTTTTGATTTGAAAACAACACATGTGATTGGCGCGGCTTCCCTTTGAAAATATCAACAGTTATATAGAGAGAATTCAGAAAAGTTTTAGAAAAATCAAATCATAATTCTTGGTGCCCTTTGGGGCACCAAGCAATAAGTTTGGAAATGCAGTGGTCAGAATATGTACGGAGGCTAATGCATTTCAACATCATTTATGTCAACTTCAACAAATAAACAAAGAGTATATAATATAATGCTTTGAATTCATTGCTTACAACATCATTGGACCAACAAGAGTTTAATGTTACAATGTATTCCGATTATCATGATAAGTAAACTCTCGGGTTTTTCATCATCGAACTTAGCAGTTTTTGCTTTGTTGTGAAAGAATAATTAAATAAAATGTATATACCAGAAGATTATACATGTGGTAGTTTTTTGTCTAGATAGAGGTATGGTATGAGATTGGCGGAAAGAAATACGTTGATGTAGAAGGATGTAGGTTGTGGAGGAAATGCATACCTATACTCTGTAGAAACTAATCTTTATTGTGATTACATAGAGGAAGACGACTATTAAACCGGCAGCGATTCCATGGTGTTCCACCAATTTTGAGAGATCCTCTTACTTGTCTCCCTCCCCCCAGAAAACTCTTATTTGAAATTCTTAATTATTGTGCATCAAAGTTCTCCTGAAAATTTATGATCTCTGAAATTGAGAAAATACCAATATGATCTCCAAACTGTTAAAATTTTCCTTCGACACCATTTACCGATAATCTAGTCTGAACAAACTTCTATTCATTGAAAACATCTGACAGTATGCTCCGAACAAAGGATAGATTTTTTTTTCAAAATTGTCTATTATGTATCAAGGTAAAAGGCAGGGAACATACATTAACTCAAACCTTTCAGGGACTTTCAAGGAGCTTTCTTGACGTCAATTGTAACCTTCTAGAGTCTTCTTTCAGGGAAACTTACTTTAGAATAGCAAGACATTGGCGTTTTATTACAACTGTCCGAATAGCAAAACAATATGTTTCCTTCATATTGTATAAAATTTACACACAATAATGTAAGATGTATATGTGAAAGACTGACCAGTGTGATTTTTAAAATTTGTTTGGGTATTAGACTTTCTTGTTAATCCTATTCTATTTACATTGTACCATAACTAAACCAGTATCTTTTTCGTATTTTTGTTTAGTTCACAGGTACAAAAGTACATGCATCGAGTTCTAATGTTTCATTACAAGCAAGCTAACCACACACCAAAATTTTGACTGTTTACTTTAACAAATGATTGCAACTTAGAATTTCATACAAGAATGCTAACAATTAAGAGTCAAATTGGAACTAAATCTTTCTCACAATCTTAAATCCATTTTCGCTTTTAGGTGGGACATAAGGTGATGTCAAGCACAATGAAAATAAATTGTTCCAGTTGAATGACAATGTATTTAAACTAAATGAAGCAGTAATGAATCGAATGCATAACGTAAAGTTCAACTATGCATTTCCTTTTTCCTACCCAAAATGAATTAAAGGTGTTCACAGAAAAATACCTGCCAATAGACTTTATGTGAATATTTATAATTTGTTCTCTGACTATGGATGATTGGTTTGTGTAATTAGATTTTTGACACTATCAAAATAATAGATATAGCATTAACGTACTTTTCAAGGGAAAAATGGAAAAATTACAATTTTTCAAAAAACGTGCTACTCTCCCTATAAAAGTATGTCAAATGATAATTTTTCATACTAAAGAGAATATTTCTCCATCTTACTTTCACCTGATTAGGGAATATTAGATAATATCCAATTTCAGTTAGTTTAAAAAAATTCGTCAACTGACATTTGTTCAAATGATAGAGAAAAGTTGTCCACCATACTTTCAGTAAATAAGGAAATGTTGGATAATACCTTGAATAATACCTTGGAATGCCTTTTGTCAAAAGAGTGACATATAACCATGGTCAAAATGACAGAGAACATTTGTCCATCTTTCTTTCATCCCTTCACTTGTTTGGCATCATTAACAATAACTTGATCACTTGACATTTCTTTGTGATGTAAATCATTAAAAAATAATACAGACTGTATCTTTTCATTAAGATCAAAGCAATGAAGACCAGACAGAACCCAGTGTTACAGATGAAACGACAAATGCCAATATGTTATTTTTGGTTTTCTTTTTTTCTGACACAAGTGTTTGGTTTTAATTAACATTCTTTTGAGACTTGTTACGAAATAATAACATTCCCCGTATCAAGTCGTCAGTCTGTCAATAAAATGAGAGATGTTTCTTTGAAGATATCAAGAAGAAGTCTTAATAATGTTCCATATTTATATCTGAAGCATATCCAAGGAAGAGGTAGACAATTATCTAGCTTTCTCAAATACACTGTGTTTAAGTTTTTATTCAACATTTAAATAAGATTTGTGATAAGTCAAGTTTCACAATTATTTTATCATTCAATAGACACTGTTTTAATGAATGTTAAAATCCCTAAATGTTTGCAAGATTAACTTTATTACCAACTCATCCATTAAATGAGTTCGGATCTAAAAGGCACGTTCATCTTCCCTTGTCAATTAAAATTGTATTTCTGAATGTTCAAAGAAGCCAATTTGCTTAAAGGTATACCATATGACCTTGTAGTAAATTCATTAGTTCTGTTCGCATGTAAAAATATTTTAAACTTTCTCTTTCTCAAATTGGTTTACCAAATGGTTATGTAACAGATTTAAAATCGCAGGTGTATGTGCAGTATGTTCTATGACGCAAGTGCTGATATTTTGATTTCATTATGAGATGCCCAACTATCAATATAATGACAGTTATCAGTGACATTCACCACATGGTGTCTGCCTCGTTGACATGCCATGTTGTCATGTAGCTTATGTCAACTATTACCTTGGATGTTCACAGGAAGCTTATAAATTATAAATTAGGAATTGCATTTATAACTAACCGAAGCAAGTATGTGGAAAGTTTTTCTGTGATTTTCACTTAGCTGAACACTTCGGATTTTTATACTAGAATAAAGGGAAAATTGTTTTAGTTACGATTACCATATATTTCCAACCTATAAACAATAACTACAGCGTTTTCCAGACCCTCTGTTTAATGAAATGATCTTTATATATTTTGAAGTTATTATACCTTAATGAAATAATATTTGTGTGATGTTTTTCAATTTCCTCTGACAGGACTTTAAAGTTACTATACTAGCTGAATTCAACTAGTAAAATGATAGTACATGATAATATAGAAATTACATTCCAATGCGAAAACGACAATAACATTTATGCTTAAATGATTTGTTATCGATTCCTTCCACCTCGTTGGTCTTGTCTTTATGCAATCAGGAAGAAGGAATCTATGTCAACCTGACCCAAAAATTTCTTTCAAATCAGTCAAAACAGAAAGCTACTGTCCGATTTCCATCTACTATAAAAAGTTAAAATAAACTTCATTCAGGTCGTACTTTGTATCAAAACATTCACATGTATGATGTCATTTTATGAGCCTTGACGTTTAAGTTAGTTATCTTTGATAAACATCACCTTAGCAGAGTGAATCGTGAAACCAAATGGTTGACTTGTAGTATCAATCTTTGTTAAAAGGTATTTATTTCAATATTACTTCCATATTTCTTTGACAGACTTTCTCAGTTAATTTTCAGCTACTACTTTTAGCATCATTACCATATGTCCGTTTTTTAAATTGTTGTATTTTTCAAATATGTATATGATTAAACGTAAATATGACCAATTGTCCCTTTGATAAATCTCGACTTCAATCATAAGGAAACTAGGAATGACCTTTAACCGTTACATAATATTAACTGGTCATTTCTTAAAGCAGAGTACAATGTTAAATATCAAATGATTTCTATATATTCATCAGTGAGACAAAGATAACCAACGTGTGTACGGGTATCAACACTATTTGGCATTAGTGTGTTGAAGTTAATGACATGGGTGATGTAATACCAAGCCAGGGAGAGGACAGTCTAATCTATAAGTTTGATGATTTCAAATTGCAATATTTAAAAAAAGTATTTTTACTGTATTCGTTGTATCGTTAGCAATATTTTGTGACCAAACATGAAAAGACCAGACAAATTAATTGAAAAGGAGACAGTTTAATCAAAATGACCGAAACGTAAGTCAAGGCATGTTGACATGAGGGCAAATCAAGTGTGGCCATCTCACAATGTCCTGTTCCTAAATATGCGCTTGAAAGCCGTCTTTTTGGAGCACAACTATATTTTCTTTTCTTTTTCCCTGAGTCAGACATCAGTCGCCGCCCTAATTGATACCCATCGGACGCAATTGCGGTAACTAAATGATGATGTCACCGAAAGCGGGTTCTTAAGAAGCTAAGGCACTTTTGCAGGGGGTACTGTACTTTTGACATAGAATTAAGTATCAAGTATTCCATTGTTAATTAAAACATGTTAACGTGATATCAAACATTCTACGAAATGTCACCACAAACCGCATGTAAGTATGATAATGGGGCTTAAGGGTACGCGTAGAGCAACAAGGATAATGGTTGAAGGAAATACAGAAGTCTCCAGCCTTTTATTCACCAAGAAAATATTGCCTGATTGTGTCCTTGTATAACAGTTTAAGAAGGAACGTAGTTATGTCCACGTTATTAACTAACCCAAATATCATGGATTTAGAATTTTAGATATTCTTATGAGGAAATAATGAAATAAATACCTGTCAAGTGTTTGACTTTGAAAAATGATAATCACACTGACTTGAATTTGTATAACATGCATCATCATCGATTTTCTGTCTTCATATCATATAACTACAACTGATATGGTGTTATCACTTGATGTGTTTGTAAACATGTATGGTTAAACAGCAGTTTGTATTAATTTTAGAGCAAGGTAAAATACTTGACACAAGTTTTTTTTTTAAATGTTCATATATACATGAAATACCAAAAATCTCCATTTACCTATTGAAAATGATCACCTTTACTTGTTTCTATATATCTTGTTTGGGATTTGTATTATTCCGTTTGGTCATAAACTACTTATGGATTTGACATTCAGCAGGTCTGTGACCCCTTATGCAATTTTTAGTTGATATATACTTTTTGAATGTACTGTGTTATTAGGGCTCAATTCATAAGTTGAGATTTTACAATATGTCTGTGTCATTTTTATATCAAATCCAATAGGAAATTATACTGAAACAGCGTTACTACTAGAAATGGTTTTGAAGGAATGCCTTCAATGTCAAACAAATGCTTTTTCCTCATTGTGTTCTTTGAATTTTGTTTGGTCATTTGCAAAGAAACCTCGCTGTATGAGAAGTTCAAGAATATGTGAAAAACGATACATCTTAGAAACAAAAGAAAGTGATATATGTATCATTAAGACTGTACAATTAAATACATACATGTAAATCTTTTGGGCAATTATTACTTTCTTATATTCACATCTCTTAGAATAATTTTGGTATACTAATATCACAATCATATAATTTGCTTTGGCAACTGAATTGTTCTGAGTATATATATGTTGAACATATGACCTTTCCATAACAAAAATACAGTAAGTTTATCATTACATCCTTAGGACAAAATTTTCCTGCAAAGAAGATCCTTGCTCTAGGATGGCCTTTGAAATCCTACAAGACTATGTAATGCATTCACTGTTTAATGACACGTAATTACGAGCTTACTCTCTATCAAGATTATATGTGCACTTTATGCACCTCGTCATCAATTATACACAGTGTAAAGGCTTTCTGTTTCTGTGGCCAACCTAAACTAGTGCTTCACATAAATCAAGATATTCCTCATGTTTCTCTTTGGATACGATTTAAAAAATTATTACAAGGTAATAAAATCATGTCTTATGAATACCATTTTTCTTATGTAATTCAACAATACGTCACACGATTCAATGCTTTTCAAATGTTTGTTTATGTGCAGCAGTAGGTATTTTAAAAACATATATTTTGTTAATTTCTTGTTATTTGAACAGAAACATTCTCTGTTCATTATTTTTCTCACGTTGCCTCCAAACTACATTTCCACTTATTTCATATATAATGTATGTTAGTTTATCTTCTTTAAAAAAATATAATTTCTGATAAATAAGAATTGAACAGGTGAATCATTTACCCATATTGACTTGTCCTCTTCAGGACGCTTATTATTTGATGATTTTACATTTGCTTAACATTTGATGTCATGGCCACCATATTTTTCTATGAAGGTAATTTTTTCGATACCATTTTATTTTCCCCACAGACTTTGTTTTTAAGGAAGTAAATGATCTTTTAAAGGGAGTGTTTGGTAATATCAAACTAAAACACTTTATATATAAAAAACTCCCTGATTGAATGGTAACAAATAAACTTGCACATCCTAAAACAAATAAATGAAGAAAATTTTCAAATAACTTAAAATTAAACTAAATTAAATATGGTTTCCCTTTAACCTGTGAATATAACCGACATTTCATAAATATTGTTATTTCACTACTGGATGACGTTATAAGAAAGCTTATTAAATTCTATTGTGTTTGATCATTGAGATTTCGCCCTTAGCTTTGTACAACAAAATGCAGACAATGCAATAACTCGTAACACGATCATAGAATATTTGATGACGACATTTACATGATCATGGAAACTAATTGTGTGGGTTCATGATGCTTTGTCCTTATGAATATCTTACTAAACAGGATTATGTCCGATTTGTCTAGACCAAATGTTATGACGAGGTCTTGTTATAAAGACATTATTAGTTAAGGTGCTTCAACAATAAACAACCAATAATAATGACGACCAGACAAGAGGAACAATTAAATTCCAACACTTATACATCTTAGCAAACTTATGTAAACATTACGACCAAGGTGGTCAGAATTGGTATTTGCCTGAGGGTTGCGGGGTCGGAATATCACACCTTACCAATTCTCAAATAAATTTAAACTAACAGAATAACAATATTCAATTTGTGTTCTCTATGTTGCAATAATGATTACTCCCACACAGGAGATCAACGTGGGCTTGCGAGACATCCGGGCCTCAGGTTGATGGCGTGTAGTTTGTAACAACAGTCGACACGATGAGGATTAAATTTTGTTTTAAGTAAAGCACTTTTTTGTTGATGAATAATGAAAGTTTGCAATACTCTGGGGATCAGCTTATAACTGAAGCCATAATTTTCATGAGCCAACTGTTTATATATTAAATATGAAGTTTGTCATTGAAACCACAGCGTTTTGAAAGTGCCATTTTTTGGGAATATCTTGTCAACCGAACAAATATATCATGTCTTTGCTTCACATATGAGAAAACTCAAACAAAATGCTGGAATGACAGGTCAGCGAATATTTTTCACAAGCCTGATAATTGATTTCGAATGTACATCAGAGAGATTGTTGTTTTGAAACCGGAACATATCATCACATTCTTTGTTTAAAAGAAATAGTCGAGGTATTAATTCTATGAAGTTTATACATCGCATGTACAATGTAATTCAATCGTGAAGTCATAGATGAATTTATATAAGCTGATAAAGGTAAGTAGGGAGTTGTTTATATGTTATTTGACAGGAGTCATTTGTGTTAAAAGTCATCATGTGATAAAACGAAATACAAACTTTACAAAATGCACAACATGGGACAACATGTATTCAACGACGACCTGTGGCATTAATGTGTGAATATCTTTTTTTTTATCAAAACGAGTTTCAGAAAGCGAGGTCAATGTTAATTTTGTCTTGTAGCACCAGAGAATTGAATGCAACTAATCTACTTTCTTACGAAATTAACCTTAGGAAGAGAGATAATACAAATTGTGGCAACATACGGTTCTTTTTATGAATTGATGTTTTGCTTATGCCATGAACCATTAGCATGGTTCTCTGACATTAAAGGACTGTTAGCAACGTAATGATTAGGTAACAAAAGTCAAAAGCATTCTTCTTATTGCTTAGTTTTGTCTGGCTGCTCATTGCAATACCATACCATTTCTAAATATGTATTTCTTACTGAGCGTGAACATGTATATGGATACAAGCAAATTCCTTGGAAAACTGATTCGTCATGTGTCTTTACCATCATCAAAGAAAGGTCACTTTTATTTTCTGAAACACCCACTATTATGTTCATAATGAGGGAATGGGTAATGAAAGTAATTTGCTTAAAAGGATTGTGTTATGATTGTGGCTATTTCCAAAAGGTTAATGTTATGTAGTATATTTTATTCGATTATTTCCTTTTACAAAGTAGGAGAAAGTATTCAGAACATCAGAAACAGATGTTACACATGTAATGATATTCTGTGTTTGATTATGTCGTGTTGTGACATCGAAATAGAATCAAATTCTTTATATTGTTGATAAATGATTCTAATCTTTAAAATGAAAATTATTTAGTGTACTATGTTCAACACTTTTGTATCTATGTTATGGTGTGCAAGAGAGAATACGTCTGTTATTTTGGTAGGCAAAAGGCATTCTTCTTGTCAAGAAGAGCTTATGAATCTTGAACTGTACTTCACTTCAGATCCACTTTATGAAACGTTTCTGAAGGATGTAAGTCTGAAGTTAAGCTTCTAGTTTCAATAGTCTATCATGTCTGCAAATCACCATTCCATCTTGGTTGAATGGACATGTATTTTTCGATATTAAAATATGCTCCCTAAATCAGCCATTAAAGCATTCTCTCCCCATAGAGGCAGATCAAGTCATGAAATGTTGATACAGCCTCTGTTCTATCACGCCAAAATTCGTGGGTTCCGGCAGTTTCCCCTGGTGGATAAAATTGCACCGCAATAAATTTGAGGTTAAAATGTGTAAACCAAATTTACCAGTCGATGATAGACCATTTTTACAAAACTAAAGGAACCTAAAATATTACCTGATTGTTCAGGACGTCGGGTCAATGATGTCATGGCAAAGATATGACGTCATAAAACAGAGTCTAGTCGACTCAATATGCATTTTGGTCGACTATCAGGTGGATGCCGAGTATGAATACTTGCATAACATAAAGCCCTGTTATATCCAATCTTCAAGTTGTAGTTTCTTTTTTAAGTCAATCAACGTTAGTGACTTCACAGCATGAACACTGATTCTGCACCCCCGTTGTGAGATGGTGTTCAAGGCCCCTCTGTCCTGTAGGACATACTGCCACTTATCATATTGTTGATTTACAGACTGTCGCTTCGCCCACCTCTTGGAGTCCTGAGACTGATCTTACCTTTGAAGGTGGAGAGTTTCCGGAGAACATTTCACTTCAGTGGATGTCACAAGAGGATTTGATAGACAAGTGACAGTCAAACGCTTGTCTTCAAGAAGAGTTGGATCTCTGGTTGAATGGTATTCTTTGCATTTGCTTGTATTTTATTGAGGTTGAGTTACTTTAAGAACAAATATGTTTTCTTAAATAAATATATTGCTAGATGGGAACGCAATATTCTTAAAATCATACTATTTTATCTTTAATACTCGAAATAATGATTATAAGAATAAAGATAAATAAATCATGAATACAATATACGAGATATTTGTGAAAACATAAATATTTATAATATCAATAGTGCGAAAAGTTTTGCAGATATTTTAAGTACCTGTTTTGAAATATCTGATATATCAAATGCAACAAGTAAGGGAGTTTGAGTACCGGTTTTAATCAAACAAGTTATATTAATCAAGAACTATCGCATGCGGCCTTCCATTAAATGTCAAGACTGTGTTCAGTTCAAGCAACTGGAGACTGGCAATACAGAGCCAATAAAATAACGCTTCTGACGAGCCAGTTAAATAAGATTTTCACTGCTTCTGACTAGCACCAAAGGTCTCACAGTCGACTTCTGAGACTTCAGTACAAGATTTATAAACAAGAGTACTTATGTGGCACTGTAGGCTGTCAGCACCATTTAGCTCTATTGAGTGCACTGAATGGTGCTTTAATGGAAATGAAATAGGATCCGAAAGAAAAACAGAAAGAACTAGACCTTCTTCGCAACCAGTACATGATGTATAGAGTACTTTTGTAGAACTGTGGGATGTAAACACCATTTAGCTTTATTGAGTGCACTGAATGTTGTAAAGACGAAAGTAAAGCTCTTCTACAAGAAATCCTACAAGAATGACTGTTTTTGCAACCAATACAAGATGTATAAACGGGAGTACTTATGTAGTGGAGTTGAGACCATTTAGCTTTATTGAATGCTCTGAATGTTGCAAAAAGAAACAAAAATTGGAAACGAACTAGTCATCTTCGAGAAATCTGACAACAATGATAGTTGTTGCAACAACCACATTGTATCAAATTGACTGAGACCGTAAAATATGTTAAATTTGGAATATTTCGATATAATAGAAATAAACCAATTATCATGTAATTATGACATTATTGATTTATATCTTTTGTCTAGTTAGAAAAGTGCTGATCGTTGAATGAACTCTTTAACGACTTGGTAAACTTTATCAGATAGAGCATATTGATATGGGAGAATGGAAATTGATTTTCAGAACCTTATTAGTTCCTTGCAGACATTTGCCAACATGATATTTCAAATGATGGTTTCTTTAGGAATAATGCATTCAGTGTTCAGTAACATGGATACATTTGAAAATGTAGTGTTGGATTGAATACCATGAAATGCATGTTCTTAATATGTATAAATTTGTGCTTAAAAGATACATAAAGCTTTTATCTACAAACTAAGGTACATGTATGACTTTTTTTTAATAAATCAATTTTCGTTACGTTTTATTATTATCTTACTCTTAGAAAAAAAAAGGATTAAATAAGTAGTAGTTATCGATTTAATCTCCTGTTTACCGTTAAATGATGTAATATGATTTGATCTGTATGTGACGTCATTTAATCCTTTCTCCACATCCACTGTCTAACTGAAAACTTTTGTCACTTGTGTCACTGGCTTCATATTGATATCAGATATCAATGTAACGTTATAACCATTGTTAATTCTTTTTCTATTCATTATACTTTACATATTTGCTTTATAACGTCTTATTTCATACCTTCTTTAGATGACTATGAACATAAAACTCATGTTATATTATGTTACACGTATATTTTTCATTGCGCAAACTAAATTATATATTTATTCATTTCAAACAACGAAATCATAACAAATATTTGTTGTTTATCTGAATACATAAATTGGCTTATAGGAAGGATATATTAGTAGAGATAACCTTATTATTCAAGAAATACCCACAAAAAGATTGTGTTTTTTCATTGTAACAATTATTCAAAGAAAAATATATTTGGACCATACAACATTTCCAATCATTATAGGATAATTGACTCAGAACAGAGGTTAAGACGTCGTTTCTTACATGGCAAACAAGGATATATATTCCTAGAAAATATACCATTTATTTCCGTAATATGAAAAGAAAATGTTTTTGGGTTCAAAGGTGGGATTTTGTTTGCATGCTATATGAATCTGTGTCTTATTTCATGCGTGTGTAAGGAAAACCGAATAAATGCATCAGTTAGAAATATTGCTCACGAACCAAGAGATTATCTTTATCAGGGAGGTAAAACAGTGAGATACATAACATTTGATTTGATCCAAAACACCAATGAGATATATATTTGTGACAATGGACGACCAATTGAGTCTATTCTATGTGTTCATAAGTTTGTTCTGCATGTGTATTTGTGCTTTTGTTCTGCATGTGCTCCTGTGCTTTTGTGCTTTTGTGCTTTTGTGCTTTTGTGCTTTTGTGCTTGTATGTTGCCTGTGCTCTTGTGTTGCTAGTGCGTTTGTTCTACATGTGTAGGGTAAACTGGGGCCTGTACATCCCCTTTTCACTAAAATTGAGATAATGAGGTGTTTTTGCAGTATACTAGTGCACGTTTGTACATACATTTAACATAATATAACTTTCTTGCAATAATTGTTGAAAGTGTCTTACATCAAAAGTTTTCATATAATTATGTTTCTAAGACAACGAGTTTAAAAATCGAACATAATTCACATCGGGGCTGGTTGGTTTTCCTCTTAGGCAGGTTTGACTATCGTTTGGAACAATCAGAACATGTTCAGCCTACAACAATTTAAATTTATAAGAGACTGTTCATAGTACACCTAATTACATTTTATGTTCAGAATTTTTTTTTACATTTTACAGCATTCCTTTACCCAGATATAGTTTACAATGATGTAAACTCAGCTTACTTTTCAATTACTGAAAGGATTCTGATTTCTTTCCAACAAGAAAAGCTTCAAGGACCTTCATATTATGGAGGAGGATATTTAGAAACCAAAGAGACCATTGAAGAATGGTTTTGAGGAGGAACTTAAATTTTAAATGATTCGTCCCCATGGCCAAATGTGCCCTCCCCTCTAATAGCCAAACGTACCCAAAAAGCAAGTTTGCTCTTTTTTTTCTATGCTTCAAAATTGCACAGCCCCCACACCCAAATAACTTGTTCATATGAGTCTCGGCATGTTAACCTTCATGGAGAAGATATTCATAAACGCAGTCAATATTTGTTAACAAAAAAGTGAAGTCGAATAAATTATTAAGCAAGATGAAAAACGTTTTTCTACCATAGTCTGCAGAGAAAATGTTGAACTGTTCCCATTGCAAAGTGAACTTTACTCAAACTATTGTGAAATTAAATGAACACTTGCAAAAGAGATCAAGCGAAACTCAAATTTGAACTAAATGTCACATCAAAAACTCTTAAATCAAGGCCGACATTTTATATGTATATGTGAGAACAATAGCAAAAATGAAAGCTCTGTTAAAGGGACAGTCCTATCAGAGTATTTTTTTTGGAAAAAAATCCAAAAGGACGTAGTGATGGATTCTATTCTTGTCAAATTGTTAAAACTAGAACAACAAAATGCTACCCTCACTTACATATATGAAAACAAATGTGAAATAATCATGTTATAATCTTCTTTACTCTTGAATTTTGTTTTGACAATAGAACCCCGATAATATACCCTGAAAATGTCGCGAGTCAATTACTTAAACCTTGATTTGAAAACTTAATATTTAAAGCAAGTAAAGATATGATTTGAGCTGATATTGTAAAAGGTAAAATGACTAGTATTCATGCAAATAGTTCACGTGATTTATACTTAGGTACATCAATACATGTGTTGTTATAATTTGGTTAAAACAAATAAATGTCAAAAATGTTGCATTTAAGGATGCATAATCTTATGATATATTTTTAGATGAGTATCATCATAATTGCAGCTTTTACACGTTTAACCATTTAACCAGAATACCATGAAAATACGGCATGTCACTTTAAACCTTTTATATCTAGTTTAATTACTCTATGTTAAAAGTCAATGCCAACTTTTCGACAGACCTTATTTCATGTTTGAACCTCAACTAAGCACTTACAGAAATGTGTACATTGGCAACGAGATACCGTTATCTCCAGAACCATAGCAAACAGACGATTCCTTTCATCAATAAGTCTTTTTATTGCCACGATCGGTCTGAATGAACTGTTTTCTCTAACATTTTAAGAATCAAAGTTGAAATAATTTGAGTCATCCCTTTCATGGAGATTCTTTAGAAAAGTTTTCTCTTTTTATCAATCAATCTAAGCTTTTAGTATTCTGAAGGCTATTGGATGAGACAGAGAACAAAGATTTGATGGGTAAACCTTGGACTGTAACTTATAAATCTGTCACCAAAGGCGAATACAGGGGCGTCTACAAGATAGCTGTATCTTCTGAACCATTGCAAACAGACGATTACTTTCGCCATTAGGTCTGAACCAAATGTTTCTATAATCATAGTTGAAATAATTTGGTTCACCCCTTTCACAGAGATTCTTCAGGAAAGTTATCTCTTTTCATCAGTCAATCTATGCTTCTAGTATTCTGAAGTCTATTGATTAAGACGTTTTCAAGAGAACAAAGATTGCATGGGTAAACCTTGGCTTGTAACACCATTGAACATATCACTCTGTCACCATAGTCGGATACAGGAGGCGTCTTTTGATGTACAACAATTGAAATTGTTAATATGGAATAAAAGAATATGTGTGAACATGTTTATTGGATTAAGTTCCCTGCCTTTTTTAAACTTTAATCATAAATGAGAAATACGACTCTCCATATTTACTACACTGAAACTCTCTTGGAGGGGATGCACCTTAAGAAATAGTTTGATCACTTATAATACCTTAACTTTTGCATAATTAAAATAAATTTTCCTCAACAAACATTATATTATAACAAATTATTTATCTTCAGGGGGTAAAACGTCTCATATCCCTACGCATTAATCCGTATTCCCAGAATAAAATATCAATATTCAGCGAAATCGTTTTGTGGCCTTTTTATTGTGAACACCTTTTTTTTCATTCTAAGATTGGAGGTGGATTTAAGTAGCTTCACCAAACATATATAGAACCCTTATTTTAAATAAGATGATAAGATAAATATTATTTGTAACCCTTTTGAGTAAATGCTCTTCACATAAATACAATTTTAAGATCTCCATAAAAAGAAATTCAAGGTCGAGTAATTAAATACAACAATGTGTCATATCTTTAAATAGTTTAAATATTTCGAAGTATTTAGAGAATGCACGTTGATATTTACAAGATATTTCAACAGGCATGAAAGTTTGACTCACTATATTCATTAACTCACTTTCCTCTCTCAATTAATTGATGTTTACGTATTATAGATACAAAAAATACAAGCACTGAAAAGCAACCTCATTTCGATTGAAATATCACTTATGATAATACACCTTATGAAACACATCTTTCCAATATGTGACAATATATATAGAACCCACGGACCTCTTCCTGACGTACTATCAATTGTGACAATCAATATATAAATTACTCACTTAATGACATTTTTCTGTGAAATTGAAAAGGTTCATTTCATCCAAAGATGAGAGTTCTGCAAATTGTTTTCTCTTAAGTCACAAAACATGAAACATTTAGAATCAGGGATCCTGAAAATATACGATCTGTAAAATTGGTAAACCAAAGATGCTTTTCTCTCTGATCTCATAAAATTCTCCTTTGGATTTCGTAACTGTGGATCGTTGCCATTGGTGGGATAGGTTCAGTGCTCTTTGATGGTTTAAGTCAAAATGGCAAAGGCGGTACAGGGCCAGAGTATTTTGATTATTTCAGCTTTGAATAATAAAATAAAAACCCCTTCATTTACCATGTAGATAATAAAATAAATATGTATTTAGCAACACTTTAATTTCGATTTTAATTTCGTAAACAATTATGTTTTTTTGTACATGGGTCATTGGTTTTATCATACCAATATAACTCCTTTGACTTTGAATACAGATTTCATATGTTTTTACTTGAGTTAACCTCTTATATAGAATGTCATATTTCTCTAATCCTCCCTTTGTTTCAACTTGAGATTAAGTAACATGCGGCAGACAAATGTTGGAAACAGATTAGAGTTTTGGAATTATATTCATTTTAGAATGTTTATTATGTATGTTATGTATCAGAAAAATTAAAAATTAATCTTAAACCGTTAAATATTTCGAATATGTGTTTAACTCTTTTGATATAACTTTCAAAATGTCTATTTGAATATGAAATCTTATTGATTTGTTCTAATCAAGCTATCTTACTTTAATTTATTTTTTTGAATATACAGAACAAGAATAAGATGTTCTTGGAAAGTACTTGAAATATCAAGTACATTTGCAGTGTACTGAAGTCCAAGTACATTAGTAAAACAAATTTCAACTACAAAGTACATATCAAGTTTATGAAAATTTACTTTAGTACTTTGCTCTTGATCCCAGACCTGTCCTTAATAAATGTGGAAAACCATTACGTAGACAACTAGGAAGCCTTCTTAGATAATTAACTGGATTCACAGAACTAGGTGATGCAAAACCAAATACAAACACTTTGCTTAAAGGGACTTTTTTGATAATTTTATTATTTAAATTGTTCACTGAAAATTGTAAGTTAATGCTAAATGTATTATTTGGACAGTGTCAAAAATCTCATTACACAAGCAAATCATCCATAGTCGGAGGACAAAGTAAGAATATTCCCATAAAATCCATTGGCGGACATTTTGTGTGAACACCTTTAATTCAATTTGTGTAAGAAAAAGGAATTGCATGGTTAAACTTTACGTTATATATTTGAATTATTACTGCTCCATTTAGTTTAAAAACATTGTCTTTCAATTTGAACCATTAATTTTAATTTTCCTGACATCACCTATATTCCCCCTAAAAACGTGCTACTGCCCCTTTAAGATTACATCAGAAGTTAATGAATAGGTATTAGGCCTACAAATTGCTGACCATTAAAATATCTGATATTTGTCGCAAGTCATGGTGATTAAGTTATTTTATGACATACAAGTTAGATTTAAAACATTATTATTTCTCATAGATTTTATAAAGTATTACATTTTAAATTTCTTTTATTGGTTATCGCCGGTGATTTCTTTCCATTCCTTTCTTTTTGCCCTTCATACATTTTAAGGTATATCTCATTTATGGTGATTCCTAATGTTATTCAAGCTAGTAATGTGCCTATTTTTAAAATTCTTATGATATAAAATTCTAAATTCAATCAATTAATGCAAACGTTTTCTTATTGACGATGAATGAATGCCATATTTATCAGATTATGTCTGAGTTTTCATAACACATTCTGAAGATTGTATTCTATTGCATTTTTATTACACTGTCTACATATACTAAAACATTAATTTGACCATTTGACATTTTGTTATAAAAAATAAATGTTACATTTTGCAGAAGGAAAGTTGAGATTTCAAAAGTTTATATATCTAATTGACATACGACAAAAACAAGACTTGAAGACGTTACAACAAGGACATGAGATTATGATAGTTCACAAAGTGACTTGAAAAACGATTAACCAAGTCACAAATTAAAAGCGACGATTAAACTAACGTTTTTTAATGCTTGTAAGAAAAATGTTTGTGAAAAATTAAAATCAAAGTTACAAGTTTTAAGGAACATTTTCTTAAGTCAGTGCTATGCTTAAATTTTAACCATATATATCTCCTTAAAGAGGATTCAACAAATATTGTTTTGCTTTGAAGTAATTTAGATGGAATAATCAATGATGTGAATTGAAAAAAAAACACATTAACATACCAAAATAGCAAACTTAAGTCTTACTTTTCATGGAGGTAAAATGACACGTCCAATTTTCATGAATACAGGTTATGTAACATATCAAAGATTACTCATAAGTTGTATCCATTCATAATTTTCAATTTTTTCATATAATCCAATTTTGTATGTAAAGTATATCGACTTTCATTTACTTGATGTTTTGTCAAACATGCCGCTGTTTGAAAAGAAAGGACACGATTTTCATATGTTCATCCTACAGAATAATTGTTTTTCTGTAAATATATTCTTTCAGAACAGCTGGGCCAAGACTTTCTCTGGAATAAATACATGAATGCGAATAATGAAGAATGTTGACTCAAAAATGATTTCATATTTGATTGATGACACATTTATTGATGCAAAAGTATTTTCAGTTAAAATATGGACTTAAATGTGAATAATAACCTGTTTGATCATTGTTTTATCTATGGTAAAAAATGAACAGGAAATATATATATATATGTACGTCAGCAATAGGAAGACACAAGGACGTGGATTGATGATATGTACAGATGGATCTAGTGAAATTGCTTTTTTTATATATTGATGAATTATCAATTACTTATTCTATGATATCTTGTCAGCATCATCAGAACAAATAAAATTCCAGTGATAATGCTATTTCACTTTCGTGTCAGTTTGTTATGATTCGACTGCTTCACAATTCCTTTTAAAGTATTTGTGAATTTTCTGATCTGATGTCATAAGATTTACTATAAGACACTATGTTTACAATGTAGTAATTCGATTTTTTCTGTAATGCCATTGTGCGACTGTCACTCTCAAATTACAATGGTATTACAACAGAATCTATCCATGGCTCAACAAAGAAGTATTAGAGACGGTATTGTTCTTGTGTCCAAAAGTCTGACATACTTTTTGGATTATTTTGAAACTGTAATAACAAGAAAAGCCTTTAAAAAGGCATGCTTGGTGCCACATAGGTAGATGAAGGAGATTGTGATTTGTCGAACAATTCGGGGGATAAGTGAAATATACAACACTGGATAACAGCACTAATATTAACACAAGTATTACTCAAAGTTAACTTCACAAAATTAATTTCTATCAACACGAATTACAGTCATAAAAGATTGTTGGTATATTTCATATCAAAATACACGAGGGTGACAATCTATTTATCATCCTAATTCACTCTTTTGGACATCTCAGAGAAAAAATGTAAATCTCTGAACACAACAACACTAGATTTTCAAGACAGTGATGTCATTGCATAGTGAGGTCACTATGTTTATGATGTTGTGGCATTGTGATGTAGTTACTTGAAGTAAAAGCACTGTGTTGCCATGTAGCGTTGACAATGACAGGAAATTGTGCAAAACGTACTGCCAAAACGATATCTCCTTGTCATGCTGGTTAATTATTAACAGTAGTATAACAGATAATAAAGAAAATACTTTCCGATGATCTGACGGGATTTCAACCCAGGTCCGCTGAGCTAACGTTTGGAATCTGCGATGTTGGTCATATTCTAAATATAGCATGAGTCAATTTCAGTACTCTGATAATAAATACATGTTTTCAACGTAAACATTTAGTGACATCGTTAAGTATGACTTGTCACGTGATCGTAAGTTATCTACCTATTAGTAAACATAAGTCTTATTTCGATGTCACCATCGTACTTACACAAACATTACTTTTAATTCGCCAGGCGAGCCCAGCGTGAAATTAAGAGTGGGTTATAAAAAAGTGGATTCTGCGATTATTGAATGCGAAATAATTAATGATTTATCTGGAACAAATGCAGACTTTTCTTCAAATGAAGATGTTTTTGATTGAGTCTGTTTACATTTATCAGCATCTTTAATAGAAAACATTGTTTCTCTTTTAATATAACATTTAAAGCGAAATCATATTCCACAGTTTAATGTGCCAAATATGTTGTATTACCCACATGGTGACGTAATGCATTTTTTGCTACAGCTCTGTTCATTGGTCTTTTGATTTGAAAACAACACATGTGATTGGCGCGGCTTCCCTTTGAAAATATCAACAGTTATATAGAGAGAATTCAGAAAAGTTTTAGAAAAATCAAATCATAATTCTTGGTGCCCTTTGGGGCACCAAGCAATAAGTTTGGAAATGCAGTGGTCAGAATATGTACGGAGGCTAATGCATTTCAACATCATTTATGTCAACTTCAACAAATAAACAAAGAGTATATAATATAATGCTTTGAATTCATTGCTTACAACATCATTGGACCAACAAGAGTTTAATGTTACAATGTATTCCGATTATCATGATAAGTAAACTCTCGGGTTTTTCATCATCGAACTTAGCAGTTTTTGCTTTGTTGTGAAAGAATAATTAAATAAAATGTATATACCAGAAGATTATACATGTGGTAGTTTTTTGTCTAGATAGAGGTATGGTATGAGATTGGCGGAAAGAAATACGTTGATGTAGAAGGATGTAGGTTGTGGAGGAAATGCATACCTATACTCTGTAGAAACTAATCTTTATTGTGATTACATAGAGGAAGACGACTATTAAACCGGCAGCGATTCCATGGTGTTCCACCAATTTTGAGAGATCCTCTTACTTGTCTCCCTCCCCCCAGAAAACCCTTATTTGAAATTCTTAATTATTGTGCATCAAAGTTCTCCTGAAAATTTATGATCTCTGAAATTGAGAAAATACCAATATGATCTCCAAACTGTTAAAATTTTCCTTCGACACCATTTACCGATAATCTAGTCTGAACAAACTTCTATTCATTGAAAACATCTGACAGTATGCTCCGAACAAAGGATAGATTTTTTTTTTCAAAATTGTCTATTATGTATCAAGGTAAAAGGCAGGGAACATACATTAACTCAAACCTTTCAGGGACTTTCAAGGAGCTTTCTTGACGTCAATTGTAACCTTCTAGAGTCTTCTTTCAGGGAAACTTACTTTAGAATAGCAAGACATTGGCGTTTTATTACAACTGTCCGAATAGCAAAACAATATGTTTCCTTCATATTGTATAAAATTTACACACAATAATGTAAGATGTATATGTGAAAGACTGACCAGTGTGATTTTTAAAATTTGTTTGGGTATTAGACTTTCTTGTTAATCCTATTCTATTTACATTGTACCATAACTAAACCAGTATCTTTTTCGTATTTTTGTTTAGTTCACAGGTACAAAAGTACATGCATCGAGTTCTAATGTTTCATTACAAGCAAGCTAACCACACACCAAAATTTTGACTGTTTACTTTAACAAATGATTGCAACTTAGAATTTCATACAAGAATGCTAACAATTAAGAGTCAAATTGGAACTAAATCTTTCTCACAATCTTAAATCCATTTTCGCTTTTAGGTGGGACATAAGGTGATGTCAAGCACAATGAAAATAAATTGTTCCAGTTGAATGACAATGTATTTAAACTAAATGAAGCAGTAATGAATCGAATGCATAACGTAAAGTTCAACTATGCATTTCCTTTTTCCTACCCAAAATGAATTAAAGGTGTTCACAGAAAAATACCTGCCAATAGACTTTATGTGAATATTTATAATTTGTTCTCTGACTATGGATGATTGGTTTGTGTAATTAAATTTTTGACACTATCAAAATAATAGATATAGCATTAACGTACTTTTCAAGGGAAAAATGGAAAAATTACAATTTTTCAAAAAACGTGCTACTCTCCCTATAAAAGTATGTCAAATGATAATTGTTCATACTAAAGAGAATATTTCTCCATCTTACTTTCACCTGATTAGGGAATATTAGATAATATCCAATTTCAGTTAGTTTAAAAAAATTCGTCAACTGACATTTGTTCAAATGATAGAGAAAAGTTGTCCACCATACTTTCAGTAAATAAGGAAATGTTGGATAATACCTTGAATAATACCTTGGAATACCTTTTGTCAAAAGAGTGACATATAACCATGGTCAAAATGACAGAGAACATTTGTCCATCTTTCTTTCATCCCTTCACTTGTTTGGCATCATTAACAATAACTTGATCACTTGACATTTCTTTGTGATGTAAATCATAAAAGAATAATACAGACTGTATCTTTTCATTAAGATCAAAGCAATGAAGACCAGACAGAAGCCAGTGTTACAGATGAAACGACAAATGCCAATATGTTATTTTTGGTTTTCTTTTTTTCTGACACAAGTGTTTGGTTTTAATTAACATTCTTTTGAGACTTGTTACGAAATAATAACATTCCCCTTATCAAGTCGTCAGTCTGTCAATAAAATGAGAGATGTTTCTTTGAAGATATCAAGAAGAAGTCTTCACAATTTTCCATATTTATATCTGAAGCATATCTAGGGAAAAGGTAGATACTTATTTAGCTTTCTCAAGTACACTGTGTTTAAGTCTTCATTCAACATTTAAATAAGATGTCTGATAAGTCAAGCTTCACAATTTTTCTCATTCAATAGACAATGTTTTAATGAATGTTAAAAAGGCCTAAATGATTTTACCTCCTAATTTATTAAATTCGTTCAAATAAAAACAAAACACTTTCATCTTTCCCTTGTCAATTAAAAATGTATTTCTGAATGTTCAAAGAACCCTATTACAGTATCTAAATTTTCTTAGGCTATACCACATGACCTTGTAGTAAATTCATTAGTTTTGTAAAAATATTCTAAACCTTCTCTTTCCCAAATTGGTTCACCAAATTGTTATGTAAGGCGACGTTACGCATTTAAAATCTCAGGTGTATGTGCAGTATGTTCTATGACGCAAGTGCTGATATTTTGATTTCATTATGAGATGCCCAACTATCAATAATATGACAGTTATCAGTGACATTCACCACATGGTGTCTGTCTCGTTGACATGCCATGTTGTCTTGTAGGTTATGTCAACTATTACCTAGGATGTTCACAGGAAGCTTGGTATAAATAAGGAATTGCATTTATAATTGAACCAAAGCAAGTACGTGCACCATTTTTCTGTGATTTTCACTTAGCTGAACACTATTTTTTACTAGATTGAAGGGAAAATCGTTTTAGTTATGATTACCATGTACTTCAAACCCATAATGGAAACAAGAAACGTCTTCCAGCGCCTCTGTTTAATGAAATGATCGTTATATTTTCTGAAGTTATTATACCTTAATGTAATGATATTTGTGATACATATTTTATTTTCCCTGAGAGGACTTGAAAGTTATTAAACTAGCGGAATTCAACTAGAATGGAATACATGATAATGTATAAAAAACATTCCCATAGGAAAACGACAATAACATAAATGTTTAAATGATTTGTTATCGATTTCCTTCAAGCTCTTTGGTCTTGTCTTTATGCAATCAGGAAGAAGGAATCTATGTCAACTTGACCCAGAATCCTTTCAAATCAGTCAAAACAGGAAGCTTCTGTCGGATTTCCATCTACTAAAAACAGGAACAATAAACCAACTTCATTCAGGTCGAATGTCATGCACTGTATCAAAGTTATTTATCTTTCATAAACTCACTTTAGCAGAGTGAAACATCAAACCAAATGGTTGACTTGTAGTATTAATCTTTGTTAAAAGGTATTTATTTAAATATTACTTCCATATTTCTTAAGAGATTTTCTCACTTAATTTTCAACTACTACTTTCAGTATCATTACCATATGTCAGTTTTTAAAATTGTTTATTCTTTTACTTTTAAATATGTATATGATAATCATCCTGTGTAATATCAAGCCAAGGAGAGGATATTTGATGTTCCCAGGCTCATCTATAAGTTTGTTGGCAATGAGAAATTTGTTTCTACATCAAGAACAATAAAAGACCCATTATCAAATGGCAATATTTTAAAGGGGCAGTAGCACGTTTTTAGGGGGAATATAAGGTGATGTCAGGAAAATGCAAATTAATGGTTCCAATTGAAGACAATGCTTTTAAACTAAATGGAGCAGTAATAATTCAAATATATAATGTAAAATTTAGCCATGTTAATCCTTTTTCTTACAAAAAATTAATAAAAGGTGTTAAAAAAAAATGGCCACCAATGGATTTTAGGTGTATGTTCATACTTTGTTCTCTGACTATGGATGATTTGCTAGTGTAATGAGATTTTTGATACTACCAAAATAATACATTTAGTGTGCACGTACAATTATCAGTGAACATTTTAACATATAAAATCACCAAAAAACGTGCTACTGCCCCTTTAATTGTTTTTTTTACTGTATTCGTTGTAATCTTAGCAATATTTTGCGACCAACCATGACATTTTATTTAAAAAGGAGACAATTTTACCAAAATGACCGAAACGTAAGCCAAAGCATGACATGAAGGCAAATCAAGTGTGGCCATCTCACAATGTCCGGTTCCTAAATATAGGCTTAGAGCTGTCTTTGTGGAGCACAACTATATTTTCTTTTCTTTTTCCCTGAGTCAGGCATTAGTTGCCGCCCTAGTTGATACCCATCGGACGCAATTGCGGTAACTGAGTCGCAATTGCGGTAACTGAGACGCAATTGCGGTAATCGAGACGCGTTGTAAAACCTACAAACTAAATGATGATGTCACCAAAAGCGGCTTCTTAAGAAGCTATGGCATTTTTGCAGGGGTTACTGTACTTTTGACGTAGAATTAAGTATCAAGTATTCCATTGTTGATTAAAACATGTTAACGTGATATCAACATTCGATGAAATGTCACCTAAAACCGCATGCAAGTATGATAATGGGGCTTTAAGGTACGCTTAGACCAATAAGGATAATGGTTGAAGGAAATCCAGAAGTCTTCAGCCTTTTAGGTTTTTATTCACCAAGAAAATATTGCCGGATTTCGTCATTGTATAACAGTATAAGAAGGAACGTAGTTGTGTCCACGCTATTAATGAACCCAAATATCATGGATTTAAAATTTTAGATATTCTAATGAGGAAATAATACCTGTCAAGCGTTTAACTTTGAAACATGATAACTGAAATAAAACTTCTTTGAGAGCCAGTTTAAGAAGTTGGAATGACAATAATGCAGAGGAATATATATGGAGCAGATAACGATACAATAATCTATGTCGAAACGTTGCATACAATGAACAAAGAAGTTGTCATCCATATATACCTCTGCATTATTGAAATAAAACTGACTTGAATTTGTATAACATGCATCATCATCCATTTTCTGTCTTGATATTATGTAACTACAACTGATATGGTGTTATCCCTTGATGTGTTTGTAAACATGAATAATTAAACAAAAGTTTGTATTAATTTCAGAGCAAGGTAAAATACTTGACACAAGTCTTTTAAAATGTTCATATATTGTTAAGGAAATATTCCATACCAAAAATCTCCATTTACCTTTTGAAAATGATCCCCTGTTTCTATATACCTTTTTTGGGGCTTATTTTATTCTGTTTATGGATTTGACATTCAGCATGTCTTTGAACCCTTATACTTTTGATACAATTTTTAGTTGATACATACTTCTTGAATCAACTGTGTTATTAGGGCTCAATTCATAAGTTGAGATTTTAAAATATGTCTGTGTCATTTTTATTACACACATCAAGTAGGAAATTATACTGAAACAGCGTAACTACAAGAAATTGTTTCAAAGGAATGCCTTCATTGTCACAAAAAAATGCCTTTTTACTTATTCTTTTGAATTTTGTTTGGCCATCTGCACAAAAATGATATTTAAGTAGCAAAATAAAGTGAGCTATGTGTCAATAAGACTTGACATTAAACTGTACAATGAATTACATACATGTAAGTCATGTAAATTATTGCTTTCTTATCCCCACCTCTCTCGGAATAATTTGGGTATACTAATATCACAATTATATAAAATTTGTTTTGGCAATTGAATTGTTCAGTATATAAATATGTTGAAAATATGACCTTTTGATAACAAAAATGTAGTAAGTTAATCATTACTTCAAATTCTTAACATTTTCCCGCAATAAAGATTCTTGCTCTGGGGTGGCCTTTGAAATCCTTCAAGACTATGAAATGCATTCACTGTTTAATGACACGTAATAACCAGCTTACTCTCTATCATGATTATATGAGCACTTTAAGCACCGGTTCAACACCTTGTCATCAATTAAACATTGTGTTCCATGTTTTTAAGACAGGCTTTCTGTTTCTGTGGCAAGCCTAACCAATGCTTCACATAAATCAAGATATTCCTCATCTTTCTCTTTTGATACGATTTAGAAATTATTATAAGTTGATATAAACATGTGGTCGTACGCTATTATTAAAAAATACTACATACTAGAGTAGAGCCGTGCTTTTCCGTACACCCGTGGAAAGGAACACTCGTGGCGTTATTGCAAATTATAATAACGTACACAAAAGCTGCCTATTCCTACCGAGACATGTGATAATTTTATTAAATAAACAAAGATTGTTAAAGATAATTGATCTAGACGAATCTTGAAGATATATGAAACAATAATTTTAGTTTTAAATATCTGATGATTCAGCAACTTGGTCTCAATCACATTTGTTTGATACCATTTAGCATACCAACAATGATAATTTATCTCGTTTTCTTAATAACTGTAAACATATAAAGCCATCCTTGATAACAGTTTGACTTTATTTGCGCTGCAAACATAATCCCCATATATAACAAGCAACTGAAGAACATTTTTTGCATCTCTTGACAATCTCAGCTCTTTGTTTTAGCAGAACAATTAAATCTGGACGAGGCTCCTAGACTAATAGACTGACCTCTTTTAAGTGCGATTTTTATATAAAAAAATTCGAGTTAAATCATCATATATGGCTAACAAGGCTAACAAAGGAAAAGCCAAAAAGTTTGCATTTTTCTTTAATTCTTAAACTGATAATATCCTGTCATTAATGCATGTTGTAAAACAAATCAAACTTATTCAAAGGGGCAAAGTTGGAAATAACATTTAAAAAGTTTTAAAAAGTTTTATGGTTGAAAATAATTTTCTGTTTGGTGGCAGTGAGGGGGTTAAACCGAAAATCGGTGTACGGAATAACATGCACCCCGCAAAAGCAGTAAATTTAGCTGCTTGCTATTCCGTACACTTTTGTAAGGTCTTATTTCGTTTTTAAAGTACAATGTTTTGATTCAGGTATGACTTAAGAATGTTTATCAAGTTCCAAACATGTTATCCCAATGATTTTATTCTATATAAAGTTTCACATTGATAAAGGAATGGTCCGAATAGCTTAAAGTAATAAATGACCTTGAATGACAATAATTATGAAGGTCATGGTAAAAAAATGAGCGTGACCAATTTTATTCAACCAATGACCATTTTTATCAAATGTTTGACGGAAAATGAAAACCTGAATAAGTGGTCATGTTTTCAAAACTGTTTTGGCTTGGACGGGAATTATTTTTTACACTTTTGAAAACAAACGGGAGACGTTACGAAAAAATATATCGAGGTGTACGGAATTGGCCGACTGTACGGAATAGCACGGCTCTACTCTATTCGATGCTTTTCAAACATTTGTTTATATGCAGCAGTAGGTATTTTAAAAACTTATGTTTTTTGTTACTTGAACAGAATCGGTCTCTTTTCAATCCTTTGCTCACGTTCCCTCAAAACCACATTTCCACTCATTTCATATACAATGAATATTAGTTAATCTCCTTTTAAAAAACATCATAGAATTGAACAGGAGAATCATTAACCCGCATGTACTTGTCCTCTTCGGGTCTAAATATTTGATAATTTAACATTTGCTAAACGTTTGATGTCATCGCCACCATATGTGTCTATAAAGGTCATTCTTTCGATACCATTTTATTTTACCCACAGACTTTGTATTGATCTTTTAAAGGGGCAGTAGCACGTTTTTTGACAATTTTCAATTTTCAATTTTTCACTGATAATTGGACATAAATGCTAAATGTATTACTTTGATAGTGTCAAAAATCTCATTACACAAGCCAATCATCCATAGTTAGAGGACAAAGTATGAAGATTCACATAAAATGCATTGGCAGCCATTTTTGTGTGAACACCTTTAATTCATTTTGGGTAATAAAAGGAATCGCATGACTTAACTTTTCATAATAATTTTGATTTATTACTTCTTTATTGAGTTTAGATACATTGTCTTAAGATTGGAACCATTTATTTTCATTTTCCTGACATCACCTTATATTCCCCCTAAAAACGTGCTACTGCCCCTTTAAAGGAAGTGTTTGGTAATATCAAAGTAAAACATTTTACATAAAAAACTCCCTGATTGAATGGTAACAAATTGCACATCCTAACACAATTAAAGCTTACGTAATGAAGACAATTGTCAAATAACTTAAGTAATTAAATTTCCCTTTAATCTAAGAATACAAACGACATTTCATAGATATTATAATGAAAATATTTGATGACGTTACACGAAATGTTATTAAATTGTATTGTGTTTGATCATTGAGATTTCTCCCTTAACTTTGTACAACAAAATGCAGACAATGCAATAACTGGTAACACGATCATAGAATATTTGATGACGACATTAACATGATCATGGAAACTAATTGTGTTGGTTCGTGATGCTTTGTCCTTATGAATATCTTACTAAACAGGATTATGTCCAGTTTGTCTAGACCAAATGTTATGACGAGGTCCTGTTATTAAGACATTATTAGTTAAGGTGCTTCAACAATAAACAACCAATAATAATGACGACCAGACAAGAGGAACATTTAAATTCCAGCACTCATACCTCTTAGCAAACTTATGGAAACATTACGACCAAGGTGGTCAGAGTTGGTATTTGCCTGAGGGTTGCGGGGTCGAAATATCACACCTTACCAATTCTCAAATAAATTTAAACTAACAGAATATTAATATTTAACTTGCCTTCTCTGTGTTGCAATCATGATTACTCCCACACAGGAGATCAACGTGGGCTTGCGAGACATCCGGGCCTCAGGTTGGTGGCGGTTAACACGGTGAGGATTAAATTTAGTTTTAAGTAAACCATGTTTATTGTTGATAAATAATGAAAGTTCGCAATACTCTGTGGGTCAGCTAATAACTGAAGCCATCATTTTCATGAACCAACTTTTTATGTATATTAAATGTGAAGTTTGTCATTGAAACCAAATCGTTTTGAAAGTGCCATTTTTGTAAATACCTTGTCAACCGTAACAAATATATCATGTCTTTGCTTCACATATAAAATCTCAACAATAATCAAGAGGTTGCTTATGAATTAATGGAATGACAGGTCAGTGAATATTTTTTCATAGGCCTGATAATTGATTTTGAATTTTACATCAGAAATCTTTTTGTTTTGAAACCGAAACATATCATCACGTTCTTTGTTTAAAAGAAATAGTCGAGGTATAAATTTTATGAAAGTTTATACTTCACATGTACAATGTAATTCAGTCGTGAAGTCATAGATGGTTTAATATAAGCTGATAGAGGAAAGTAGGGAGTTGTATATATGTTATTTGACAGGAGGTATTTATGTTAAAGTCATCATGTAATAAAACGGAATACAAACTTTACAAAATGCACAAACTGCTCTTTTGTGACGGTATATATTCAACAATGACCTACGGCATTAAAGTGTGAATATATTTTTCTTAATCAAAACGAGTTTCAGAAAGCAAGGTCAAAGTTAATTTTGTCGTGTAGCACCAGAGAATTGAATGCCACTAATCTACTAAATTAACTTTGGGAAGAGAGACTGATAATACAAATTGTGGCAACATACGGTTCTTTTTATGAATTGATTTTTTGCATATGTCATGAACGAATATCATGGTTCTCTGACATTAAAAGGACTAATGGTTAAGTAACAAAAGTCGAAAGAATTCTTCTTATTTATTAGTTTTTGTCTTGCTGCTCATTGCAATACCATACCATTTCTAAATATGTATTTTTTCCTGAGCGTGTACATGTATACGGATACAATAAAATTCCCTGGAAAACTGTTTCGTCATGTGTCTTTACCATGATCAAAGAAAGGTCACTTTTATTTTCTGAAACACCCACTATTATGTTCATACTGAGGGAATGGGTAATGAATGTAATTTGTTTAAAAGGATTGTATTATGATTGTAGCTATTTCCTTAAGGTTAATGTTATGTAGTTTATTTCTTTCGAATGTCGTGTAGTCTCATTTTTTCGATTAATTCCTTCTACAAATTAGGAGAAAGTATTCAGAACATCAGAAACAGATGCTACACATGTAATGATATTCTGTGTTTGATTATGTCGTGTTATATCATCAAAATAGAACAAATTCTTTAAATTCTGTTGACAAATGATTTTAACCATTAAATTAAAAATTATTTAATGTACTATATTCAACACTTTTGTATGGATGTTATGGTGTGCAAGAGAGAATAAGTCTGTAATTTTGGTAGGCAAAAGGCATTCTTTGATTGTTCAGCACGTCGGACCAATGATGTCACGATAATAGCATGACGTCATAAAACATAGTATAGTGGAGTCAATATGCATTTTGGTCGACTATCAAGTGGGTGCTGAGTATGAATACTTGCATAACATAAAGCCCTGTTATATCCAATCTTCAAGTTGTAGTTTCTTTTTTACGTCAATCAACGTTAGTGACTTTCACAGCATGAACACTGATTCTGCACCCCCTTTGTGAGATGGTGTTCAAGGCCCCTCTGTCCTGTAGGACATACTGCCACTTATCAAATTGTTGATTTACAGACCGTCGCTTCGCCCACCTTTGAAGGTGGAGAGTTTCCGGAGAACCTTTCACTTCAGTGAATGTCACAAGAGGATTTGATAGACAAATGACAGTCAAACGCTTGTCTTCAAGAAGAGTTGAATCTCTGGTTGAATGGTATTCTTCACATTTGCTTGTATTTTATTGAGGTTGAGTTACTTTAAGAACAAATATGTTTTCTTAAATAAATATATTGCTAGATGGGAACGCAATATTCTTAAAATCATACTATTTTATCTTTAATACTCGAAATAATGATTATATGAATAAAGATAAATAGATGATCAATATAAGATACGAAATAATTGTGAAATATTTGTTTTATAATATCAAAAGTGCGAAATATTTTGCAGATCATGTTAGTACCTGTTTTGAAATATCTGATATATCAAATGCAACAAGTAAGGGAGTTTGAGTACCGGTTTTCATCAAACAAGTTTTATTAATCAAGAACTATCGCATGCGGCCTTCCATTAAATGTCAAGACTGTGTTCAGTTCAAGCAACTGGAACCTGACAATACAGAGCCAATAAAATAACGCTTCTGACGAGCCACTTAAACAAGATTTTCACTGCTTCTGACTAGCACCAAAGGTCTCACAGTCGACTTCTGAGACTTCAGTACAAGATGTATAAACAAGAGTACTTATGTGGCACTGTAGGCTGTCAGCACAATTTAGCTCTATTGAGTGCACTGAATGGTGCTTTAATGGAAATGAAATAGGATCCGAAAGAAAAACAGAAAGAACTAGACCTTCTTCGCAACAAGTACATGATGTATAGAGTACTTTTGTAGAACTGTGGGATGTAAACACCATTTAGCTTTATTGAGTGCACTGAATGTTGTAAAGACGAAAGTAAAGCTCTTCTACAAGAAATCCTACAAGAATGACTGTTTTTGCAACCAATACAAGATGTATAAACGCGAGTTCTTATGTAGTGGAGTTGAGACCATTTAGCTTTATTGAATGCTCTGAATGTTGCAAAGAGAAACAAAAATTGGAAACGAACTAGTCATCTTCGAGAAATCTGTCAACATTATACAATTATTGACTTCAGTTGAGGTGAATCCAATGGTTTATTGACATCGGAACATAAGTTTCCGAGGTCAATAAACCATTGGATTCACCGATAACTGAAGTCAACAACTGTTTTATTATATGATTTATGAAAGTTTCAGTTATTTTGATAACTATTTAATTATTTTAAGTTTTTGAAAGCAACTCTCTACGGTGCCCCTCGTAGTGGCGATCTATTTTTAGCTCCAGGTCATCGGATTGTTATGTTAACCTCGCGTGACGTTTCCCGCGGTCAACATAAGGTTTGATCACTGTCGATGACCAGCTGCCTCGGCCAATCAGAATACAGATCACTTGTCCATCATATAATAATGATAGTTGTTGCAACAACCACATTGTATCAAATTGACTGAGAGCGTAAAATATGTTAACTTTGGAATATTTCGATATAATAGAAATAAACCAATTATCATGTAATTATGACATTATTGATTTATATCTTTATTAGTCAAGTTAGAAAGGTGCTGATCGTTGAATGAACTCTTTAACGACTTGGTAAACTTTATCAGATAGAGCATATTGATATGGGAGAATGGAAATTGATTTTCAGAACCTTATTAGTTCCTTGCAGACATTTACCAACATGATATTTCAAATGGTGGTTTCTTTAGGAATAATGCATTCAGTGTTCAGTAACATGGATAAATTTGAAAATGTAGTGTTGGATTGAATACCATGAAATGCATGTTCTTAATATGTATAAATTTGTGCTTAAAAGATACATAAAGCTTTTATCTACAAACTAAGGTATGACTTTTTTTTAGAAATCAATTTTCGTTACGTTTTATTATTATCTTACTCTTAGAAAAAAAAAGGATTAAATAAGTAGTAGTTATCGATTTAATCTCCTGTTTACCGTTAAATGATGTAATATGATTTGATCTGTATGTGACGTCATTAAATCCTTTCTCCACATCCACTGTCTAACTGAAAACTTTTGTCACTTGTGTCACTGGCTTCATATTGATATCAGATATCAATGTAACGTAATAACCATTGTTAATTCTTTTTCTATTCATTATACTTTACATATTTGCTTTATAACGTCTTATTTCATACCTTCTTTAGATGACTATGAACATAAAACTCATGTTATATTACGTTAAACGTATATTTTTCATTTGGGGAAACTAAAATATAAATTTATTCATTTCAAACAACAAAAACATAACAAATATTAATTGGCTTATAGGAAGGATATATTAGTAGAGATAACCTTATTATTCAAGAAATACCAACAAAAAGATTGTGTTTTTTCATTGTAACTACTATTCAAAGAAAAATATATTTGGACAATACAACATTTCCAATCATTATAGGATAATTGACTCAAAACAGAGGTTAAGACGTCGTTTCTTACATGGCAAACAAGGATATATTTTCCTAGAAAATATACCATATATTTCCGTAATATGAAAAGAAAATGTTTTTGGGTTCAAAGGTGGGATTTTGTTTGCATGATATATGAATCTGTGTCTTATTTCATGCGTATGTAAGGAAAACCGAATAAATGCATTAGTTAGAAATATTGCTCACGAACCAAGATATTATCTTTATCAGGGAGGTAAAACAGTGAGATACATAACATTTGATTTGATCCAAAACACCAATGAGATATATATTTGTGACAATGGACGACCAATTGAGTCTATTCTATGTGTTCATAAGTTTGTTCTGCATGTGTATTTGTGCTTTTGTTCTGCATGTGCTTTTGTGCTTTTGTGCTTTTGTGCTCCTGTGCTTTTGTGCTTGTATGTTGCCTGTGCTCTAGTGTTGCTAGTGCGTTTGTTCTACATGTGTAGGGTAAACTGGGGCCTGTACATCCCCTTTTCACTAAAATTGAGATAATGAGGTGTTTGTTGCAGTATACTAGTGCACGTTTGTACATACATTTAACATAATATAACTTTCTTGCAATAATTGTTGAAAGTGTCTTATATCAAAAGTTTTCATATAATTATGTTTCTAAGACAACGAGTTTAAACATCGAACATAATTCACATCGGGGCTGGTTGGTTTTCCTCTTAGGCAGGTTTGACTATCGTTTGGAACAATCAGAACATGTTCAGCCTACAACAGTTTAAATTTATAAGAGACTGTTCATAGTACACCTAATTACACTTTATGTTCAGAATTTTGTTTTACAGCATTCCTTTACCCAGATATAGTTTACAATGATGTAAACTCAGCTTACTTTTCAATTACTGAAAGGATTCTGATTTCTTTCCAACAAGAAAAGCTTCAAGGACCTTCATATTATGGAGGAGGATATTAAGAAACCAAAGAGACCATTGAAGAATGGTTTTGAGGAGGAACTTAAATTTTAAATGATTCGTCCCCATGGCGAAATGTGCCCTCCCCTCTAATAGCCAAACGTACCCAAAAAGCAAGTTTGCCTTTTTTTTTCTATGCTTCAAAAATGCACAGCCCCCACTCCCAAACACCCAAATAACTTGTTCATATGAGTCTCGGCATGTTAACCTTCATGGAGAACATATTCATAAACGCAGTCAATATTTGTAAAAAAAAAAGTGAAGTCAAATAAATTATTAAGCAAGATGAAAAACGTTTTTCTACCATAGTCTGCAGAGAAAATGTTGAACTGTTCCCATTGCAAAGTGAACTTTACTCAAAATATTGTGAAATTAAATGAACACTTGAAAAGAGATCAAGCGAAACTCACATTTGAACTAAATGTCACATCAAAAACTCTTAAATCAAGGCCGACATTTTATGTGTATATGTGAGAACAGTAGCAAAAATGAAAGCTCTGTTAAAGGGACAGTCCTATCAGAGTATCTTTTTTGGAAAAAAATCCAAAAGGACGTAGTGATGCATTCTATTCTTGTCAAATTGTTAAAACTAGAACAACAAAATGCTACCCTCACTTACATATATGAAAACAAATGTGAAATAATCATGTTATAATCTTCTTTACTCTTGAATTTTGTTTTGACAATAGAACCCCGATAATAAACCCTGAAAATGTCGCGAGTCAATTACTTAAACCTTGATTTGAAAACTTAATATTTAAAGCAAGTAAAGATATGATTTGAGCTGATATTGTAAAAGGTAAAATGACTAGTATTCATGTAAATAGTTCACGTGATTTATACTTAGGTACATCAATACATGTGTTGTTATAATTTCGTTAAAACAAATAAATGTCAAAAATGTTGCATTTAAGGATGCATATCTTATGATATATTTTTAGATGAGTATCATCATAATTGCAGCTTTTACACGTTCAACCATTTAACCAGAATACCATGAAAATACGGCATGTCACTTTAAACCTTTTATATCTAGTTTCATTACTCTATGTTAAAAGTCAATGCCAACTTTTCGACAGACCTTATTTCATGTTTGAACCTCAACTAAGCACTTACAGAAATGTGTACATTGGCAACAAGATACCGTTATCTCCAGAACCATAGCAAACAGACGATTCCTTTCATCAATAAGTCTTTTTATTGCCACGATCGGTCTGAATGAAATGTTTTCTCTAACATTTTAAGAATCAAAGTTGAAATAATTTGAGTCATCCCTTTCATGGAGATTCTTTAGAAAAGTTTTCTCTTTTTATCAATCAATCTAAGCTTTTAGTATTCTGAAGGCTATTGGATAAGACAGAGAACAAAGATTTGATGGGTAAACCTTGGACTGTTACTTATCAATCTGTCACCAAAGGCGAATACAGGGGCGTCTTTGGATGTACAACCATTGAAATTGTTACTTTGGAATAAAAGAATATGTGTGAACATGTTTACTGGATTAAGTTCCCTGCCTTACACACTTTCTTGTTTACTTTATCGTACAACCTTAACTAACCACTTACAGAAATGTTGAATTGATTTGATTCATCCCTTTCATGGAAATTCTTCAGGAAAGTTATAGTTCCCTGCCTTTTTTTAACTTTAATCATGAATGAGAAATACGACTCTCCATATTTACTACACTGAAACTCTCTTAGAGGGGATGCACCTTAAGAAATAGTTTGATCACTTATAATACCTTAACTTGCGCATAATTAAAATAAATTTCCCTCAACAAACATTATATTATAACAAATTATTTATCTTCAGGGGGTAAAACGTCTCATATCCCTACGCTTTAATCCGTATTCCCAGAATAAAATATCAACTATTCAGCTAAATCGTTTTGCGGCCTTTTTATTGTGAACACCTTTTTTTTCATTCTAAGATTGGAGGTGGATTTAAGTAGCTTCACCAAACATATATAGAACCCTTATTTTAAATAAGATGATAAGATAAATATTATTTGTAACCCTTTGGAGTAAATGCTCTTCACATAAATACAATTTTAAGATCTCCATAAAAAGAAATTCAAGGTCGAGTAATTAAATACAACAATGTGTCATATCTTTAAATAGTTTAAATATTTCGAAGTATTTAGAGATTGCACGTTGATATTTACAAGATATTTCAACAGGCATGAAAGTTTGACTCACTATATTCATTAACACACTTTCCTCTCTCAATTAATTGATGTTTACGTATTATAGATACAAAAATACAAGCACTGAAAAGCAACCTAATTTCGATTGAAATATCACTTATGATAATACACCTTATGAAACACATCTTTCCAATATGTGACAATATATATAGAACCCACGGACCTCTTCCTGACGTACTATCAATTGTGACAATCAATATATAGATTACTCACTTAATGACATTTTTCTGTGAAATTGAAAAGGTTCATTTCATCCAAAGATGAGAGTTCTGCAATTTTTTTCTCTTAAGTCACAAAACATGAAACATTTAGAATCAGGGATCCTGAAAATATACGATCTGTAAAATTGGAAAACAAATATGCTTTTCTCTCTGATCTCATAAAATTCTCCTTTGGATTTCGTAACTGTAGATCGTTGCCATTGGTGGGATAGGTTCAGTGCTCTTTGATGGTTTAAGTCAAAATGGCAAAGGTGGTACAGGGCCAGAGTATTTTGATTATTTCAGCTTTGAATAATAAAATAAAAAAACTCTTAATTTACCATGTAGATAATAAAATAAATATGTATTTAGCAACACTTTAATTTCGATTTTAATTTCGTAAACAATTATGTTTTTTGTACATGGGTCATTGGTTTTATCATACCAATATAACTCCTTTGACTTTGAATACAGATTTCATATGTTTTTACTTGAGTTAACCTCTTATATAGAATGTCATATTTCTCTAATCCTCCCTGTGTTTCAACTTAAAATTAAGTAACATGCGGCAGACAAATGTTGGAAACAGATTAGAGTTTTGGAATTATATTCATTTTAGAATGTTTATTATGTATGTTGTGTATCAGAAAAATTAAAAATTAATCTTAAACCGTTAAATATTTTGAATATGTGTTTAACTCTTTTGCTGTAACTTTCAATATGTCTATTTGAAGATGAGATCTTTTTGATTTGTTCTAATCAAGCAATCTTACTTTAATGGAATTCATTTTGTTGAATATACAGAACAAGAATAAGATGTTCTTGGAAAGTACTTGAAATATCAAGTACATTTGCATTGTACTGAAGTCCAAGTACATTAGTAAAACAAATTTCAACTACAAGGTACATATCAAGTTTATGAAAATTTACTTAAGTACTTTGTTCTTGATCCCAGACCTGTCCTTAATAAATGTGTAAAACCATTACGTAGACAACTAGGAAGCCTTCTTAGATAATAAACTGGATTCACAGAACTAGGTGATGCAAAACCAAATACAAACACTTTGCTTAAAGGGGCAGTAGCACGTTTTTAGGGGGAATATAAGGTGATGTCAGGAAAATGAAAATAAATGGTAAAGTAAGAATATTCCCATAAAATCCATTGGCGGACATTTTGTGTGAACACCTTTAATTCATTTTGTGTAAGAAAAAGGAATTGCATGGTTAAACTTTACGTTATACATTTGAATTATTACTGCTCCATTTAGTTTAAAAACATTGTCTTTCAATTTGAACCATTAATTTTAATTTTCCTGACATCACCTATATTCCCCCTAAAAACGTGCTACTGCCCCTTTAAGATTACATCAGAATCTTAGTGTCAAAAATTAATGAATAAGTATTAGGCCTACAAATTGCTGACCATTAAAAAATCTGATATTTGTCGCAAGTCATTGTGATTAAGTTATTTTATTACATACAAGTTACATTTAAAACATTATTATTTCTCATAGATTTTATCAAGTATTATATTTTAAATTTCTTTTATTGGTTATCGCCGGTGATTTCTTTCCATTCCTTTCTTTTTGCCCTTCATACATTTTAAGGTATATCTCATTTATGGTGATTCCTGATGTTATTCAAGCTAATAATGTGCCTATTTTTAAAATTCTTATAATATAAAATTCTAAATTAAATCAATTAATGCAAACGTTTTCTTCTTGACGACGAATGAATGCCATATGTATCATATTATGTCTGAGTTTTCATTACATATTCTGAATAGTGTATTCCATTACATTTTTATTACACTGTCTACATATACTAAAACATAAATCTGACCATTTGACATTTTGTTATAAAAAATGTGACATTTTGCAGAGGGAAAGTTGAGATTTCGAAAGTTTTATATCTAATTGACATACGACAAAAACAAGACTTGAAGACGTTACAACAAGAACATGAGATTATGATAGTTCACAAAGAGACTTGAAAAGCGGTTTAACAAGTCATAAATTAAATGTGACAATCAAACTAACGTTTTTTAATGCTTGTTATTAAAATCAAAGTTACAACTTTTTAAGGAACGTATTCTTTAGTCAGTGCTATGCTTTAACTTTAACCTTATATATCTCCTTAAAGAGGATTCAATTAATTGTGTTTTGCTTTGAAGTAATTTAGATGGAATTATCAATGATGTGAATTCAAAAACCCACATAAACATACCAAATAGCAATCTTAGGTCTTATTTTTCATGGAGGTAAAATGACACGTCCAATTTGCATGAATACAGGTTATATAACTCATAAGTGGTATCCATTCATAATTTTCAAATTTTTCATATAATCCAATTTTTTATGTAAAGTATATTGACTTTCATTTACTTGATGTTTTGTCAAACACGCAGCTGTTTGAAAAGAAAGGACACGATTTTCATATGTTATTCCTACAGAATAATTGTTTTTCTGCAAATATATTGTTTCAGAACAGCTGGGCCAAGACTTTCTCTGGAATAATTATTTGAATGCGAATAATGAAGAATGTTGACGCAAAAAACGATTTCATATTTGATTGATGACACATTTATTGATGCAAAAGTATTTTCAGTTAAATTATGGACTTCGGGATAAATGTAATAATAACATGTTTGATCTATGGTAAAAAAATGGACAGGAAATCTACAGAAAGTTATATGTACGTCAACAATAGGAAAACACAAGGACGTGGATTGATGATACACGACTGGATCTCATGTGAAATTGTTTTTGTATATATTTATGTATTATCAATTACCTATTCTCTGATATATTGTAAGCATCACCAGAACAAATAAAATTCCAGTGATAATGCTATCTCACTTTCCTGTCATTTTGTTATGATTCAACTGCTTTACGATTCCTTTTAAAGCATTTGTGAATTTTGTGATCTGATGATTTACTAAGAATATACTTATTGCAATAAACGAGGCATCTTCAAGAAATCAAAGTACAGTCAATTTAATTTATCCCTGTGTTGAAGTACATTCATTATGTTTTGTTTTTCTTTTCATCAATGACTCTGTAAGCATGGATGTTAGCGATTGAAAGTTCTTTAAAGCAATGACAAGATTTCTGTCTGTTACGGAATCTTTCTAAGACTTGACTTAACCCGATCTCATGGCATGCTACCCCCTCCCTCAACACCACAACCCACCTCCCATAACAACCATTACTATCTCAAGAAGGTGCTACAGCGACTTGAAACGACATCATGTTAACAATGTAGTAATGTGACTTATTTATGTAATGTCACAGTGCAACTGTCTCTCTCTGATTGCAATGATAAAAAAGAATCTATCCACAGCTCCACAAAGAAGTTTGAGAGACGGTCTTGTTCTTGAGTTTTAAAGTTCTTACATATTTTTTGATTATTGTGACTGTAATAATGTTTGCAATGACAATGCGTGAACAGAGAACTTGGGAATGCAGTGGTCACATATTGCATTTCTACATCATTTTATGTCAACTTCAATAAATAAACAAAGAGAATATAGTATAATGCTATGAAATCATTGCTTACAACATCATTGGTCACCAAGGGTTTAATGTTACAATGTATTCCGATAATCATGACAAGTAATCTCCGGGGTTTTTCATCATCGAAATTAGAATCTTTTGCTTTGTTGTGAAAGAATAATGAAATAAAATGTATATACCAGAAGATTATACATGTGGTAGTTTTTTGTCCACTAATTTTGAAAGACCTTCTTACCCTCTCCTCCCCCCAAAAAACCTTCATGTAGAAATTATTATGCATCAAAGATCTGCTGAAAACTTATGATCTCTGAAATTGAGTAAATACAAATATGATCTCATAACTGTTAAAATGTTCCTTCGACACCATTTACCGATAATCTTGTCTGAACAAAAAACTATTCATTGAAAACATCTGACAGTATGTTCCGAACAAAGGATAGATTTTTTCTTTCGAAATTGTCTATTGTGTATGAAGGTAAAAGGCAGGGAACACACATTACTCAAACCTTTCAAGGACTTTCAGAAACTTGCTTGACGTCAATTGTAACCTTCTAGAACCTTGTTTCAGGGAATAAAGAAACTTACTTTGGAATAGCAAGACGTTTTATTACAGCTGTCCGTCTTAGCAAAATAATATGTTATTTTTTCCTTCATATTATATAAACTTTACATACAATAGTGTAAGACACGTATGTGAAAGGCTGACCAGTGTGGTTCTTAAATTGTGTTTTAGGTAATAGACTTTCAGGTTTAATCTTATGCTAATTACATTGTACCATAACTAAACCAGTATCTTAAAGTTAAATTGAAACTACATGTAAACCTTTCTCACATTCTTTAATCGTTTTACCATTTCAGTGAATGAGGGATAATTGGATTATATCTAATATCGATTCGTTTCAAAAGTATGACATTTAATAATTGTTAATATGACAGAGAACCTTTTTCCATCTTGCTTTCACCCTGTCATTTGTTTGACATCATTAACAATAACTTGATCACTTAACATTCCTTTGTGAAGTAAATCATAAAAAAGTAATACAGACTGTATTTTTTCATTACGATCAAAGCAATGAAGACCAGACAGAACCCAATGTTCAAGATGAAACGACAAATGCCAATGTGTTATTTTTGGTTTTCCTTTTTTTCTGACCCAAGTGTTTGGTTTTAATTAACATTATCTTAAGACGTGTTACGATACATTGACATTCACCTTATCAAGGCTTCAGTCTGTCAGTAAAATGAGAGATGTTTCTTTGAAGAAATCAAGAAGTCTTATTTATATCTGAAGCATATCTAAGGAAAAGGTAGATAATTATTTAGCTTTTCAAGTACACTGTGTTCATGGCTTCATTCAACATTTAAATAAGATTTCTTAGATAAGAAATCAAGCTCCACAATTATTTTCTCATTCAATAGACAATGTTTTAATGAATGTTAAAATGCCTAAATATTGCAAGATTAACTTTATTACCTACTCATCCATTTAATTAGTTAAAAAAAACACTTTCCTCTTTCTATTTTTAATAGACTATGTATTTCTGAATGATCAAAGAAGTCTATTACAGAATCCCAATTTTCTTAGGCTATACCGTATAACCTTGTAGTGTATTCATTAGTTCTATCGCATGTAAAAATAATCTAAACCTTCTCTTTCCCAATTTGGTTTACCAAATGGTTATGTAAGGCGACGTTACGCATTTAAAATCTCAGGTGTATGTGCAGTATGTTCTATGACGCAAGTGCTGATATTTTGATTTCATTATGAGATGCCCAACTATCAATATAATGACAGTTATCAGTGACATTCACCACATGGTGTCTGCCTCGTTGACATGCCATGTTGTCTTGTAGCTTATGTCAACTGTTACCTAGGATGTTCACAGGAAGCTTGGTATGAATTAGGAATTGCATTTATAACTGAACCAAAGCAAGTATGTGGATACTTTTTCTGTGATTTTCACTCTTCGGATTTTTATACTAGACTAAAGGGGCAGTAGCACGTTTTAGGGGAAATATAAGATGATGTCAGGAAAATGAAAATTAATGGTCCAAATTGTAAGACAATGTACTTAAACTAAATGGAGCAGTAATAATTCAAATATTTAACCTAAAGTTGAGATATGCAATTCCTTTTTTTTTTCACAAAATGAATTTAAGGTGTTCAGATAAAATGGCCGCCAATGAATTTTATGTGAATCTTCATAGTTTGTCCTCTGACTGTAGAAGATTGGCCTGTGTAATGAGATTTATGACACTTTCAAAATAATACATTTAGCATTAACTTTCAGTGAAAATTCTGAAATATAGAATTGTCAAAAAACGTGCTACTGTCCCCTTAAAGGGAAAATCGTTTTAGTTACGATTATCATGTATTTCCAATCCACAATGGAAACAAGAAACTACGTCTTTCGGCGCCTCTGACATGCCACGTTGACATGCCATGTTGTCTTGTAGATTATGTCAACTATGACCTAGGATATTCACAGGAAGCTTGGTATAAAAATTAGGAATTGCATTTATGACTAAACCAAAGCAAGTATGTGGACCATTTTTCTGTGATTTTCATTTAGCTGAACACTTCGGATTTTTATACTAGATTAAAGGAAAAATCGTTTTAGTTACGATTACCATGTATTTACAAACCATAATGGTAACAAGAAACTACCGCGTTTTCCAGTCTCTGTTTAACGAAATGATCGTTATATATTTTGAAGTTATTATACCTTAATGAAATAATATTTGTGTGATGTTTTTCAATTTTCTCTGACAGGACTTTAAAGTTACTATACTAGCTAAATTCAACTAGTAAAATGATAGTACATGATAATATAGAAATTACATTCCAACGCGAAAACGACAATAACATTAATGCTTAAATGATTTGTTATCGATTCCTTCCACCTCGTTGGTCTTGTCTTTATGCAACCAGGAAGAAGGAATCTATGTCAACTTGACCCAGAATCCTTTGAAATCAGTCAAAACAGGAAGCTTCTGTCGGATTTCCATCTACTATAAAAAGTTAAAATAAACTTCATTCAGGTCGTACTTTGTATCAAAACATTCACATGTATGATGTCATTTTATGAGCCTTGACGTTTAAGTTAGTTATCTTTGATAAACATCACTTTAGCAGAGTGAATCGTGAAACCAAATGGTTGACTTGTAGTATCAATCTTTGTTAAAAGGTATTTATTTCAATATTACTTCCATATTTCTTTGACAGACTTTCTCAGTTAATTTTCAACTACTACTTTCGGCATCATTACCATATGTCAGTTTTTTAAATTGTTGTATTTTTTTAATATGTATATGATTAAACGTAAAAATGACCAATTGTCCCTTTGATAAATCTCGACTTCAATCATAAGGAAACTAGGAATGACCTTTAACCTTTACATAATATTAACTGGTCATTTCTTAAAGCAGAGTACAATGTTAAATATCAAATGATTTCTATATATTCATCAGTGAGACAAAGATAACCAACATGTGTGTACGGGTATCAACACTATTTGGCATTAGTGTGTTTAAATTAATGACATGGGTGCCAATCACTGTAATGATGTAATACCAAGCCAGGGAGAGGACAGTCTCATCTATAAGTTTGATGATTTCAAATTGCAATATTTAAAAAAAGTATTTTCACTGTATTCGTTGTATCGTTAGCAATATTTTGTGACCAAACATGAAAAGACCAGACAAATTAATTGAAAAGGAGACAGTTTAATCAAAATGACCGAAACGTAAGCCAAAGCATGTCGACATGAAGGCAAATCAAGTGTGGCCATCTCACAATGTCCTGTTCCTAAATATGCGCTTGAAAGCCGTCTTTTTGGAGCACAACTACATTTTCTTTTTCCCTGAGTCAGACATCAGTCGCCGCCCTAATTGATACCCATCGGACGCAATTGCGGTAACTGAGATGCGTTGTAAAACCTACACACTAAATGATGATGTCACCGAAAGCGGGTTCTTAAGAAGCTAAGGCACTTTTGCAGGGGTACTGTACTTTTGACGTAGAATTAAGTATCAAGTATTCCATTGTTAATTAAAACATGTAAACGTGATATCAAACATTCTACGAAATGTCACCACAAACCGCATGCAAGTATTATAATGGGGCTTTAGGGTACGCGTAGACCAACAAGGATAATGGTTGAAGGAAATACAGAAGTCTCCAGCCTTTTATTCACCAAGAAAATATTGCCTGATTGTGTCCTTGTATAACAGTATAAGAAGGAACGTAGTTATATCCACGTTATTAACTAACCCAAATATCATGGATTTAGAATTTTAGATATTTTTATGAGGAAATAATGAAATAAATACCTGTCAAGTGATTGACTTTGAAAAATGATAATCACACTGACTTGAATTTGTATAACATGCATCATCATCGATTTTCTGTCTTCATATCATATAACTACAACTGATATGGTGTTATCACTTGATGTGTTTGTAAAAATGTATGGTTAAACAGCAGTTTGTATTAATTTTAGAGCAAGGTAAAATACTTGACACAAATTTTTTTTTAAATGTTCATATATACATGTAGTTAAGGAAATATTTGATACCAAAAATCTCCATTTACCTATTGAAAATGATCACCTTTACTTGTTTCTATATATCTTGTTTGGGATTTGTATGATTCCGTTTGGTCATAAACTACTTATGGATTTGACATTCAGCAGGTCTGTGACCCCTCATGTAATTTTTAGTTGATATATACTTTTTGAATGTACTGTGTTATTAGGGCCCAATTCATAAGTTGAGATTTTACAATATGTCTGTGTCATTTTTATTACACACATCAAATAGGAAATTATACTGAAACAGCGTAACTACTAGAAATGGTTTTGAAGGAATGCCTTCAATGTCAAACAAATGCTTTTTCCTCATTGTGTTCTTTTGAATTTTGTCATTTGCAAAGAAACCTCGCTGTATGAGAAGTTCAAGAATATGTGGAAAACGATACATATTAGAAACAAAAGAAAGTGATCTGTGTATCATTAAGACTGTACATTAAACTGTACAATTAGATACATACATGTAAGTCTTTAAGGCAATTATTACTTTTTTATATTCACATCTTTGAATACGTTTTGGTATACTAATATCACAATCATATAATTCGTTTTAGCAACTGAATTGTTCTGAGTATACATTTGTTGAAAATATTATCTTTCCATAACAAAAATACAGTACGTTTATCATTACATCCATACATGTATGACAACACTTGTCCTGCAATAAAGATCCTTGCTCTGGGATGGCCTTTGAAATCCTACAAGACTATGAAATGCATTCACTGTTTGATGACACGTAATTACGAGCTTACTCTCTATCAAGATTGTATGTGCACTTTCTGCACCGGTTCAACACCTCGTCATCAATTATACACAGTGTACAGGCTTTCTGTTTCTGTGGCCAACCTAAACTAGTGCTTCACATAAATCAAGATATTCCTCATGTTTATCTTTTAAAGTGACACAGAGTATCTTTCTTAAAATTTAATTTGGTTTTGATAACCTACAAAATATCTAATATGCTGATTGAGGTTCATATCTCATCACTGGACTTGCAAATATATCCATTTATGCATGATATCTCTAAAATGCTTGATTTTATGGAAAAATCAATAAAACATATCAAATACGTTTAATATTCGAAATTATGCATCCAATTAATCTACCTATTAGTTACAATACCTAATAAACACTATCAAATCGAATATATCTTCCTGTCAGCTTATGACAAGGTCTCAAAATTACGTTTGGCGAATTTGCGCGCGCCACTAGAGCCACATTGTCCGGTTTTTGATGAAAATCCAGACTTTGATTGGCCGTATTTTCGCTCTATTGTACTGATTGACCTTTAATTTGTTATTTTCAGTAACAGTTAGTGGTTTCCGATGTAATAACATCGATTTCAAAATTTGACATATGTGATTCTATCAACATACTCTGTGTCTCTTTAATACGATTTCAAAATTACTATAAATTAATATAAACATGAGGTCTTACCATCTAATTAAAAAATACTACACACTATTCAATGCTTTTGAAATGTTTGTTTATATGCATGTTATTTTAAAAACTTATATTTTTTGTTACTTGAACAGAAGCGTTCTCTGTTCATTATTTTTCTCACATTGCCTCCAAACTACATGTCCACTTATTTCATATATACATGTAATTTATGTTATTTTATCTTCTCATCAAAATCATCATTTCTGATAAGGAATATTTGAACAGGCGAATCCTTTACCCATATGGACTTGTCCTATTCGGGGCGCTAAATATTTAATAATTTTACATTTGCGAAACCTTTGATGTCATGGCCACCATATTTTTCTATGGAGGTCATTCTTCCGATACCATTTTATTTTATTGTATATGAGGAAGTAAATGATCTTTTAAAGCAAGTGTTTGGTAATATCAAACTAAAAAACTTAATATAAAAAACTCCCTGATTGAATAGTAAAAAATCAACTTGCACATCCTAACACAATTAAAGCTTACATAATGAAAAAAAATTTCAAATAACCTAAGGAATTAAATATGGTTTCCCTTTAACCTATTAATACAAACAACATTTCATAGATATTATTATTACAATATTTGATGACTTTATAAGAAAGTTTATTAAATTCTATTGTGTTTGATTTCGCCCTTAACTTTGTACAACAAAATGCAGACAATGCAATAACTGGTAACATGATCATAGAATATTTGATGACGATATTAACATGATCATGGAAACTAATTGTGTGGGTTCGTGATGCTTTGTCCTTATGAATATCTTACTAAACAGGATTATGTCCGATTTGTCTAGACCAAATGTTATGACGAGGTCTTGTTATTAAGACATTATTAGTTAAGGTGCTTCAACAATAAACAACCAATAATAATGACGACCAGACAAGGGGAACAATTAAATTCCAGCACTCATACATCTTAGCAAACTTATGTAAACATTACGACCAAGGTGGTATTTGCCTGAGGGTTGCGGGGTCGGAATATCACACCTTACCAATTCTCAAATAAATTTAAACTAACAGAATATTAATATTTAATTTGCCTTCTCTGTGTTGCAATAATGATTACTCCCACACAGGAGATCAACGTGGGCTTGCGAGACATCCGGGCCTCTGGTTGGTGGCTGTTAACACGGTGAGGATTAAATTTAGTTTTAAGTAAACCATGTTTATTGTTGATAAATAATGAAAGTTCGCAATACTCTGTGGGTCAGCTAATAACTGAAGCCATCATTTTCATGAACCAACTTTTTATGTATATTAAATGTGAAGTTTGTCATTGAAACCAAATCGTTTTGAAAGTGCCATTTTTGTAAATACCTTGTCAACCGTAACAAATATATCATGTCTTTGCTTCACATATAAAATCTCAACAATAATCAAGAGGTTGCTTATGAATTAATGGAATGACAGGTCAGTGAATATTTTTTCATAGGCCTGATAATTGATTTTGAATTTTACATCAGAAATCTTTTTGTTTTGAAACCGAAACATATCATCACGTTCTTTGTTTAAAAGAAATAGTCGAGGTATAAATTTTATGAAAGTTTATACTTCACATGTACAATGTAATTCAGTCGTGAAGTCATAGATGGTTTAATATAAGCTGATAGAGGAAAGTAGGGAGTTGTATATATGTTATTTGACAGGAGGCATTTATGTTAAAGTCATCATGTAATAAAACGGAATACAAACTTTACAAAATGCACAAACTGCTCTTTTGTGACGGTATATATTCAACAATGACCTACGGCATTAAAGTGTGAATATATTTTTCTTAATCAAAACGAGTTTCAGAAAGCAAGGTCAAAGTTAATTTTGAGAGAACCAGAGAATTGAATGCCACTAATCTACTAAATTAACCTTGGGAAGAGAGACTGATAATACAAATTGTGGCAACATACGGTTCTTTTTATGAATTGATTTTTTGCATATGCCATGAACGAATATCATGGTTCTCTGACATTAAAAGGACTAATGGTTAAGTAACAAAAGTCGAAAGAATTCTTCTTATTTATTAGTTTTTGTCTTGCTGCTCATTGCAATACCATACCATTTCTAAATATGTATTTCTTCCTGAGCGTGTACATGTATACGGATACAATAAAATTCCCTGGAAAACTGTTTCGTCATGTGTCTTTACCATGATCAAAGAAAGGTCACTTTTATTTTCTGAAACACCCACTATTATGTTCATACTGAGGGAATGGGTAATGAATGTAATTTGTTTAAAAGGATTGTATTATGATTGTAGCTATTTCTTTAAGGTTAATGTTATGTAGTTTATTTCTTTCGAATGTCGTGTAGTCTCATTTTTTCGATTAATTCCTTCTACAAATTAGGAGAAAGTATTCAGAACATCAGAAACAGATGCTACACATGTAATGATATTCTGTGTTTGATTATGTCGTGTTATATCATCAAAATAGAACAAATTCTTTAAATTCTGTTGACAAATGATTTTAACCATTAAATTAAAAATTATTTAGTGTACTATATTCAACACTTTTGTATGGATGTTATGGTGTGCAAGAGAGAATAAGTCTGTAATTTTGGTAGGCAAAAGGCATTCTTTGATTGTTCAGCACGTCGGACCAATGATGTCACGATAATAGCATGACGTCATAAAACATAGTATAGTGGAGTCAATATGCATTTTGGTCGACTATCAAGTGGGTGCTGAGTATGAATACTTGCATAACATAAAGCCCTGTTATATCCAATCTTCAAGTTGTAGTTTCTTTTTTACGTCAATCAACGTTAGTGACTTTCACAGCATGAACACTGATTCTGCACCCCCTTTGTGAGATGGTGTTCAAGGCCCCTCTGTCCTGTAGGACATACTGCCACTTATCAAATTGTTGATTTACAGACCGTCGCTTCGCCCACCTTTGAAGGTGGAGAGTTTCCGGAGAACCTTTCACTTCAGTGGATGTCACAAGAGGATTTGATAGACAAATGACAGTCAAACGCTTGTCTTCAAGAAGAGTTGAATCTCTGGTTGAATGGTATTCTTCACATTTGCTTGTATTTTATTGAGGTTGAGTTACTTTAAGAACAAATATGTTTTCTTAAATAAATATATTGCTAGATGGGAACGCAATATTCTTAAAATCATACTATTTTATCTTTAATACTCGAAATAATGATTATATGAATAAAGATAAATAGATGATCAATATAAGATACGAAATAATTGTGAAATATTTGTTTTATAATATCAATAGTGCGAAATATTTTGCAGATCATGTTAGTACCTGTTTTGAAATATCTGATATATCAAATGCAACAAGTAAGGGAGTTTGAGTACCGGTTTTCATCAAACAAGTTTTATTAATCAAGAAATATCGCATGTGGCCTTCCATTAAATGTCAAGACTGTGTTCAGTTCAAGCAACTGGAACCTGACAATACAGAGCCAATAAAATAACGCTTCTGACGAGCCACTTAAACAAGATTTTCACTGCTTCTGACTAGCACCAAAGGTCTCACAGTCGACTTCTGAGACTTCAGTACAATATGTATAAACAAGAGTACTTATGTGGCACTGTAGGCTGTCAGCACAATTTAGCTCTATTGAGTGCACTGAATGGTGGTGCTTTAATGGAAATGAAATAGGATCCGAAAGAAAAACAGAAAGAACTAGACCTTCTTCGCAACAAGTACATGATGTATAGAGTACTTTTGTAGAACTGTGGGATGTAAACACCATTTAGCTTTATTGAGTGCACTGAATGTTGTAAAGACGAAAGTAAAGCTCTTCTACAAGAAATCCTACAAGAATGACTGTTTTTGGAACCAATACAAGATGTATAAACGCGAGTACTTATGTAGTGGAGTTGAGACCATTTAGCTTTATTGAATGCTCTGATTGTTGCAAAGAGAAACAAAAATTGGAAACGAACTAGTCATCTTCGAGAAATCTGACAACATTATACAATTATTGACTTCAGTTGAGGTGAATCCAATGGTTTATTGACCTCGGAACATAAGTTTCCGAGGTCAATAAACCATTGGATTCACCGATAACTGAAGTCAACAACTGTTTTATTATATGATTTATGAAAGTTTCAGTTATTTTGATAACTATTTAATTATTTTAAGTTTTTGAAAGCAACTCTCTACGGCGCCCCTCGTAGTGGCGATCTATTTTTAGCTCCAGGTCATCGGATTGTTATGTTAACCTCGCGTGACGTTTCCCGCGGTCAACATAAGGTTTGATCACTGTCGATGACCAGCTGCCTCGGCCAATCAGAATTCAGATCACTCGTCCATCATATAATAATGATAGTTGTTGCAACAACCACATTGTATCAAATTGACTGAGAGCGTAAAATATGTTAACTTTGGAATATTTCGATATAATAGAAATAAACCAATTATCATGTAATTATGACATTATTGATTTATATCTTTATTAGTCAAGTTAGAAAGGTGCTGATCGTTGAATGAACTCTTTAACGACTTGGTAAACTTTATCAGATAGAGCATATTGATATGGGAGAATGGAAATTGATTTTCAGAACCTTATTAGTTCCTTGCAGACATTTACCAACATGATATTTCAAATGGTGGTTTCTTTAGGAATAATGCATTCAGTGTTCAGTAACATGGATAAATTTGAAAATGTAGTGTTGGATTGAATACCATGAAATGCATGTTCTTAATATGTATAAATTTGTGCTTAAAAGATACATAAAGCTTTTATCTACAAACTAAGGTATGACTTTTTTTTAGAAATCAATTTTCGTTACGTTTTATTATTATCTTACTCTTAGAAAAAAAAAGGATTAAATAAGTAGTAGTTATCGATTTAATCTCCTGTTTACCGTTAAATGATGTAATATGATTTGATCTGTATGTGACGTCATTAAATCCTTTCTCCACATCCACTGTCTAACTGAAAACTTTTGTCACTTGTGTCACTGGCTTCATATTGATATCAGATATCAATGTAACGTAATAACCATTGTTAATTCTTTTTCTATTCATTATACTTTACATATTTGCTTTATAACGTCTTATTTCATACCTTCTTTAGATGACTATGAACATAAAACTCATGGTATATTACGTTAAACGTATATTTTTCATTGCGCAAACTAAAATATAAATTTATTCATTTCAAACAACAAAAACATAACAAATATTTGTTGTTTATCTGAATACATAAATTGGCTTATAGGAAGGATATATTAGTAGAGATAACCTTATTATTCAAGAAATACCCACAAAAAGATTGTGTTTTTTCATTGTAACAACTATTCAAAGAAAAATATATTTGGACAATACAACATTTCCAATCATTATAGGATAATTGACTCAAAACAGAGGTTAAGACGTCGTTTCTTACATGGCAAACAAGGATATATTTTCCTAGAAAATATACCATATATTTCCGTAATATGAAAAGAAAATGTTTTTGGGTTCAAAGGTGGGATTTTGTTTGCATGATATATGAATCTGTGTCTTATTTCATGCGTATGTAAGGAAAACCGAATAAATGCATTAGTTAGAAATATTGCTCACGAACCAAGATATTATCTTTATCAGGGAGGTAAAACAGTGAGATACATAACATTTGATTTGATCCAAAACACCAATGAGATATATATTTGTGACAATGGACGACCAATTGAGTCTATTCTATGTGTTCATAAGTTTGTTCTGCATGTGTATTTGTGCTTTTGTTCTGCATGTGCTTTTGTGCTTTTGTGCTTTTGTGCTTGTATGTTGCCTGTGCTCTTGTGTTGCTAGTGCGTTTGTTCTACATGTGTAGGGTAAACTGGGGCCTGTACATCCCCTTTTCACTAAAATTGAGATAATGAGGTGTTTTTTGCAGTATACTAGTGCACGTTTGTACATACATTTAACATAATATAACTTTCTTGCAATAATTGTTGAAAGTGTCTTACATCAAAAGTTTTCATTTAATTATGTTTTTAAGACCACGAGTTTAAAAAACGAACATAATTCACATCGGGGCTGGTTGGTTTTCCTCTTAGGCAGGTTTGACTATCGTTTGGAACAATCAGAACATGTTCAGCCTACAACAATTTAAATTTATAAGAGACTGTTCATAGTACACCTAATTACATTTTATGTTCAGAATTTTGTTTTACAGCATTCCTTTACCCAGATATAGTTTACAATGATGTAAACTCAGCTTACTTTTCAATTACTGAAAGGATTCTGATTTCTTTCCAACAAGAAAAGCTTCAAGGACCTTCATATTATGGAGGAGGATATTTAGAAACCAAAGAGACCATTGAAGAATGGTTTTGAGGAGGAACTTAAATTTTAAATGATTCGTCCCCATGGCCAAATGTGCCCTCCCCTCTAATAGCCAAACGTACCCAAAAAGCAAGTTTGCTCTTTTTTTTCTTTGCTTCAAAAATGCACAGCCCCCACTCCCAAACACCCAAATAACTTGTTCATATGAGTCTCGGCATGTTAACCTTCATGGAGAACATATTCATAAGCGCAGTCAATATTTGTAAAAAAAAAGTGAAGTCGAATAAATTATTAAGCAAGATGAAACCCGTTTTTCTACCATAGTCTGCAGAGAAAATGTTAAACTGTTCCCATTGCAAAGTGAACTTTACTCAAACTATTGTGAAATTAAATGAACACTTGCAAAAGAGATCAAGCGAAACTCACATTTGAACTAAATGTCACATCAAAAACTCTTAAATCAAGGCCGACATTTTATATGAATATGTGAGAACAGTAGCAAAAATGAAAGCTCTGTTAAAGGGACAGTTCTATCAGAGTATTTTTTTGGAAAAAAATCCAAAAGGAAGTAGTGATGCATTCTATTCTTGTCAAATTGTTAAAACTAGAACAACAAAATGCTACCCTCACTTACATATATGAAAACAAATGTGAAATAATCATGTTATAATCTTCTTTACTCTTGAATTTTGTTTTGACAATAGAACCCCGATAATAAACCCTGAAAATGTCGCGAGTAAATTACTTAAACCTTGATTTGAAAACTTAATATTTAAAGCAAGTAAAGATATGATTTGAGCTGATATTGTAAAAGGTAAAATGACTAGTATTCATGTAAATAGTTCACGTGATTTATACTTAGGTACATCAATAAATGTGTTGTTATAATTTCGTTAAAACAAATAAATGTCAAAAATGTTGCATTTAAGGACGCATATCTTATGATATATTTTTAGATGAGTATCATCATAATTGCAGCTTTTACAAGTTTAACCATTTAACCAGAATACCATGAAAATACGGCATGTCACTTTAATCCTTTTATATCTAGTTTCATTACTCTATGTTAAAAGTCAATGCCAACTTTTCGACAGACCTTATTTCATGTTTGAACCTCAACTAAGCACTTACAGAAATGTGTACATTGGCAACAAGATACCGTTATCTCCAGAATCATAGCAAACAGACGATTCCTTTCATCAATAAGTCTTTTTATTGCCACGATCGGTCTGAATGAACTGTTTTCTCTAACATTTTAAGAATCAAAGTTGAAATAATTTGAGTCATCCCTTTCGTGGAGATTCTTTAGAAAAGTTTTCTCTTTTTATCAATCAATCTAAGCTTTTAGTATTCTGAAGGCTATTGGATTAGACAGAGAACAAAGATTTGATGGGTAAACCTTGGACTGTAACTTATCAATCTGTCACCAAAGGCGAATACAGGGGCGTCTTTGGATGTACAACCATTGAAATTGTTACTTTGGAATAAAAGAATATATGTGAACATGTTTACTGGATTAAGTTCCCTTGCTTACACACGTTCTTGTTTACTTTATCGTACAACCTTAACTAACCACTTACAGAAATGTTGAATTGATTTGATTCATCCCTTTCATGGAAATTCTTCAGGAAAGTTATATATTTTCATCAATCAATCTATGCTTCTAGTAATCAAAAGGCTATTTGATAAGAAGTTTTTCAGAGAATAAAAATTTTAATGGGTATACCTTGGCCTGTAAAATAATATGTGTGAACATGTTTTCTGGATTAAGTTCCCTGCTTTACACACTTTTTTGTTTACTTTAAAGTTACAACCTTAACTGACCACTTACAGAAATGTGTTCTTCGGCAACAAGATAGCTGTATCTCCTGAACCATTGCAAACAGACGATTACCTTCGCCATTAGGTCTGAACCAAATGTTTCTGTAACCAAAGTTGAATTCATTTAATTCATCCCTTTTCATTGAGATTCGTCAGGACAGTTATCTCTTTTCATCAATCAACCTAAGCTTTGAGTATTCATAAGACGTTTTCAGAGAACACAGATTGGATGGGTAAACCTTGGACTGTAACTTATCACTCTGTCACCATAGTCGGATACAAGGGGCTCTTTGGATGTACAACTATTGAAATTGTTACTTTGGAATAAAAATTTGATGGGTATACCTTGGCCTGTAAAATAATATGTGTTAACATGTTTACTGGATTAAATTCTCTGCCTTACACATTTTATTACTTTAATCATGAATAAGAAATACGACTCTCTATTTTTACCACACTTAAACTCTCTTGGAAGGGGTACTCACCCCCGCATCTCCGTCTGGATCTATCAGTAGTCACCTAATGAAATGGTTTGATCACTTATGATACCTTATCGTGGCCATAATTAAAAGACGCAGTTGCGTAAATTGTCTTCAACAAACATTATATTATGACAAATGATTTAATTTCAGGGGGTCAAAATCTCATATCTCAAGGGATTTATCCGTATTCGCAGAATAAATATTAATTATTAAATCTTTTGGCGGTCATTTTTGTGGAAACAACCTATATTCATTCTAGGATTAGGGGTGGATTTAGGTAGCTTTACCAAACATATACAGAACCTTTATTTTAAATTAGATGATTAGATGCATATTATTTGTAACCCTTTGGAGTAAATGCTCTTCACATTAATACAAGTTTAAGATCCCCATAAAAAGAAATTCAAGGTTGTGTTATCAAATACAACAATGTGTCTTATCTTTAAATAGTTAAAATATTTCGCAGTATTTGAAGAATGCACGTTGATATTTACAAGATATTTCAACAGGCATGAAAGTTTCACTGAAAACGTCAAATAGCAACATAGTTTCGATTAAAATTGTCGAATCTTTTATCAAAAATTATTTCTACTTTTTAAATTTAATTTATGATTAAACCCCTTATCAAATTCATCTTTCCAGCGGCGTAGAACACACAGATGACGTACTATCAAGTGTGACAATCAATATATAGATTTCTGTTTTTAATAATATTTTTCTGTGTAAATTGAAAGAGTTCATTTCATCCAATGATAAGATTTCTATCTTTTTTCTCTGAGGTCACATACATGAAACATCTAAAATCAGGGATTCTGAAAAGATACGATCTGTAAAATTGGAATACCAAAGATGCTTTTTCCTCTGATCTCATAAAATTCTCCTTTAGATTTCGTAACTTTGGATCGTCTCCATTGAATGGATAGGTTCAGTGCTCTTTGATGGTTGAAGTCAAAATGGCACAGGCGGTGCAGGGCCAGAGTATTTTGATTACTTCATTAATTTTAATTCAACTTTGAATAATATAATACAAACCACTTTGATTTAAATATTTTGAAAAATCTTCTCAAACGTCTGCACGACACTTCATTTACCATGTAGACAACAAAATAAATATGTAGTTAGCAACACTTTAATTTCGATTTAAACTTTGTAAACAATTATCTTTTTTGTACATGGGTCTTCGGTTTTATCAGACAATAAAAACTCCCTATTTATTTGGAAAAAGCCAACACGATTTTTAGAATGTTTATTATGTATGTTGTGAATCAGAAAAATAATACAGAAAAAAGTAATCTAAAACAGGTGAATATTTTGAATATGCTTCTAACTCTTTTGATATAACTTTCAATATGTCTATTTGAAGATGAGATCTTATTGATTTGTTCTAATCAAGCTATCTTACTTTAATGGAATTAATTTTGTTGATTATACAGAACAAGAATAAGATGTTCTTGGAAAGTACTTGAAACATCAAGTACATTTGCATTGCAACTACAAGTTACATTTCAAGTTTATGAAAAACTGTACTAAGTACTTTGTTCTTGATCCCAGCCCTATCCTTAATACATGTGTAAAACCATTATTTAGCTAAGTAGGAAGCCTTTGTAGATAATTAAATTGATTCACAGAAGAAGGTGATGCAAAACCAATTACAAACACTTTGCTTAAGATTACATCAGAGTCTTAGTGTCAAAAATTAATGAATAAGTATTAGGCCTACAAATTGCTGACCATTCCAAAAATCTGATATTTGTCGCAAGTCATGGTGATTAAGTTATTTTATGACATACAAGTTAGATTTAAAACATTATTATTTCCCATAGATTTCATCAAGTATCATATTTTTAATTTCTTTTATTGGTTATCGCCGGTGATTCCTTTCCATTCATTTCATTTTGCCCTTCATACTTTCTAAGGTATATCTCATTTATGGGTTTTCCTGACGTATTCAAGCTAATTATGTGCCTATTTTAAAAATTCTTATAATATAAATTCTAAATTGAATCAATTAATGCAAACGTTTTCTTCTTGACGACGAATGAATGCCATATGTATCAGATTGTGTCTGAGTTTTCATTACATATTTTGAATAGTGTATTCCATTACATTTTTATTACACTGTCTACATATACTAAAACATAAATCTGACCATTTGACATTTTGTTATAAAAAATGTGACATTTTGCAGAGGGAAAGTTGAGATTTCGAAAGTTTTATATCTAATTGACATATGACAAAAACAAGACTTGAAGACGTTACAACAAGAACATGAGATTATGATAGTTCACAAAGAGACTTGAAAAGCGGTTTAACAAGTCATAAATTAAATGTGACGATCAAACTAACGTTTTTTAATGCTTGTTATTAAAATCAAAGTTACAACTTTTTAAGGAACGTATTCTTTAGTCAGTGCTATGCTTAAATTTAAACCATATATGTCTCCTTAAAGGGGCAGTAGCACGTTTTTTGATAATTTTATAATTTGAATTTCTCACTGATAATTGTAAGTGAATGCTAAATGTTTTGTTTTGACAGTGTCAACAATCTCATTACACAAGCCAATCATCCATTGTCAGAGGACAAAGAATGAAGATTCACATCAAATCCATTGGCGGCCATTTTTATGTGAACACCTTTAGTTCATTTTTGTAAGAAAAGGGAATCGCATGGCTAAACTTAACGTTATATACTGGAATTATTACTGCTCCATTTAGTTTAAATACATTGTCTTTCAATTGAAACCATTATTTTCATTTTCCTTCCATCACCCTATATTCCCCCTAAAAAAGTGCTACTGCCCCTTTAAAGAGGATTTAAAAAATATTGTTTTGCTTTGAAGTAATTAAGATGGAATTATCAATGATGTGGATTGAAAAAAAACCCACATTAACATACCAAAAGTAGCAATCTTCAGTCTTATTTTTCATGGAGGTAAAATGACACGTCCGATTTGCATGAACACAGGTTATATAACATATCAAACATTACTTATAAGTGGTATTCATTCATAATTTTCAAATGTTTCATAAAATCCATTTTTTATGTAAAGGATATCAACTTTCATTTACTTGATGTTTTGTCAAACATGCCGCTGTTTGAAAAGAAAGGACACGATTTTCATATGTTCTTCCTACAGAATTATTGTTTTTCTGCAAATATATTGTTTCAGAACAGCTGGGCCAAGACTTTCTCTGGAATAAATACATGAATGCGAATAATGAAGAATGTTGACGCAAAAAACGATTTCATATTTGATTGATGACACATTTATTGATGCAAAAGTATTTTCAGTTAAAATATGGACTTCGGGATAAATGTAATAATAACGTGTTTGATCTATGGTAAAAAAATGGACAGGATATCTACAGAAAGTTATATGTACGTCAACAATAGGAAAACCCAAGGACGTGGATTGATGATACACGACTGGATCTCATGTGAAATTGTTTTTGTATGTATTTATGTATTATCAATTACTTATTCTCTGATATATTGTAAGCATCACCAGAACAAATAAAATTCCAGTGATAATGCTATCTCACTTTCCTGTCATTTTGTTCAACTGCTTTACGATTCCTTTTAAAGCATTTGTGAATTTTGTGATCTGATGTCATACGATTTACTAAGAATATACTTATTGCAATAAACGAGGCATCTTCAAGAAATCAAAGTACAGTCAATTTGATTTATCCCTGTGTTGAAGTACATTCATTATGTTTTGTTTTTCTTTTCATCAATGACTCTGTAAGCATGGATGTTAGCGATTGAAAGTTCTTTAAAGCAATGACAAGATTTCTGTCTGTTACGGAATCTTTCTAAGACTTGACTTAACCCGATCTCATGGCATGCTACCCCCTCCCTCAACACCACTACCCACCTCCCATAACAACCATTACTATCTCAAGAAGGTGCTACAGCGACTTGAAACGACATCATGTTAACAATGTAGTAATGTGACTTATTTATGTAATGTCACAGTGCAACTGTCTCTCTCTGATTGCAATGATAAAAAAGAATCTATCCACAGCTCCACAAAGAAGTTTGAGAGACGGTATTGTTCTTGAGTTTTAAAGTTCTTACATATTTTTTGATTATTGTGACTGTAATAATGTTTGCAATGACAATGCGTGAACAGAGAACTTGGGAATGCAGTGGTCACATATTGCATTTCTACATCATTTTATGTCAACTTCAATAAATAAACAAAGATAATATAGTATAATGCTATGAAATCATTGCTTACAACATCATGTGTCACCAAGAGTTTAATGTTACAATGTATTCCGATAATCATGACAAGTAATCTCCGGGGTTTTTCATCATCGAAATTAGCATCTTTTGCTTTGTTGTGAAAGAATAATGAAATAAAATGTATATACCAGAAGATTATACATGTGGTAGTTTTTTTGTCTTGATAGAGGTATGGTTGAAGATTGGCGGAAAGAAATACGTTGATGTAGAAGGATGTAGGTTGTGGAGGAAATGCATACCTATACTCTGTAGAAACTAATCTTTATTGTGATTACATAGAGGAAGACGACTATGAAACCGGCAGCGATTCATTGGTGTTCCACTAATTTTGAAAGACCTTCTTACCCTCTCCTCCCCCCAAAAAACCTTCATGTAGAAATTCTTAATTATTATGCATCAAAGATCTGCTGAAAACTTATGATCTCTGAAATTGAGAAAATACAAATATGATCTCATAACTGTTAAAATGTTCCTTCGACACCATTTACCGATAATCTTGTCTGAACAAAAAACTATTCATTGAAAACATCTGACAGTATGTTCCGAACAAAGGATAGATTTTTTCTTTCGAAATTGTCTATTGTGTATGAAGGTAAAAGGCAGGGAACACACATTACTTAAACCTTTCAAGGACTTTCAGGAACTTGCTTGACGTCAATTGTAACCTTCTAGAACCTTGTTTCAGGGAATAAAGAAACTTTCTTTGGAATAGCAAGACGTTTTATTACAACTGTCCGTCTTAGCAAAATAATATGTGATTTTTTCACGTATGTGAAAGGCTGACCAGTGTGGTTCTTAAATTTTGTTTTAGGTAATAGACTTTCAGGTTTAATCTTATTCTACTTACATTGTACCATAACTAAACCAGTATCTTAAAGTTAAATTGAAACTAAACCTTTCTCACATTCTTTAATCGTTTTACCATTTCAGTGAATGAGGGATAATTGGATTATATCTAATATCGATTCGTTTAAAAAATATGACATTTAACAATTGTTAATATGACAGAGAACATTTTTCCATCTTGCTTTCACCCTGTCATTTGTTTGACATCATTAACAATAACTTGATCACTTAACATTCCTTTGTGAAGTAAATCATAAAAAAGTAATACAGACTGTATTTTTTCATTACGATCAAAGCTATGAAGACCAGACAGAACCCAATGTTCAAGATGAAACGACAAATGCCAATGTGTTATTTTTGGTTTTCCTTTTTTTCTGACCCAAGTGTTTGGTTTTAATTAACATTATCTAAGACGTGTTACGATACATTGACATTCACCTTATCAAGGCTTCAGTCTGTCAGTAAAATGAGAGATGTTTCTTTGAAGAAATCAAGAAGAAGTCTTAACAATTTTCCATATTTATATCTGAAGCATATCTAAGGAAAAGGTAGATAATTATTTAGCTTTTCAAGTACACTGTGTTCATGGCTTCATTCAACATTTAAATAAGATTTCTTAGATAAGAAATCAAGCTTCACAATTATTTTCTCATTCAATAGACAATGTATTCATGAATATTAAAAAGGCCTAAATGATTTTACATCCCAATTTATTAAATTAGTTCAAATATAAAAACCACTTTCATCTTTCTCTTTTCAATAGATTATGTATTTCTGAATGTTCAAAGAAGCCTATTACAGTATCCCAATTTTCTTAGGCTATATCGTTTGATCTTGTAGTAAATTCATTAGTTCTGTTCGCATGTAAAAATAATCTAAACCTTCTCTTTCCCAAATTGGTTTACCAAATGGTTATGTAAGGCGACGTTACGCATTTAAAACCCCAGGTGTATGTGCAGTATGTTCTATGACGCAAGTGCTGATATTTTGATTTCATTATGAGATGCCCAACTATCAATAAAATGACAGTTATCAGTGACATTCACCACATGGTGTCTGCCTCGTTGACATGGCATATTGTCTTGTAGGTCAACTATTACCTAGGATGTTCACAGGAAGCTTGGTATAAATTAGGAATTGCATTTATAACTGAACCAAAGCAAGTATGTGGACCATTTTTCTGTGATTTTCACTGAGCTGAACACTTTAGAGATGAAAGGAAATAATCGTTTTTTTACGATAAACAAATATTTCAACCTACAGCACTTCCAGCTCCTGTTAAATGAATGATCTTTATATATTTTGAAGTTATTATACCTTAATGTAATAATATTTGTGATACATTTTTTATTTTCTCTGACAGCAAGTATGTGCACCATTTTTCTGTGATTTTCACTGAGCTGAACACTTTGGATTTTTATACTAGATTCTAGTATTGTTCCCGTAAAGATCAAAGGCGCCGCCCACCCTTTATTCCGCAATAAAGTATAGTTTTTGAGTGACGTCACGAAACAATGGGACATGACGTCAATAACAATAGGCTATGACGTCATTATCCCTGGCCCTAATCGAGGAGTTTCAATTGGCTGCCGAATGTGATTTAAAAAATTTGCTTATTTTGGAGTAGAAATAGTTTTAAAATCGAGTTAAAATCGACATACTAGAAAAGTAATAGAGTAGCCCTAACCATCATGTGTTTTGCAATAAAGTATAGTTTTGCCCTGAACTATTATAACGTCAAACAACTCGGCCTTCGGCCTCGTTATTTAACTATAATAGTTCAGGGCAAAACTATACTTTATTGCAAAACACATGATGGTTAGGGCTACTCTATTTCTTAAATAAAGGGAAAATCGTTTTAGTTACGATTACCATGTATTTCCAACCCATAATGGAAACAAGAAACTACAACATCTTTCAGCGCCTCTGTTTAATGAAATGATCTTTATATATTTTGTTATTATACCTTCATGTAATGATATTTGTGATACAGTTTTTATTGTCCCTGAGAGTAATTGAAAGTTATTAAACTAGCGGAATTCAACTAGAATGGAATACATGATAATGTATAAAAACATTCCAATACGAAAACGACAATTACATAAATGCTTTAATGATTTGTTATCGATTCCTTCAAGCTCTTTGGTCTTGTCTTTATGCAATCAGGAAGAAGGAATCTATGTCAACTTGACCCACAACTTCCTTTCAAATCAGTCAAAACAGGAAGCTTCTGTCGGATTTCCATTTACTAAAACAGGAAAAATAAACCAACTTCATTCAGGTCGAATGTCATGCACTGTATCAAAACATTCACATGTATAATGTCATGTTATGTGCCTTGATGTTTAAGTTATTTATCTTTCATAAACTCACTTAAGCAGAGTGAAACATCAAACCAAATGGTTGACTTGTAGTATTAATCTTTGTTAAAAGGTATTTATTTAAATATAACTTCCATATTTCCTAAGAGATTTTCTCACTTAATTTTCAACTACTACTTTCAGTATCATTACCATATGTCAGTTTTTATAATTGTTTATTCTTTTACTTTTAAATATGTATATGATAAAACCTAAATATGACCAAGTGTCCCTTTGTTAAATCTCGACTTCAATCATAAAGAAAGTAGGAATGACCTTTACATAATATAGATTTTTTGTTAATATGGTCATTTTTTGAAGCAGAGTACAATGTATAACATGAAAATGATCTTTAAATATTTACAAGTGAGACAAGGATAACCATCATGTGTGTATGGGTATGAACACTATTTGGCTTTAGTGTGTTTAAGTACACATAAGTGCCAATCACAACCAGATTTAATGATAAGTGTGTCAGCAAATCAATATTAAACCATGTGAATATTTCTCAGCACAACACGATTGGGTAAAATTTTAATGTGACCTTTTTATTACGATATTTCTTATATCATAGCATGACATCAAAACATAAAAGGACTTTAAAACAACATACTACATTTACTGTCATGTATGAATTCGGCATACATGGTATATGTATTATCTGACATAAATGTAGAACATTCTTACTATGTATGAATATAAAACAAAATCAAAATGCTCAATGACAGTTACCACCTGTATGCGTTATATTATTACAGTTATTAAGTTGAGACATAGAAAAAAGTTACTTAATCAAAATCCAATGTGATTAAGTGGCTTCTTTAAATTTGACTCTATGTATTGATTGAGGCATAACTTGTTCTATTAAATCTCGTTATACACAAGACGGAGTAAGTTTAATTTTTTTTTTACTGTTGATCTTTTATCTTTTCAGGTTGGTACTGAGCAACATATGTCATAATTCATAGTTTTAAATTGTAATATAGTTCAAATTAGGTTTGTCCAGTAGATAATAATTTATCACCGTTGACTTGAATGTGACCTTTTACGAAATATATGAGCTCAAGATCAATCCTGTGTATATCAAGTCAAGGAGAGGACATTTGATGTTTTCAGATTCATCAATACGTTTGATAGCAATGAGAAATTCGTTTCTTCATCAAAAACAATAAAAGACCCATTATCAAACTGCAATATTTAAAAAAAGTATTTTTACTGCGGTATTGTTAGCAATATTTTGTGACCAACCATGAGAAGATCGGACAAATTAATTTAAAGACAGTTTACCAAAATGACTGAAACGTAAGCCCCGGCATGTTGATATGAAGGCGAATCAAGTGTGGCCATCTCACAATGTCCGGTTCCTAAATATACGCTTGAGTCAGTCATTAGTTGCCGCCCTAGTTGATACCCATCGGACGCAATTGCGGTACATGAGACGCCTACACACTAAATGTTGTCACCAAAAGCGGGTTCATTTGCAGGGGGTACTTTTGACGTAGAATTAAGTATCAAGTATTCCTTTGTTGATTAAAACATGTTAACGTGATATCAAACATTCGAGGAAATGTCACCACAAACCGCATGCAAGTATGATAATTGGGCTTTAGGTACGCTTGGTTGAAGGAAATCAAGCCTTTTAGTTTGTTATTCACCAAGAAAATATTAAGAAGATATAGGCAATATTATGAATATACAACTTCTTTATTCAGGTTTGCGTCGTTTCGACATAGATACTAATGTCGTTCTCAAGGCTTGAGAACGACATTAGTATCTATGTCGAAACGTCGCAAACCTGAATAAAGAAGTTGTATATCCATAATATTGCCTTTATCTTCTTCATCATCACAACTTCTAGAATGCCCATCAAACAAGAAAATATTGTCTGATTGCGTCCTTGTATAACAGTATAAGAAGGAACGTAGTTGTGTCCACGTTATTGATGAACCCAAATATCATGGATTTAAAATTTTAGATATTCTTATGAGGACATAATACCTGTCAAGCGTTTAAATATAATAAAACTGACTTGAATTTGTAAAACATGCATCATCATTTAAGTACAACTGATATGGTATTATCCCTTGATTTGTTTGTAAACATGTATGATTAAACAGCAGTTTGTATTAATCTTAGAGCAAGGTTAAATACTTGACACAAGTTCTTTAAAATGTTCATATATTTCATAAATATTTCATACCAAAATCTCCATTTACCTATTAAAAATGATCACCTTTACTTGTTTTTATATATCTTGTTTGGGATTTGTTTTATTCTGTTTGGTCATAAAATTTGACATTCAGCAGGTATGTGAACCCTCATGCAATTTTAAGTTGATATGATACATAAATGTACTGTGTTATTAGGGGTCAATTCGTAAGTTGAGATTTTACCATATATCTGTGTCATTTTTATTACACACATCAAATAGGAAATTATACTGAAACAGCGTAACTACTAAATTTTTGAAGGAATGCCTTCAATGTCAAACAAATGCGTTTTCCTCATTGTGTTATTTTGAATTTTGTTTGGCCATCTGCAAAGAAACCCCGCTGTGTGAGAAGTTCATGAATATGTGGAAAACTATACATCTTAGAAACAAAAGAAAGTGATCTATGTAGATCTAGACAACTTTGACGTTGAAACGTATGTCATTTTTGAAATGCAAGAAGAAGTAGACATGCTTTCATTTCTCTTAGGAGCAAAAAACCAATTGTATTATTCATTGAAAGATTCCTCACTGTATGAAAGTATACTTTTACGCTTTTCACTATATGTTTATGAGCTAAGACCATATCTCCTTAACTGTTACACTGAATGAATACTTTGTAACTTTGTAACTTTTAAATTCCCTACTATGTAAATATTGTACATATCAATTTATAATGTAATTGTATTCTGATTTTGCAATCTTCGGTTTTTACTGGAGGAAATAAAGAATCTCTCTGTCTCTCTCATGTAAATCTTTTGGGCAATTATTACTTTCTTATATTCACATCTCTTAGAATAATTTTGGTATACTAATATCACAATCATATAATTTGCTTTGGCAACTGAATTGTTCTGAGTATATATATGTTGAAAATATGACCTTTCCATAACAAAAATACAGTAAGTTTATCATTACATCCATAGGACAACACTTGTCCTGCAAAGAAGATCCTTGCTCTAGGATGGCCTTTGAAATCCTACAAGACTATGAAATGCATTCACTGTTTAATGACACGTAATTACGAGCTTATTCTCTATCAAGATTATATGCGCACTTTCTGCACCTCGTCATCAATTATACACAGTGTACAGGCTTTCTATTTCTGTGGCCAACCTAAACCAGTGCTTCACATAAATCAAGATATTCCTCATGTTTCTCTTTCGATACGATTTAAAAAAATTATTACAAGGTAATAAAAACATGTCTTATGAATACCAATTTTCTTATGTAATTCAACAATACCACACACTATTCAATGCTTTTCAAATGTTTGTTTATATGCAGCGGTAGGTATTTTAAAAACATATATTTTGTTAATTTCTTGTTATTTGAAGCGTTCTCTGTTCATAATTTTTCTCACGTTGCCTCCAAACTACATTCCCACTTATTTCATATATACATGTAATTTATGTTATTTTTTCTTCTCTTAAAAATCATCGTTTCTGATTAACCAGAATTGAACAGGTGAATCATTTACCCGTATTGACTTGTCCTCTTTGGGATGCTAAATATTTGATGATTTTACATTTGCTAACCATTTGATGTCATGGCCACCATATTTTCTATAAAGGCCATTTTTTAGATACCATTATATTTGCCCCACAGACTTTGTATTTTTGATTGAATGGTAACACATAAACTTGAATTTCCTAACACAACTAAAGTTTACATAATGAAGACAATTTTCAAATAACTTAAGGAATTAAATATGGTTTACTTTAACCTGTGAATATAACCGACATTTCATAAATATTGTTATTATACTATGTGATGACGTTATATGAAATGTTATTAAATTGTATTGTGTTTGATCATTGAGATTTCGCCCTTAACTTTGTACAACAAAATGCAGAAAATGCAATAACTGGTAACACGATCATAGAATATTTGATGTCGACATTAACATGATCATGGAAACTAATTGTGTTGGTTCGTGATGCTTTGTCCTTATGAATATCTTACTAAACAGGATTATGTCCGATTTGTCTAGACCAAATGTTATGAAGAGGTCCTGTTATTAAGACATTATTAGTCAAGGTGCTTTAACAATAAACAACCAATAATAATGACGACCAGACAAGAGGAACAATTAAATTCCAACACTTATAAATCTTAGCAAACTTATGTAAACATTACGACCAAGGTGGTCAGAATTGGTATTTGCCTGAGGGTTGCGGGGTCGGAATATCACACCTTACCAATTCTCAAATAAATTTAAACTAACAGAATAACAATATTCAATTTGTGTTCTCTATGTTGCAATAATGATTACTCCCACACAGGAGATCAACGTGGGCTTGCGAGACATCCGGGCCTCAGGTTAGTGGTGCGTTTGATTGTAACAACAGTTGACACGATGAGGATTAAATTTTGTTTTAAGTAAAGCATGTTTATTGTTGATGAATACTGCAAGTTTGCAACTCTCTGGGGAATTCAGCTAATAACTGAAGCCATCAGTTCTTGAGCCATCTCTTATGTTGAATATGAAATTTGTCATTGAAACCACAGCGTTTTGAAAGTGCAATTTTTTGGGAATATCTTGTCAACCGAACCAATATATCATGTCTTTGCTTCACATATGAGAAAACTCAAACAATATGCAAGAGGTTGCTTATGAATTAATGGAATGACAGGTCAGCGAATATTTTTTCACACGCCTGATAATTGATTTCGAATTTTACATCGTAGAGATTTTTGTTTGTAAACCAAAACATATTATCATGTTCTTTGTTTGAAAGAAATAATCGAGGCATACATTCTATGAAAGATAATAATTCATATTTCATTCAATCATGAAGTTGATAGAGGTAAGTAGGGAGTTGTTTATATGTTATTTGACGGGAGGCATTTATGTTAATGTCATCATGTAATAAAACGAAATACAAACTTGCACAAACTGCTCCTGTGACGGCATATATTCAACAATGACCTGTGGCATTAAAGTGTGAATATATTTTTTATTATCAAAACGAGTTTCAGAAAGCAAGATCAAAGTTAATTTTGTCGTGGAGCACCAGAGAATTGAATGCCACTAATCTACTTCCTTGCGAAATTTAAATTGGGAAGAGACGCTGAAAATACAGATTGTGGCAACATACGGTTCTTTTTCTGAAATGAATTTTTTACTTATGCCATGAACCATTAGCATGGTTCTCTGACATAAAAGGACTGTTAGCAACGTGATGGTTAAGTAACACAAGCAAATGGCATTCTTCTAATTTGTTAGTTTTGTCTGGCTGCTCATTGCAATACCATACCATTTCTAAATATCATCATTTCTGATTAATAAGAATTGAACAGGCGAATCCTTTACCCATATGGACTTGTCCTCTTTGGGACGCTAAATATTTGATGATTTTACATTTGCTAAACGTTTGATGTCGTGGCCACCATATTTTTCTATAAAGGTCATTCTTTCGATGCCATTTTATTTTATCCACAGACTTTGTATTTAAGGAAGTAAATGATCTTTTAAAGGAAGTGTTTGGTCATATCGAGCTACTTAACTTTATATAAAAAACTCCCTGATTGGTAACAAATAAACTTGCACATCCTAACACAATTAAAGCTTACATAATGAAGACAATTTTCAAAGAACTTAAGGAACTAAATATGGTTTCCCTTTAACCTATGAATACAACGACATTTAATAGATATCATTATTACAATATTTGATGACTTTATAAGAAAGATTATTAAATTCTATTGTGTTTGATTTCGCCCTTAACTTTGTACAACAAAATGCAGACAATGCAATAACTGGTAACAGGATCATAGAATATTTGATGACGACATTAACATGATCATGGAAACTAATTGTGTGGGTTCTTGATGCTTTGTCCTTATGAATATCTTACTAAACAGGATTATGTCCGATTTGTCTAGACCAAATGTTATGAAGAGGTCCTGTTATTAAGACATTATTAGTCAAGGTGCTTCAACAATAAACAACCAATAATAATGACGACCAGACAAGAGGAACAATTAAATTCCAACACTTATAAATCTTAGCAAACTTATGTAAACATTACGACCAAGGTGGTCAGAATTGGTATTTGCCTGAGAGTTGCGGGGTCGGAATATCACACCTTACCAATTCTCTAATAAATTTAAACTAACAGAATAACAATATTCAATTTGTGTTCTCTATGTTGCAATAATGATTACTCCCACACAGGAGATCAACGTGGGCTTGCGAGACATCCGGGCCTCAGGTTAGTGGTGCGTTTGATTGTAACAACAGTTGACACGATGAGGATTAAATTTTGTTTTAAGTAAAGCATGTTTATTGTTGATGAATACTGCAAGTTTGCAACTCTCTGGGGAATTCAGCTAATAACTGAAGCCATCAGTTCTTGAGCCATCTCTTATGTTGAATATGAAATTTGTCATTGAAACCACAGCGTTTTGAAAGTGCCATTTTTTGGGAATATCTTGTCAACCGAACCAATATATCATGTCTTTGCTTCACATATGAGAAAACTCAAACAATATGCAAGAGGTTCCTTATGAATTAATGGAATGACAGGTCAGCGAATATTTTTTCACACGCCTGATAATTGATTTCGAATTTTACATCGTAGAGATTTTTGTTTGTAAACCAAAACATATTATCATGTTCTTTGTTTGAAAGAAATAATCGAGGCATACATTCTATGAAAGATAATAATTCATATTTCATTCAATCATGAAGTTGATAGAGGTAAGTAGGGAGTTGTTTATATGTTATTTGACGGGAGGCATTTATGTTAATGTCATCATGTAATAAAACGAAATACAAACTTGCAGAAACTGCTCCTGTGACGGCATATATTCAACAATGACCTGTGGCATTAAAGTGTGAATATATTTTTTATTATCAAAACGAGTTTCAGAAAGCAAGGTCAAAGTTAATTTTGTCGTGGAGCACCAGAGAATTGGATGCCACTAATCTACTTCCTTGCGAAATTTAAATTGGGAAGAGACGCTGAAAATACAAATTGTGGCAACATAAATGAAATTTCTGAAATGAATTTTTTACTTATGCCATGAACCATTAGCATGGTTCTCTGACATAAAAGGACTGTTAGCAACGTGATGGTTAAGTAACACAAGCAAATGGCATTCTTCTAATTTGTTAGTTTTGTCTGGCTGCTCATTGCAATACCATACCATTTCTAAATATGTATTTCTAACTGGGCGTGTACATGTACACGGATAAAAGAAAATTCCCTGGAAAACTGTTTCGTCATGTATCTTTATCATCATCAAAGAGAGGTCACTTTTATTTTCTGGAACACCCACTATTATGTTCATAATGAGGGAATGGGTAATGAAAGTAATTTGCTTAAAAGGATTTTGTTATGATTGAAGCTTTTTCCTAAAGGTTAATGTCGTGTAGTAGTATTTTTTCGATTAATTCCTTCTACAAATTAGGAGAAAGTATTCAGAACATCAGACACAGATGTTACATACGTAATGATATTCTGTGTTTGATTATGTCGTGTTATGTAATCGAAAAAGAACTAAATTCTTTAAATTCTTTTGACAAATGATTTTAACCTTTAAATTACAAATTATTTTATGTTCAATGTTCAACACTTTTGTATGGATGTTATGGTGTACAAAAGAGATTAAGTCTCTTATTTTGGTAGGCAAAAGAAATTATTCTTGCTAAGAAGAGCTTATGAATAATGTACTGTACCAGATCAACTTTTTGAAACATCGTTTCTGAAGGATGTCTGAAGTTAAACTTCTAGTTTCAATAGTCTATGATGTCTGCAATTGACCATTCAATCTTGGTTGAACGGACATGTATATTTCGATATTAAAATATGTATGAAATAAAATATTCTTCTTAAATCACCCCTTAAAGCATTTTCTCCCCATAGAGGCAGATCAAGTCATGAAATGTTTATACAGCCTCTGTTCTATTACGCTGAAATCCGTGGGTTCCGGCAGTTTACCCCGGCGGATAACAAATTACACCACAATCCATTTGAATTTCTTTATCAAATGACAACGTTTCTCGCCTCCAATCAGGCATCTCCCATTCTATCCCACAAAGTCGGCGTAATAGAACAGAAGCTGTATCAACATTTCATGACTTGATCTGCCTCTGTGGGGAGAGAATGCCCTTAAAGTCAACCTTATATTTAATGCCTTTGATGTAAAGTTCATTTACTCATCATTCGCCAATGATGAGATCAATATTACCTGGTTTTTTTTATAGACCAGAGGAAAACAATATTGACCGAGAATGAGGTCCAAGGTCAAAAGGTTTAAACCGAATTCATCAGTCGATAATAGACCATTACAAAACGAAAGGAAACTTACAATATGATGTGATTGTTCAGCACGTCGGACCAATGATGTCACGATAATAGCGTGACGTCATAAAACATAGTATAGTGAAGTCAATATGCATTTTGGTCGACTATCAAGTGGGTGCTGAGTATGAATACTTGCATAACATAAAGCCCTGTTATATCCAATCTTCAAGTTGTAGTTTCTTTTTTACGTCAATCAACGTTAGTGACTTTCACAGCATGAACACTGATTCTGCACCCTCTTTGTGAGATGGTGTTCAAGGCCCCTCTGTCCTGTAGGACATACTGCCACTTATCATATTGTTGATTTACAGACCGTCGCTTCGCCCACCTCTTGGAGTCCTGAGACTGATCTTACCTTTGAAGGTGGAGAGTTTCCGGAGAACCTTTCACTTCAGTGGATGTCACAAGAGGATTTGATAGACAAGTGACAGTCAAACGCTTGTCTTCAAGAAGAGTTGAATCTCTGGTTGAATGGTATTATTCGCATTTGCTTGTATTTTATTGAGGTTGAGTTACTTTAAGAACAAATATGTTTTCTTAAATAAATATATTGCTAGATGGGAACGCAATATTCTTAAAATCATACTATTTTATCTTTAATACTCGAAATAATGATTATAAGAATAAAGATAAATAAATCATGAATACAATATACGAGATATTTGTGAAAACATAAATATTTATAATATCAATAGTGCGAAAAGTTTTGCAGATATTTTAAGTACCTGTTTTGAAATATCTGATATATCAAATGCAACAAGTAAGGGAGTTTGAGTATCGGTTTTCATCAAACAAGTTTTATTAATCAAGAACTATCGCATGCGGCCTTCAATTAAATGTCAAGACTGTGTCAAGCAACTGGAACCTGACAATACAGAGCCAATAAAATAACGCTTCTGACGAGCCACTTAAACAAGATTTTCACTGCTTCTGACTAGCACCAAAGGTCACACAGTCGACTTCTGAGACTTCAGTACAAGATGTATAAACAAGAGTACTTATGTGGCACTGTAGGCTGTCAGCACCATTTAGCTCTATTGAGTGCACTGAATGGTGCTTTAATGGAAATGAAATAGGACACGAAAGAAAAACAGAAAGAACTAAACCTTCTTCGCAACCAGTACATGATGTATAGAGTACTTTTGTAGAACTGTGGGATGTAAACACCATTTAGCTTTATTGAGTGCACTGAATGTTGTAAAGACGAAAGTAAAGCTCTTCTACAAGAAATCCTACAAGAATGACTGTTTTTGCAACCAATACAAGATGTATAAACGGGAGTACTTATGTAGTGGAGTTGAGACCATTTAGCTTTATTGAATGCTCTGAATGTTGCAAAGAGAAACAAAAATTGGAAACGAACTAGTCATCTTCGAGAAATCTGACAACAATGATAGTTGTTGCAACAACCACATTGTATCAAATTGACTGAGACCGTAAAATATGTTAAATTTGGAATATTTCGATATAATAGAAATAAACCAATTATCATGTAATTATGACATTATTGATTTATATCTTTTGTCTAGTTAGAAAGGTGCTGATCCTTGAATGAACTCTTTAACGACTTGGTAAACTTTATCAGATAGAGCATATTGATATGGGAGAATGGAAATTGATTTTCAGAACCTTATTAGTTCCTTGCAGACATTTGCCAACATGATATTTCAAATGGTGGTTTCTTTAGGAATAATGCATTCAGTGTTCAGTAACATGGATAAATTTGAAAATGTAGTGTTGGATTGAAAACCATGAAATGCATGTTCTTAATATGTATAAAAATATATATGTGCTTAAAAGATACATAAAGCTTTTATCTACAAACTAAGGTATGACTTTTTTTTAGAAATCAATTTTCGTTACGTTTTATTATTATCTTACTCTTAGAAAATAAAAGGATTAAATAAGTAGTAGTTATCGATTTAATCTCCTGTTTACCGTTAAATGATGTAATATGATTTGATCTGTATTTGACGTCATTTAATTCCTTCTCCACATCCACTGTCTAACTGAAAACTTTTGTCACCTGTGTCACTGGCTTCATATTGATATCAGATATCAATGTAACGTAATAACCATTGTTAATTCTTTTTCTATTCATTATACTTTACATATTTGCTTTATAACGTCTTATTTCATACCTTCTTTAGATGACTATGAACATAAAACTCATGTTATATTACGTTACACATATATTTTTCATTGCGCAAACTAAAATATAAATTTATTCATTTCAAACAACAAAAACATAACAAATATTTTTGTTTATCTGAATACATAAATTGGGTAATAGAAAGGATTTATAAGTAGAGAAAACCTTATCATTCAAGAAATATCCACCAAATTGTGTTTTGATGTAACAACTGTTCAAAGAAAAAATATATTTGAACAATAAAATATTTCCAATCAATATAGGATAATTGACTCAAAACAGAGGTTAAGACGTCGTTTCTTACATGGCAAACAAGGATATATTTTCCTAGAAAATATACCATATATTTCCGTAATATGAAAAGAAAATGTTTTTGGGTTCAAAGGTGGGATTTTGTTTGCATGATATATGAATCTGTGTCTTATTTCATGCGTATGTAAGGAAAACCGAATAAATGCATCAGTTAGAAATATTGCCCACGAACCAAGAGATTATCTTTATCAGGGAGGTAAAACAGTGAGATACATAACATTTGATTTGATCCAAAACACCAATGAGATATATATTTATGACAATGGACGACCAATTGAGTCTATTCTATGTGTTCATAAGTTTGTTCTGCATGTGTATTTGTGCTTTTGTTCTGCATGTGCTTTTGTGCTTTTGTGCTTGTATGTTGCCTGTGCTCTTGTGTTGCTAGTGTGTTTGTTCTACATGTGTAGGGTAAACTGGGGCCTGTACATCCCCTTTTCACTAAAATTGAGTTAATGAGGTGTTTTTTGCAGTATACTAGTGCACGTTTGTACATACATTTAACATAATATAACTTTCTTGCAATAATTGTTGAAAGTGTCTTACATCAAAAGTTTTCATATAATTATGTTTCTAAGACAACGAGTTTAAAATCGAACATAATTCACATCAGGGTTGGTTGGTTTTTCTCTTAGGCAGGTTTGACTATCGTTTGGAACAATCAGAACATGTTCAGCCTACAACAATTTAAATTTATAAGAGACTGTTCATAGTACACCTAATTACATTTTATGTTCAGAATTTCTTTTTACAGCATTCCTTTACCCAGATATAGTTTACAATGATGTAAACTCAGCTTACTTTTCAATTACTGAAAGGATTCTGATTTCTTTCCAACAAGAAAAGCTTCAAGGACCTTCATATTATGGAGGAGGATATTTAGAAACCAAAGAGACCATTGAAGAATGGTTTTGAGGAGGAACTTAAATTTTAAATGATTCGTCCCCATGGCCAAATGTGCCCTCCCCTCTAATAGCCAAACGTACCCAAAAAGCAAGTTTGCTTTTTTTTTTCTATGCTTCAAAAATGCACAGCCCCCACACCCAAACACCCAAATAACTTGTTCATATGAGTCTCGGCATGTTAACCTTCCTGGAGAACATATTCATAAACGCAGTCAATATTTGTAAAAAAAAAGAAGTGAAGTCGAATAAATTATTAAGCAAGATGAAAAACGTTTTTCTATCATAGTCTGCAGAGAAAATGTTGAACTGTTCCCATTGCAAAGTGAACTTTACTCAAACTATTGTGAATTAAATGAACACTTGCAAAAGAGATCAAGCGAAACTCACATTTGAACTAAATGTCACATCAAAAACTCTTAAATCAAGGCCGACATTTTATATGTATATGTGAGAACAGTAGCAAAAATGACAGCTCTGTTAAAAGGACAGTCCTATCAGAGTATTTTTTTTGAAAAAAATCCAAAAGGAAGTAGTGATGCATTCTATTCTTGTCAAATTGTTAAAACTAGAACAACAAAATGCTACCCTCACTTACATATATGAAAACAAATGTGAAATAATCATGTTATAATCTTCTTTACTCTTGAATTTTGTTTTGACAATAGAACCCCGATAATAAACCCTGAAAATGTCTCGAGTCAATTACTTAAACCTTGATTTGAAAAGGTAAAATGACTAGTATTCATGTAAATAGTTCACGTGATTTATACTTAGGTACATCAATACATGTGTTGTTATAATTTCGTTAAAACAAAAATGTCAAAAATGTTGCATTTAAGGATGCATATCTTATGATATATTTTTAGATGAGTATCATCATAATTGCAGCTTTTACACGTTTAACCATTTAACCAGAATACCATGAAAATACGGCATGTCACTTTAAACCTTTTATATCTAGTTTCATTACTCTATGTTAAAAGTCAATGCCAACTTTTCGACAGACCTTATTTTATGTTTGAACCTCAACTAAGCACTTACAGAAATGTGTACATTGGCAATAAGATACCGTTATCTCCAGAACCATAGCAAACAGACGATTCCTTTCATCAATAAGTCTTTTTATTGCCACGATCGGTCTGAATGAACTGTTTTCTCTAACATTTTAAGAATCAAAGTTGAAATAATTTGAGTCATCCCTTTCATGGAGATTCTTTAGAAAAGTTTTCTCTTTTTATCAATCAATCTAAGCTTTTAGTATTCTGAAGGCTATTGGATGAGACAGAGAACAAAGATTTGATGGGTAAACCTTGGACTGTAACTTATAAATCTGTCACCAAAGGCGAATACAGGGGCGTCTACAAGATAGCTGTATCTTCTGAACCATTGCAAACAGACGATTACTTTCGCCATTAGGTCTGAACCAAATGTTTCTATAATCATAGTTGAAATAATTTGGTTCACCCCTTTCACAGAGATTCTTCAGGAAAGTTATCTCTTTTCATCAGTCAATCTATGCTTCTAGTATTCTGAAGTCTATTGATTAAGACGTTTTCAAGAGAACAAAGATTGCATGGGTAAACCTTGGCTTGTAACACCATTGAACATATCACTCTGTCACCATAGTCGGATACTGGAGGCGTCTTTGGATGTACAACAATTGAAATTGTTACTATGGAATAAAAGAATATGTGTGAACATGTTTATTGGATTAAGTTCCCTGCCTTTTTTAAACTTTAATCATAAATGAGAAATACGACTCTCCATATTTACTACACTGAAACTCTCTTGGAGGGGATGCACCTTAAGAAATAGTTTGATCACTTATAATACCTTAACTTGCGCATAATTAAAATAAATTTTCCTCAACAAACATTATATTATAACAAATTATTTATCTTCAGGGGGTAAAACGTCTCATATCCCTACGCATTAATCCGTTTTCCCAGAATAAAATATCAATATTCAGCGAAATCGTTTTGTGGCCTTTTTATTGTGAACACCTTTTTTTTCATTCTAAGATTGGAGGTGGATTTAAGTAGCTTCACCAAACATATATAGAACCCTTATTTTAAATAAGATGATAAGATAAATATTATTTGTAACCCTTTTGAGTAAATGCTCTTCACATAAATAAAATTTTAAGATCTCCATAAAAGGAAATTCAAGGTCGAGTAATTAAATACAACAATGTGTCATATCTTTAAATAGTTTAAATATTTCGAAGTATTTAGAGAATGCACGTTGATATTTACAAGATATTTCAACAGGCATGAAAGTTTGACTCACTATATTCATTAACTCACTTTCCTCTCTCAATTAATTGATGTTTACGTATTATAGATACAAAAAATACAAGCACTGAAAAGCAACCTAATTTCGATTGAAATATCACTTATGATAATACACCTTATGAAACACATCTTTCCAATATGTGACAATATATATAGAACCCACGGACCTCTTCCTGACGTACTATCAATTGTGACAATCAATATATAGATTACTCACTTAATGACATTTTTCTGTGAAATTGAAAAGGTTCATTTCATCCAAAGATGAGAGTTCTGCAATTTTTTTTCTCTTAAGTCACAAAACATGAAACATTTAGAATCAGGGATCCTGAAAATATACGATCTGTAAAATTGGAGAACCAACGATGCTTTTTCCTCTGATCTCATAAAATTCTCCTTTGGATTTCGTAACTGTGGATCGTCTCCATTGAAGAGATAGGTTCAGTGCTCTTTGATGGTTTAAGTCAAAATGGCAAAGGCGGTACAGGGCCAGAGTATTTTGATTATTTCAGCTTTGAATAATAAAATAAAAACCCCTTCATTTACCATGTAGATAATAAAATAAATATGTATTTAGCAACACTTTAATTTCTATTTTAATTTCGTAAACAATTATGTTTTTTGTACATGGGTCATTGGTTTTATCATACCAATATAACTCCTTTGACTTTGAATACAGATTTCATATGTTTTTACTTGAGTTAACCTCTTATATAGAATGTCATATTTCTCTAATCCTCCCTTTGTTTCAACTTGAGATTAAGTAACATGCGGCAGACAAATGTTGGAAACAGATTAGAGTTTTGGAATTATATTCATTTTAGAATGTTTATTATGTATGTTGTGTATCAGAAAAGTTAAAAATTAATCTTAAACCGTTAAATATTTTGAATATGTGTTTAACTCTTTTGCTGTAACTTTCAATATGTCTATTTGAAGATGAGATCTTTTTGATTTGTTCTAATCAAGCAATCTTACTTTAATGGAATTCATTTTGTTGAATATACAGAACAAGAATAAGATGTTCTTGGAAAGTACTTGAAATATCAAGTACATTTGCATTGTACTGAAGTCCAAGTACATTAGTAAAACAAATTTCAACTACAAGGTACATATCAAGTTTATGAAAATTTACTTAAGTACTTTGTTCTTGATCCCAGACCTGTCCTTAATAAATGTGTAAAACCATTACGTAGACAACTAGGAAGCCTTCTTAGATAATTAACTGGATTCACAGAACTAGGTGATGCAAAACCAAATACAAACACTTTGCTTAAAGGGGCGTTTTTGATAATTTTATATTTTAAATTGTTCACTGAAAATTGCAATCTAAATAAATTTACATCAACAGGTTTTATATTTGGTCATACTGTTGATCTAACATTGGCCCGTAAGGCAGGTCGTCCCGGTGACCTCTGACATCAGCCTCTCGGCCAATCAGAAAACTTGCCCTAGCTCGCTGGAAGTTAAAAAACTCAGCAGCGCATCTTTTGAAATGGATGATGTTCGGAGCTTTGTCATTCGGGCGGATCGCTTGGATGTATTAATAGATTAGATTTTTTCATTTTGAAATGATTTAGCGTATTTGCTAGTTGTCGATGACAAATGATAATTGCACGTCGCACAGATACTAACGTGGCGAATGATAATCACAAAGTTAGAGCTTGATAAATGCCAATATCTGCGAAAATCCATATGCAAGGGGAGGTAACTCCTTTTTTTATCAAACTCGTTTATACTAATTTATTTCATTGTCATCCAAATAATGTTTAAAATTGTGATTTTTGTCAATCATAAAACTAAAAATATTTCATACAACCAAAATAAAATCAACCTATTGATATTTTTCTTATCAGTATCGAAAACAAGATTTATTTTTCACAATGAACACTGTTATTGAGAACAGGCCATAAGCCATCATATATTTCTTCCGTTCATTCTTTGAAATAGCGACTATGAACTGTTTGTAACGTCGAATTTTATTGATCAAATCGCGAATTCCTTATTTGCATACGAAAGGTCACCGGGACGACCTCTCACACTGGTCAATGTTAGATCAACTGTATGACAAAATAAAAAATCTGTTGATCTAAATTTATTTAGATTGTGAAAATTGTAAGTTAATGCTAAATGTATTATTTGGACAGTGTCAAAAATCTCATTACACATGCAAATCATCCATAGTCGGAGGACAAAGTAAGAATATTCCCATAAAATCCATTGGCGGACATTTTGTGTGAACACCTTTGATTCATTTTGTGTAAGAAAAAGGAATTGCATGGTTAAACTTTACGTTATATATTTGAATTATTACTGCTCCATTTAGTTTAAAAACATTGTCTTTCAATTTGAACCAATAATTTTAATTTTCTTGACATCACCTATATTCCCCCTAAAAACGTGCTACTGCCCCTTTAAGATTACATCAGAATCTTAGTGTCAAAAGTTAATGAATAAGTATTAGGCCTACAAATTGCTGACCATTAAAAAATCTGATATTTGTCGCAAGTCATGGTGATTAAGTTATTTTATGACATACAAGTTAGATTTAAAACATTATTATTTCTCATAGATTTTATCAAGTATTACATTTTAAATTTCTTTTATTGGTTATCGCCGGTGATTTCTTTCCATTCCTTTCTTTTTGCCCTTCATACATTTTAAGGTATATCTCATTTATGGTGATTCCTGATGTTATTCAAGCTAATAATGTGCCTATTTTTAAAATTCTTATGATATAAAATTCTAAATTAAATCGAGTAATGCAAACGTTTTCTTATTGACGATGAATTAATGCCATATGTATCAGATTATGTCTGAGTTTTCATTACACATTCTGAAGATTGTATTCCATTGCATTTTTATTACACTGTCTACATATACTAAAACATTAATTTGACCATTTGACATTTTGTTATAAAAAATAAATGTTACATTTTGCAGAAGGAAAGTTGAGATTTCGAAAGTTTATATATCTAATTGACATACGACAAAAACAAGACTTGAAGACGTTACAACAAGGACATGAGATTATGATAGTTCACAAAGTGAAAAACGATTAACCAAGTCACAAATTAAAAGCGACGATTAAATTAACGTTTTTTAATGCTTGTAAAAATTAAAATCAAAGTTACAAGTTTTTAAGGAACATATTCTTTAGTCAGTGCTATGCTTAAATTTTAACCATATATATCTCCTTAAAGAGGACTCAACAAATTGTGTTTTGCTTTGAAGTAATTTAGATGGAATTATCAATGATGTGAATTGAAAAAAACCACATTAACATACCAAAATAGCAAACTTAATTCTTACTTTTCATGGAGGTAAAATGACACGTCCAATTTTCGTGAATACAGGTTATGTAACATATCAAAGATTACTCATAAGTGGTATCCATTCATAATTTTCAAATTTTTCATATAATCCAATTTTGTATGTAAAGTATATCCACTTTCATTTACTTGAAGTTTTGTCAAACATGCCGCTGTTTGAAAAGAAAGGACACGATTTTCATATGTTCATCCTACAGAATAATTGTTTTTCTGTAAATATATTCTTTCAGAACAGCTGGGCCAAGACTTTCTCTGGAATAAATACATGAATGCGAATAATGAAGAATGTTGACTCAAAAAATGATTTCATATTTGATTGATGACACATTTATTGATGCAAAAGTATTTTCAGTTAAAATATGGACTTAAATGTGAATAATAACCTGTTTGATCATTGTTTTATCTATGGTAAAAAATGAACAGGAAATATATATAAAAATATATGTACGTCAGCAATAGGAAGACACAAGGACGTGGATTGATGATATACATGTACAGCTGGATCTAGTGAAATTGCTTTTTTTATATATTGATGAATTATCAATTATTTATTCTATGATATCTTGTCAGCATCATCAGAACAAATAAAATTCCAGTTATAATGCTATTTCACTTTCGTGTTAGTTTGTTATGATTCGACTGCTTCACAATTCCTTTTAAAGTATTTGTGAATTTTCTGTTCTGATGTCATAAGATTTACTATAAGACACTATGTTTACAATGTAGTAATTCGATTTTTTTCTGTAATGCCATTGTGCGACTGTCACTCTCAAATTACAATGGTATAATTTAAATATTACAACAGAATATATCCATTGCTCAACAAAGAAGTATTAGAGACGGTATTGTTCTTGTGTCCAAAAAGTCTGACATACTTTTTGGATTATTTTGAAACTGTAATAACAAGAAAAGCCTTTAAAAAGGCATGCTTGGTGCCACATAGGCAGATGAAGGAGATTGTGATTTGTCGAACAATTCGGGGGATAAGTGAAATATACAACACTGGATAACAGCACTAATATTAACATAAGTATTACTCAAAGTTAACTTCACAAAATTAATTTCTATCAACACGAATTGCTGAAAGTTATGAATATTTTTTACAGTCATCAACGATTGTTGGTATATTTCATATCAAAATACACGAGGGTGACAATCTATTTATCATCCAAATTCACTCTTTTTGACATCTCAGAGAAAAAATGTAAATCTCTGAACACAACAACACTAGATTTTCAAGACAGTGATGTCATTGCATAGTGAGGTCACTATGTTTATGATGTTGTGGCATTGTGATGTAGTTACTTGAAGTAAAAGCACTGTGTTGTCATGTAGCGTTGACAATGACAGGAAATTGTGCAAAACGTTCTGCCAAAACGATATCTCCTTGTCATGCTGGTTAATTATTAACAGTAGTATAACAGATAATAAAGAAAATACTTTCCGATGATCTGACAGGATTTCAACCAAGGTCCGCTGAGCTAACGTTTGGAATCAGCGATGTAGGTCATATTCTAAATATAGCATGAGTCAATTTCAGTACTCTGATAATAAATACATGTTTTCAACGTAAACATTTAGTGTCATCGTTAAGTATGACTTGTCACGTGATCGTAAGTTATCTACCTATTAGTAAACATAAGTCTTATTTCGATGTCACCATCGTACTTACACAAACATTACTTTTAATTCGCCAGGCGAGCCCAGCGTGAAATTAAGCTAGGGTTATAAAAAAGTGGATTCTGCGATTATTGAATGCGAAAAAATTAATGTTTTATCTGGAACAAATGCAGACTCTTCTTCAAATGAAGATGTTTTTGATTGAGTCTGTTTACATTTATCAGCATCTTTAATAGAAACCTTTTTTCTCTTTTAATACAACATTTAAAGCGAAATCATATTCCACAGTTTAATGTGCCAAATATTTTGTATTACCCACATGGTGACGTAATGCATTTTTTGCTACAGCTCTGTTGATTGGTCTTTTGATTTGGATACAACACATGTGATTGGCGCGGCTTCCCTTTGAAAATATCAACAGTTATATAGAGAGAATTCAGAAAAGTTTTAGAAAAATCAAATCATAATGCTTGGTGCCCTTTGGGGCACCAAGCAATAAGTTTGGAAATGCAGTGGTCAGAATATGTACGGAGGCTAATGCATTTCAAAATCATTTATGTCAACTTCAACAAATAAACAAAGAGAATATAATATAATGCTTTGAATTCATTGCTTACAACATCATTGGACCACCAAGAGTTTAATGTTACAATGTATTCCGATTATCATGATAAGTAATCTCTCGGGTTTTTCATCATCGAAATTAGCAGCTTTTGCTTTGTTGTGAAAGAATAATAAATAATTAAATAAAATGTATATACCAGAAGATTATATATGTGGTTGTTTTTTGTCTAGATATGGTTGGAGATTAGCGGAAAGAAATAAGTTGATGTAGTAGGAAATGCATACCTATACTCTGTAGAAACTAATCTTTATTGTGACTACATAGAGGAAGACGACTATTAAACCGGCAGCGATTCATTGGTGTTCCACCAATTTTGAGAGATCCTCTTACTTGTCTCCCTCCCCCCAGAAAACCCTTATTTGAAATTCTTAATTATTGTGCAGCAAAGTTCTCCTGAAAATTTATGATCTCTGAAATTGAGAAAATACCAATATGATCTCCAAACTGTTTAAATTTTCCTTCGACACCATTTACCGCTAATCTAGTCTGAACAAACTTCTATTCATTGAAAACATCTGACAGTATGCTCCGAACAAAGGATAGAGTTTTTCTTTCAAAATTGTCTATTATGTATCAAGGTAAAAGACAGGGAACATACATTAACTCAAACCTTTCAGGGACTTTCAGGAGCTTTCTTGACGTCAATTGTAACCTTCTAGAGTCTTGTTTCAGGGAAACTTACTTTAGAATAGCAAGACATTGGCGTTTTATTACAACTGTCCGAATAGCAAAACAATATGTTTCCTTCATATTGTATAAAATTTACACACAATAATGTAAGATGTATATGTGAAAGACTGACCAGTGTGATTTTAAAAATTTGTTTGGGTATTAGACTTTCTGGTTAATCCTATATTATTTACATTATACCATAACTAAACCAGTATCTTCTTCGTATTTTTGTTTAGTTCACAGGTACAAAAGTACATGCATCGAGTTCTAATGTTTCATTACAAGCAAGCTAACCACACACCAAAATTTTGACTGTTTACTTTAACAAATGATTGCGACTTAGAATTTCATACAAGAATGCTAACAATTAAGAGTCAAATTGGAACTAAATCTTTCTCACAATCTTAAATCCTTTTTCGCTTTTAGGCGGGACATAAGGTGATGTCAAGCACAATGAAAATAAATTGTTCCAGTTGAATGACAATGTATTTAAACTAAATGAAGCAGTAATGAATCGAATGCATAACGTAAAGTTCAACTATGCATTTCCTTTTTCCTACCCAAAATGAATTAAAGGTGTTCACAGAAAAATACCTGCCAAAAGACTTTATGTGAATCTTTATAATTTGTTCTCTGACTATGAATGATTGGTTTGTGTAATTAGATTTTTGACACTATCAAAATAATAGATATAGCATTAACGTACTTTTCAAGGGAAAATGGAAAAATTACAATTTTTTAAAAAACGTGCTACTCTCCCTATAAAAGTATGTCAAATGATAATTGTTCATACTAAAGAGAATATTTCTCCATCTTACTTTCACCTGATTAGGGAATATTAGATAATATCCAATTTCAGTTAGTTTAAAAAAATTCGTCAACTGACATTTGTTCAAATGATAGAGAAAAGTTGTCCACCATGCTTACAGTAAATAAGGAAATGTTGGATAATACCTTGAATAATACCTTGGAATACCTTTTGTCAAAAGAGTGACATATCACCATGGTCAAAATGACAGAGAACATTTTTCCATCTTTCTTTCATCCCTTCACTTGTTTGGCATCATTAACAATAACTTGATCACTTGACATTTCTTTGTGATGTAAATCATAAAAAAATAATACAGACTGTATCTTTTCATTAAGATCAAAGCAATGAAGACCAGACAGAACCCAGTGTTACAGATGAAACGGCAAATGCCAATGTGTTATTTTTGGTTTTTCTTCTTTTCTGACACAAGTGTTTGCTTTTGATTTACATTCTTTTGAGACTTGTTACGAAATAATAACATTCCCCTTATCAAGTCGTCAGTCTGTCAATAAAATGAGAGATGTTTCTTTGAAGATATCAAGAAGAAGTCTTCACAATTTTCCATATTTATATCTGAAGCATATCTAGGGAAAAGGTAGATACTTATTTAGCTTTCTCAAGTACACTGTGTTTAAGTCTTCATTCAACATTTAAATAAGATGTCTGATAAGTCAAGCTTCACAATTATTTTCTCATTCAATAGACAATGTTTTAATGAATGTTAAAATGCCTAAATATTGCAAGATTAACTTTATTACCTACTCATCCATTTAATTAGTTTAAAAAAAACGCTTTCCTCTTTCTCTTTTTAATAGACTATGTATTTCTGAATGTTCAAAGAAGTCTATTACAGTATCCCAATTTTCTTAGGCTATACCGTATAACCTTGTAGTGTATTCATTAGTTCTATTCGCATGTAAAACTATTCTTAATGTTCTCTTTCCAAAATTGGTTTACCAAATTGTTATGTAAGGCGACGTTACACACTTAAACCCCAGGTGTATGTGCAGTATGTTCTATGACGCAAGTGCTGATATTTTGATTTCATTATGAGATGCCCAACTATCAATATAATGACAGTTATCAGTGACATTCACCACATGGTGTCTGCCTCGTTGACATGCCATGTTGTCTTGTAGATTATGTCAACTATTACCTTGGATGTTCACAGGAAGCTTATAAATTATAAATTAGGAATTGCATTCATAACTGAACCGAAGCAAGTATGTGGAAAGTTTTCCTGTGATTTTCACTTAGCTGAACACTTTAGATTTCTGTACGAGATTAAAGGAAAAATTGTTTTAGTTACGATTACCATATATTTCCAACTTATAAACAATAACTACAGCGTTTTCCAGACCCTCTGTTTAATGAAATGATCTTTATATATATTTTGAAGTTATTATACCCTAATGAAATAATATTTGTGTGATGTTTTTCAATTTCCTCTGACAGGACTTTAAAGTTACTATACTAGCTAAATTCAACTAGTAAAATGATAGTACATGATAATATAGAAATTACATTCCAATGCGAAAAAGACAATAACATTTATGCTTAAATGATTTGTTATCGATTCCTTCCACCTCGTTGGTCTTGTCTTTATGCAATCAGGAAGAAGGAATCTATGTCAACTTGACCCAAAAATTTCTTTCAAATCAGTCAAAACAGAAACCTTCTGTCCGATTTCCATCTACTATAAAAAGTTAAAATAAACTTCATTCAGGTCGTACTTTGTATCAAAACATTCACATGTATGATGTCATTTTATGAGCCTTGACGTTTAAGTTAGTTATCTTTGATAAACATCACTTTAGCAGAGTGAATCGTGAAACCAAATGGTTGACTTGTAGTATCAATCTTTGTTAAAAGGTATTTATTTCAATATTACTTCCATATTTCTTTGACAGACTTTCTCAGTTAATTTTCAACTACTACTTTCAGCATCATTACCATATGTCAGTTTTTTAAATTGTTGTATTTTTTAAATATGTATATGATTAAACGTAAATATGACCAATTGTCCCTTTGATAAATCTCGACTTCAATCATAAGGAAACTAGGAATGACCTTTAACCTTTACATAATATTAACTGGTCATTTCTTAAAGCAGAGTACAATGTTAAGTATCAAATGATTTCTATATATTCATCAGTGAGACAAAGATAACCAACATGTGTGTACGGGTATCAATGTTACGAACCATCTGGGGTATATCACAATCTGCAGATTGTTCGAACAATATGCAGATTGTGAGCTCACAATCTAGGAATATGTCAATATTCCTAGATTGTTTAAACAGTCTGCAGATTGTGAGACCTGCACAATCTGGGAATGATCACATTTTAGGAATGTTTTTGATCCAACTAACGGAGTAGTGTTGTCAATTCCCAGATTGTGAATGGCTATAAGCAACTGTGTATGGAATGGAATATAGGAGACGATTCCTAGATTGTGAAGGGCTCTTACATGGTCTTGGGGTCCCTCTGACGGGGCAGTGTAGTCTATTCCGAGATTGTGATGGACTCTTAGTGACTTTCTATCTTTAATCTATTGAGTATCGGGGTACATTCCTAGATTGTGAGGGGCTCTTACATGGTCTTGGGGTCCCTCTGACGGGGCAGTGTTGTCTATTCCCAGATTGTGATGGACTCTTAGTGACTTTCTATCTTTAATCTATTGAGTATGGGGGTACATTCCTAGATTGTGAGGGGCTCTTACATGGTCTTGGGGACCCTCTGACGGGGCAGTGTAGTCTATTCCCAGATTGTGATGGACTCTTAGTGACTTTCTATCTTCAGTCTATGGTGTATAGGGGTATATTCCTAGATTGTGAAGGGCTCTTACATGGTCTTGGGGCCCCTCTGACGGGGCAGTGTAGTCTATTCCCAGATTGTGGTCGACTCTTAGTGACTTTCTATCTTTAATCTATTGAGTATGGGGTACATTCCTAGATTGTGAGGGGATCTTACATGGTCTTGGGGTCCCTCTGACGGGGCAGTGTAGTCTATTCCCAGATTGTGATGGACTCTTAGCGACTTTCTATCTTCATTCTATGGAGTATAGGGTTACATTCCTAGATTGTGAGCAGCTCTTACCTAGTCTTTGGGTCCCTCTGGCGGGGCAGTGTGGTCTATTCCCAGATTGTGAAGGGCTATGAGCGGTTTTCTATCTTCAATTTAAGTAATATAGAGAACGATTCTTAGATTGTGGAGGGCTCATAGCTGGTCTTAGTGTCCAATTGACGGGTTAGTATGGTCCATTCCGAGATTGTGAAGGGCTATGAGCGGCTTTCTATCTATAATTTATGTAATATAGAGAACGATTCCTAGATTGTGAAGGGCTCATAGCTGGTCTTAGTGGCCAATTGACGGGTTAGTATGGTCCATTCCCAGATTGTGAAGGGCTATGAGCGGTTTTCTATCTTCAATTTATGTAATATAGAGAACGATTCTTAGATTGTGAAGGGCTCATAGCTGGTCTTAGTGTCCAATTGACGGGTTAGTATGGTCCATTCCCAGATTGTGAAGGACTATGAGCGGTTTTCTATCTTCAAGTTATGTAATATAGAGAACGATTCTTAGATGGTGAAGGGCTCATAGCTGGTCTTAGTGTCCAATTGACGGGGCAGTGTTGTCTATTCCCAGATTGTGATGGACTCTTAGTGACTTTCTATCTTTGATCTATTGAGTATGGGGGTACATTCCTAGATTGTGAGGGGTTCTTACATGGTCTTGGGGTCTCTCTGACGGGGCAGTGTAGTCTATTCCCAGATTGTGATGGACTCTTAGTGACTTTCTATCTTTGATCTATTGAGTATGGGGGTACATTCCTAGATTGTGAGGGGTTCTTACATGGTCTTGGGGTCTCTCTGACGGGGCAGTGTAGTCTATTCCCAGATTGTGATGGACTCTTAGTGACTTTCTATCTTAAGTCTATGGAGTATGGGGGTACATTCCTAGATTGTGAGGGGCTCTTACATGGTCTTAGTGTCCAATTGACGGGGCAGTGTGGTCTATTCCCAGAATGTGATGGACTCTCAGTGACTTTCTATCTTTGATCTATTGAGTATGGGGGTACATTCCTAGATTGTGAGGGGTTCTTACATGGTCTTGGGGTCTCTCTGACGGGGCAGTGTAGTCTATTCCCAGATTGTGATGGACTCTTTGCGACTTTCTATCTTTAATCTATTGAGTATGGGGGATATATTCCTAGATTGTGAAGGGCTCTTACATGGTCTTGAGGTCCCTCTGACGGGGCAGTGTTGTCTATTCCCAGATTGTGAAGGGCTATGAGCGGTTTTCTATCTTCAATTTATGTAATATAGAGAACGATTCTTAGATTGTGAAGGGCTCATAGCTTGTCTTAGTGTCCAATTGACGGGGCAGTGTGGTCTATTCCCAGATTATGAAGGGCTATGAGCGGTTTTTTATCTTCAATTTATGTAATATAGAGAACGATTCTTAGATGCTGAAGGGCTCATAGCTGGTCTTAGTGTCCAATTGACGGGTTAGCCCCTCACAATCTGAGAATCGTCCCTTATAGTTATTCAGTAAGTGTCAAAGTCGCATAAAAAGCCCTTCACAATCTGGGAATCGTCCCTTACAGTTATTCAGTAAGTGTCAAAGTCGGGTACAAAGCCCTTGACAATCTGGGAATCGTCTCTCAAAGTCGATCGGTGGGATTCAAAGTCGCGTTAAAAGCCCCTCACAATCTTGGAATCGTCCCTTACAGTTATTCATTAAGTCTCAAAGTCGAGTACAAAGTCCCTCACAATCTGGGAAGTCGCGTAAAAAGCCCCTCACAATCTGGGATTCGTCACTTACAGTTATTCATTAAGTGTCAAAGTCGCGTATAAAGCCCCTCACAATCTGGGAATCGTTCCTTACAGTTATTAATTAAGTCTCAAAGTCGCGTACAAAGACCCTCACAATCTGGGAATCGTCCCTTACAGTTATTCATTAAGTGTCAAAGTCGCGTACAAAGCCCCTCACAATCTGAGAATCGTCTCTCAAAGTCGATCAGTAAGACTCAAAGTCGCGTAAAAATTTTAAGCCCCTCACAATCTGAGAATCGTCCCTTACAGTTATTCATTAAGTCTCAAAGTCGCGTACAAAGCCCTTCACAATCTTAGAATCGTCTCTCAAAGTCGATCATTAAGACTCAAAGTCGCGTAAAAAGCCTCTCACAATCTGGGAATCGTCCCTTACAGTTATTCATTAAGTGTCAAAGTCGCGTACAAAGCCCTTCACAATCTGAGAATCGTCTCTCAAAGTCGATCAGTAAGACTCAAAGTCGCGTAAAAATTTTAAGCCCCTCACAATCTGAGAATCGTCCCTTACAGTTATTCATTAAGTCTCAAAGTCGCGTACAAAGCCCTTCACAATCTTAGAATCGTCTCTCAAAGTGGATCATTAAGACTCAAAGTCGCGTAAAAAGCCTCTCACAATCTGGGAATCGTCCCTTACAGTTATTCATTAAGTCTCAAAGTCGCGTACAAAGCCCCTCACAATCTGGGAATCGTCCCTTACAGTTATTCATTAAGTCTCTCAAAATAGTTAATAAAGACTCAAAGACGCACACATAGCCCCTCACAATCTGGGAATCGTCTCTCATTGTCGACCAGTTGGACTCAAAGTCGGGTTAAAAGCCCCTCACAATCTGGGAATCGTCTCTCATAGTCGACCAGTAGGACTCAAAGTCGCGTACAAAGCCCCTCACAATCTGGGAATCGTCTCTCATAGTCGACCAGTAGGACTCAAAGTCGGGTTAAAAGCCCTTCACAATCTGGGAATCGTCTCTTACAGTTATTCAGTAAGTGTCAAAGTCGCGTACAAAGCCCCTCACAATCTGGGAATCGTCTCTCATGGTCGACCAGTAGGACTCAAAGTTGGGTTTAAAGCCCTTCACAATCTGAGAATCGTCTCTAATAGTCGACCAGTAGGACTCAAAGTCGGGTTAAAAGCCCTTCACAATCTGGGAATCGTCTCTCATAGTCGACCAGTAGGACTCAAAGTCGGGTTAAAAGCCCTTCACAATCTGGAAATCGTCTCTCATAGTCGACCAGTAGGACTCAAAGTCGGGTTAAAAGCCCCCCACAATCTGGGAATCGTCCCTTACAGTTATTCATTAAGTCTCAAAGTCGGGTTAAGAGCCCTTCACAATCTGGGAATCGTCTCTCAAAGTCGATCAGTTGGACTCAAAGTCGGGTTAAAAGCCCTTCACAATCTGGGAATCGTCCCTTAAAGTTGTTCATTAAGATTCAAAGTCGCGTACAAAGACCTTTACAATCTAGGAATAGACCACACTGCCCCACCAGACGGACACCAAGACTAGTTCCAAGAGCACCTCACAATCTAGGAATCGATCTCTATACTCCATATAATGAAGATAGGTTACCACTTATAGCCTTTCACAATCTGGTAATGGACTACGCTACTATGCAGGCCTCACAATCTGCAGATTGTTTAAACAATCTAAGAATGAAAAATATTCCTAGACTGTTCGAACAATCTGCAGATTGTGAGCACACAATCTGCAGATTGTGATCATTCCTAGATTGCACGTTACATCAACACTATTTGGCATTAGTGTGTTTAAATTAATGACATGGGTGCCAATCACTGTTATGATGTAATACCAAGGCAGCGTGAGGACAGTCTCATCTATAAGTTTGATGATTTCAAATTGCAATATTTAAAAAAAGTATTTTCACTGTATTCGTTGTATCGTTAGCAATATTTTGTGACCAAACATGAAAAGACCAGACAAATTAATTGAAAAGGAGACAGTTTAATCAAAATGACCGAAACGTAAGTCAAGGCATGTTGACATGAAGGCAAATCAAGTGTGGCCATCTCACAATGTGCTGTTCCTAAATATGCGCTTGAAAGCCGTCTTTTTGGAGCACAACTATATTTTCTTTTCTTTTTCCCTGAGTCAGACATCAGTCGCCGCCCTAATTGATACCCATCGGACGCAATTGCGGTAACTAAATGATGATGTCACCGAAAGCGGGTTCTTAAGAAGCTAAGGCACTTTTGTAGGGGGTACTGTACTTTTGACGTAGAATTAAGTATCAAGTATTCCATTGTTAATTAAAACATGTTAACGTGATATCAAACATTCTACGAAATGTCACCACAAACCGCATGCAAGTATGATAATGGGGCTTAAGGGTACGCGTAGAGCAACAAGGATAATGGTTGAAGGATATACAGAAGTCTCCAGCCTTTGATTCACCAAGAAAATATTGCCTGATTGTGTCCGTGTATAACAGTATAAGAAGGAACGTAGTTATATCCACGTTAATAACTAACCCAAATATCATGGATTTAGAATTTTAGATATTCTTATGAGGAAATAATGAAATAAATACCTGTCAAGTGTTTGACTTTGAAAAATTATAATCACACTGACTTGAATTTGTATAACATGCATCATCATCGATTTTCTGTCTTCATATCATATAACTACAACTGATATGGTGTTATCACTTGATGTGTTTGTAAACATGTATGGTTAAACAACAGTTTGTATTAATTTTAGAGCAAGGTAAAATACTTGACACAAGGTTTTTTTAAAATGTTCATATATACATGTAGTTAAGGAAATATTTCATACAAAAAATCTCCATTTACCTACATGTATTGAAAATGATCACCTTTACTTGTTTCTATATATCTTGTTTGGGATTTGTATTATTCCGTTTGGTCATAAACTACTTATGGATTTGACATTCAGCAGGTCTGTGACCCCTCATGCAATTTTTAGTTGATATATACTTTTTGAATGTTCTGTGTTATTAGGGCTCAATTCATAAGTTGAGATTTTACAATATGTCTGTGTCATTTTTATTACACACATCAAATAGGAAATTATACTGAAACAGCGTAACTACTAGAAGTGGTTTTGAAGGAATGCCTTCAATGTCAAACAAATGCTTTTTCCTCATTGTGTTCTTTTGAATTTTGTTTGGTCATTTGCAAAGAAACCTCGCTATATGAGAAGTTCAAGAATATGTGGAAAACGATACATATTAGAAACAAAAGAAAGTGATCTGTGTATCATTAAGACTGTACATTAAACTGTACAATTAGATACATACATGTAAGTCTTTTAGGCAAGTATTACTTTCTTATATTCACATCTTTGAATAAGTTTTGGTATACTAATATCACAATCATATACCGTATACCGGGAAATTTTCGTGGTTTTCGTGGGTAGAGCTTGAACAACGAAATTTTCCATACCACGAAAATTTCCCGATGAAGTTGGAATAGCGCTTGCACAGATTTAGGTGTTATTCACTGACAACTGCTAAAGATAGAGCTCTAATTCAGTTTGTCGTTTATTGAATATTTGATAGTTATAATTTTTGTGTGGATAACTTTACTTAATATGCAACCAAGTGTGATTGACACTCCTAATTGTATACAAATGTAGTTCTACCAACTAATTCTAATTAGCGGAGCTTAACAGGTGTTACAACACAATGCATCCGGTCGTAGTTCATGTTCAACAGAGTGTGACAAAGACAAAGAAGCATGCTGTATTCAAACAAATGAATACTAAATTAGAATTCACATTCCAATATCAACTGAAATATTTTATCTGGTTCATCAACGCTCATCTTCAGCCACGCTACGAGACTCATTTTGCTAAGGCTGTATAGATTAAAAAGTAATACTGTTTTATATCAGTGTAGGTAAAGCGTCAATGTTAAAAAAATGATAGTGAGTCAAGTATTACTTATTAAAACATATTGAGTTACAATTGTCATCTTTGAAACAAGCCGCTAAATGTGATTCGTGTCTTCTCCTTATAATGTTGAATAATCAAGATCGTTTTATAAATGATATCAAAAGCATTTCGACTGATCCAACTACTGATCCAACTAATCCGATTGTAATAAGTTGTTTGGAAAGAAATATGATTAACTAACACGATGTCAATAGAGAGTTTAACATCAACACGCTTACACGTGGAACATAAATACACGATAACTTCAACCACGAAACGAATAATCCACGATAATTCGTTTTGGCAACTGAATTGTTCTGAGTATACATTTGTTGAAAATATTATCTTTCCATAACAAAAATACAGTAAGTTTATCATTACATCCATATGACAACACTTGTCCTGCAAGAAAGATCCTTGCTCTGGGATGGCCTTTGAAATCCTACAAGACTAAGAAATGCATTCACTGTTTAATGACACGTAATTACGAGCTTACTCTCTATCAAGATTATATGTGCACTTTATGCACCGGTTCAACACCTCGTCATCAATTATACACAGTGTACAGGCTTTCTATTTCTGTGGCCAACCTAAACCAGTGCTTCACATAAATCAAGATATTCCTCATGTTTCTCTTTCGATACGATTTAAAAAAATTATTACAAGGTAATAAAAACATGTCTTATGAATACCAATTTTCTTATGTAATTCAACAATACGACACACTATTCAATGCTTTTCAAATGTTTGTTTATATGCAGCAGTAGGTATTTTAAAAACATATATTTTGTTAATTTCTTGTTATTTGAAGCGTTCTCTGTTCATTATTTTTCTAACGTTGCCTCCAAACTACATTCCCACTTATTTCATATATACATGTAATTTATGTTATTTTTTCTTCTCTTAAAAATCATCATTTCTGATTAACCAGAATTGAACAGGTGAATCATTTACCCGTATTGACTTGTCCTCTTTGGGACGCTAAATATTTGATGATTTTACATTTGCTAACCATTTGATGTCATGGCCACCATATTTTCTATAAAGGTCATTTTTTAGATACCATTATATTTGCCCCACAGACTTTGTATTTTTGATTGAATGGTAACACATAAACTTGAATTTCCTAACACAACTAAAGTTTACATAATGAAGACAATTTTCAAATAACTTAAGGAATTAAATATGGTTTCCCTTTAACCTGTGAATATAACCGACATTTCATAAATATTGTTATTATACTATGTGATGACGTTATATGAAATGTTATTAAATTGTATTGTGTTTGATCATTGAGATTTCGCCCTTAACTTTGTACAACAAAATGCAGACAATGCAATAACTCGTAACACGATCATAGAATGTTTGATGACGACATTAACATGATCATGGAAACTAATTGTGTGGGTTCGTGATGCTTTGTCCTTATGAATATCTTACTAAACAGGATTATGTCCAGTTTGTCTAGACCAAATGTTATGACGAGGTCCTGTTATTAAGACATTATTAGTTAAGGAAAGTGCTTCAACAATAAACAACCAATAATAATGACGACCAGACAAGAGGAACAATTAAATTCCAACACTCATACATCTTAGCAAACTTATGGAAACATTACGACCAAGGTGGTCAGAGTTGGTATTTGCCTCTGAGTGTTGCAGGGGTCGGATTATCACACCTTACCAATTCTCAAATAAATTTAAACTAACAGAATATTAATATTTAATTTGCTTTCTCTGTGTTGCAATAATGATTACTCCCACACAGGAGATCAACGTGGGCTTGCGAGACATCCGGGCCTCTGGTTGGTGGCGGTTAACACGGTGAGGATTAAATTTAGTTTTAAGTAAACCATGTTTATTGTTGATAAATAATGAAAGTTCGCAATACTCTGTGGGTCAGCTAATAACTGAAGCCATCATTTTCATGAACCAACTTTTTATGTATATTAAATGTGAAGTTTGTCATTGAAACCAAATCGTTTTGAAAGTGCCATTTTTGTAAATACCTTGTCAACCGTAACAAATATATCATGTCTTTGCTTCACATATAAAATCTCAACAATAATCAAGAGGTTGCTTATGAATTAATGGAATGACACGTCAGTGAATATTTTTTCATAGGCCTGATAATTGATTTAGAATTTTACATCAGAAATCTTTTTGTTTTGAAACCGAAACATATCATCATCATCTTTGTTTAAAAGAAATAGTCGAGGTATAAATTTTATGAAAGTTTATACTTCACATGTACAATGTAATTCAGTCGTGAAGTCATAGATGGTAAGAGGTAAGTAGGGAGTTGTATATATGTTATTTGACAGGAGGCATTTATGTTAAAGTCATCATGTAATAAAACGGAATACAAACTTTACAAAATGCACAAACTGCTCTTTTGTGACGGTATATATTCAACAATGACCTACGGCATTAAAGTGTGAATATATTTTTTTTAATCAAAACGAGTTTCAGAAAGCAAGGTCAAAGTTAATTTTGTCGTGTAGCACCAGAGAATTGAATGCCACTAATCTACTTCCTTACGAAATTAACCTTGGGAAGAGAGACTGATAATACAAATTGTGGCAACATACGGTTCTTTTTCTGAAATGAATTTTTTACTTATGCCATGAACCATTAGCATGGTTCTCTGACATTAAAAGGACTGTTAGCAACGTGATGGTTAAGTAACACAAGCAAATGGCATTCTTCTTATTTGTTAGTTTTGTCTGGCTGCTCATTGCAATACCATACCATGTCTAAATATGTATTTCTAACTGGGCGTGTACATGTATACGGATAAAAGAAAATTCCCTGGAAAACTGTTTCGTCATGTGTCTTTATCATCATCAAAGAGAGGTCACTTTTATTTTCTGGAACACCCACTATTATGTTCATAATGAGGGAATGGGTAATGAAAGTAATTTGCTTAAAAGGATTTTGTTATGATTGAAGCTTTTTCCTAAAGGTTAATGTCCTGTAGTAGTATTTTTTCGATTAATTCCTTCTACAAATTAGGAGAAAGTATTCAGAACATCGATATCAGACACAGATGTTACACATGTAATGATATTCTGTGTTTGAGTATGTCGTGTTATGTAATCGAAAAAGAACTAAATTCTTTAAATTATGTTGACAAATGATTTTAACCTTTAAATTACACATTTTTTTATGTTCTATGTTCAACACTTTTGTATGGATGTTATGGTGTACAAGAGAGATTAAGTCTCTTATTTTGGTAGGCAAAAGAAATTATTCCTGCTAAGAAGAGCTTATGAATATTGTACTGTACTTAACACCAGATCAACTTTTTGAAACATCGTTTCTGAAGGATGTCTGAAGTTAAACTTCTAGTTTCAATAGTCTATCATGTCTGCAATTCACTATTCAATCTTGGTTGAACGGACATGTATATTTCGATATTAATATATGTATGAAATAAAATATTCTCCTTAAATCACCCCTTAAAGCATGTTCTCCCCATAGAGGCAGATCAAGTCATGAAATGTTTATACAGCCTCTGTTCTATTACGCTGAAATCCGTGGGTTCCGGCAGTTTACCCTGGCGGATAAAAAATTGCACCACAATCCATTTGAATTTCTTTATCAAATGACAACGTTTCTCGCATGGTAAGCATGGCTCAAATCACAATGTCTTTGCCATGATTCAGTAGCAAAGATGATGATTTAAGAACCGCGTCGCTGATTGCACAACTAACTTGCCTCCAATCAGGCATCTCCCATTCTATCCCACAAAGTCGGCGTAATAGAACAGAAGCTGTATCAACATTTCATGACTTGATCTGCCTCTGTGGGGAGAGAATGCCCTTAAAGTCAACCTTATATTTAATGCCTTTGATGTAAAGTTCATTTACTCATCATTCGCCAATGATGAGATCAATATTACCTGTTTTTTTATAGACCAAAGGAAAACAATATTGACCGAGAATGAGGTCCAAGGTCAAAATGTTTAAACCGAATTCATCAGTCGATAATAGACCATTACAAAACGAAAGGAAACTTACAATATGATTTGATTGTTCAGCACGTCGGACCAATGATGTCACGATAATAGCATGACGTCATAAAACATAGTATAGTGGAGTCAATATGCATTTTGGTCGACTATCAAGTGGGTGCTGAGTATGAATACTTGCATAACATAAAGCCCTGTTATATCCAATCTTCAAGTTGTAGTTTCTTTTTACGTCAATCAACGTTAGTGACTTTCACAGCATGAACACTGATTCTGCACCCCCTTTGTGAGATGGTGTTCAAGGCCCCTCTGTCCTGTAGGAAATACTGCCACTTATCATAATGTTGATTTACAGACCGTCGCTTCGCCCACCTCTTGGAGTCCTGAGACTGATCTTACCTTTGAAGGTGGAGAGTTTCCGGAGAACCTTTCACTTCAGTGGATGTCCCAAAAGGATTTGATAGACAAGTGACAGTCAAACGCTTGTCTTCAAGAAGAGTTGAATCTCTGGTTGAATGGTATTCTTCACATTTGCTTGTATTTTATTGAGGTTGAGTTAATTTAAGAACAAATATGTTTTCTTAAATAAATATATTGCTAGATGGGAACGCAATATTCTTAAAATCATACTATTTTATCTTTAATACTCTAAATAATGATTATATGAATAAAGATAAATAAATCATAAATAATTATAATATACGAGATATTTGTGCAAAAATAAATATTTATAATATCAATAGTGCGAAATTATTGGCAAATCACATTAGTAACTGACATATCTGATATATCAAATGTTACAAGTAATGGAGTTGGAGCACATATTTTCATCAAACTAGTCAAGAAATATCACGTGTGGCCTTCCATTAAATATCAAGACTGTCTTCAGTTCAAGCAACTGGAACCTGACAATACAGAGCCAATAAAATAACACTACTGACGAGCCACTTAAATAAGATTTTACTGCTTCTGGCTAGCACCAAGGTCTCCAAGTCGACTTCTGATACCTCAGTACAATGTGTATAAACGAGAGTACTTATGTGGCACCGTGGGCTGACAACACCATTTAGCTCTATTGAGTGCACTGAATTGTGCATTAACGGAAATGAAATAGGATCCGAAAGAAAACAGAAAGAACTAGACCTTCTTTGAAAACAATTCCAAGAATGACCGTTGTCGCAACCAGTACAGGATATATAAACGAGAGTACTTCTGTAGAACTGTGGATATTAGCTTTATTGAGTGCACTGAATGTTGCAAAGATGAAAGTAAAATTCTTCTTTGGAAAATCCTATAAAAATTACCGTTGTCACAACCAGTAAAAGATTGATAGACGGGAGTATTATTGTAGAACTGTGCAGTTGAGACCATTTAGCTTTATTGAGTGCACTGAATGTTGCAAGGACGAATGTAAAACGGAAACGAACTACAAGAACTCAGACAACAATGACTGTTGTTGCAACATTGTTTGAAATTGACTAAGACCGTAAAATTCATTTAATACTTTAAAAAATTGGATATATTAAAAACAAACCAATTATCAATTATGACATTATAGATTTATATCTTTTGTCTAGTTAGAAAGGTGCTGATCGTTGAATGAACTCTTTAACGACTTAGTAAACTTTATCAGATAGAGTATATTTGTATGGGAGAATGGAAATTGATTTCAGAACCTTATTAGTTCCTTGCAGACATTTGCCAACATGATATGTTAAATGGTGGTTTCTTTAGGAATAATGCATTCACAGTTCGGTAAGATGAATAAGTTTGAAAATGAATTATTGAATACCAAGACAGGCATGTTCTTAATATGCATAAATTTGTGCATAAAAGATACAAAAAGTTTTTATTTACAACTAAGGCAGGACCTATTTTTGAAAATCAACTTTTGTTCTACTTTTTATTATTACCTTACTCTCAGAAAAAAAATTGAGATAATGATAATTTTTGCAGTATACTAGTGCACGTTTGTACATACATTTAACATAATATAACTTTCTTGCAATAATTGTTGGAAGTGTCTTACATCAAAAGTTTTCATATAATTATGTTTCTAAGACAACGAGTTTAAAAATCGAACATAATTCACATCGGGGCTGGTTGGTTTTCCTCTTAGGCAGGTTTGACTATCGTTTGGAACAATCAGAACATGTTCAGCCTAGAACAATTTAAATTTATAAGAGACTGTTCATAGTACACCTAATTACACTTTATGTTCAGAATTTTGTTTTTCAGCATTCCTTTACCCAGATATAGTTTACAATGATGTAAACTCAGCTTACTTTTCAATTACTGAAAGGATTCTGATTTCTTTCCAACAAGAAAAGCTTCAAGGACCTTCATATTATGGAGGAGGATATTAAGAAACCAAAGAGACCATTGAAGAATGGTTTTGAGGAGGAACTTAAATTTTAAATGATTCGTCCCCATGGCCAAATGTGCCCTCCCCTCTAATAGCCAAACGTACCCAAAAAGCAAGTTTGCTCTTTTTTTCCTATGCTTCAAAAATGCACAGCCCCCACACCCAAACACCCAAATAACTTGTTCATATGAGTCTCGGCATGTTAACCTTCATGGAGAACATATTCATAAACGCAGTCAATATTTGTAAAAAAAAAAATTGAAGTCAAATAAATTATTAAGCAAGATGAAAAACGTTTTTCTACCATAGTCTGCAGAGAAAATGTTGAACTGTTCCCATTGCAAAGTGAACTTTACTCAAACTATTGTGAAATTAAATGAACACTTGAAAAGAGAACAAGCGAAACTCAAATTTGAACTAAATGTCACATCAAAAACTCTTAAATCAAGGCCGACATTTTATATGTATATGTGAGAACAGTAGCAAAAATTAAAGCTCTGTTAAAGGGACAGTCCTATCAGAGTAATCAAAAAAATCCAAAAGGACGTAGTGATGCATTCTATTCTTGTCAAATTGTTAAAACTAGAACAACAAAATGCTACCCTCACTTACATATATGAAAACAAATGTGAAATAATCATGTTATAATCTTCTTTACTCTTGAATTTTGTTTTGACAATAGAACCCCGATAATAAACCCTGAAAATGTCGCGAGTCAATTACTTAAACCTTGATTTGAAAACTTAATATTTAAAGCAAGTAAAGATATGATTTGAGCTGATATTGTAAAAGGTAAAATGACTAGTATTCATGTAAATAGTTCACGTGATTTATACTTAGGTACATCAATACATGTGTTGTTATAATTTCGTTAAAACAAATAAATGTCAAAAATGTTGCATTTAAGGATGCATATCTTATGATATATTTTTAGATGAGTATCATCATAATTGCAGCTTTTACACGTTCAACCATTTAACCAGAATACCATGAAAATACGGCATGTCACTTTAAACCTTTTATATCTAGTTTCATTACTCTATGTTAAAAGTCAATGCCAACTTTTCGACAGACCTTATTTCATGTGTGAACCTCCACTAAGCACTTACAGAAATGTGTACATTGGCAATGAGATACCGTTATCTCCAGAACCATAGCAAACAGACGATTCCTTTCATCAATAAGTCTTTTTATTGCCACGATCGGTCTGAATGAAATGTTTTCTCTAACATTTTAAGAATCAAAGTTGAAATAATTTGAGTCATCCCTTTCATGGAGATTCTTTAGAAAAGTTTTCTCTTTTTATCAATCAATCTAAGCTTTTAGTATTCTGAAGGCTATTGGATAAGACAGAGAAAAAAGATTTGATTGGTAAACCTTGGACTGTTACTTATAAATCTGTCACCAAAGGCGAATACAGGGGCGTCTTTGGATGTACAACCATTGAAATTGTTACTTTGGAATAAAAGAATATGTGTGAACATGTTTACTGGATTAAGTTCCCTGCCTTACACACTTTCTTGTTTACTTTATCGTACAACCTTAACTAACCACTTACAGAAATGTTGAATTGATTTGATTCATCCCTTTCATGGAAATTCTTCAGGAAAGTTATAGTTCCTTGCCTTTTTTTAACTTTAATCATGAATGAGAAATACGACTCTCCATATTTACTACACTGAAACTCTCTTGGAGGGGATGCACCTTAAGAAATAGTTTGATCACTTATAATACCTTAACTTGCGCATAATTAAAATAAATTTTCCTCAACAAACATTATATTATAACAAATTATTTATCTTCAGGGGGTAAAACGTCTCATATCCCTACGCATTAATCCGTATTCCCAGAATAAAATATCAACTATTCAGCGAAATCGTTTTGCAGCCTTTTTATTGTGAACACCTTTTTTTTTCATTCTAAGATTGGAGGTGGATTTAAGTAGCTTCACCAAACATATATAGAACCCTTATTTTAAATAAGATGATAAGATAAATATTATTTGTAACCCTTTGGAGTAAATGCTCTTCACATAAATACAATTTTAAGATCTCCATAAAAAGAAATTCAAGGTCGAGTAATTAAATACAACAATGTGTCATATCTTTAAATAGTTTAAATATTTCGAAGTATTTAGAGAATGCACGTTGATATTTACAAGATATTTCAACAGGCATGAAAGTTTGACTCACTATATTCATTAACTCACTTTCCTCTCTCAATTAATTGATGTTTACGTATTATAGATGCAAAAAATACAAGCACTGAAAAGCAACCTAATTTCGATTGAATTATCACTTATGATAATACACCTTATGAAAAACATCTTGACAATATATATAGAACCCACGGACCTCTTCCTGACGTACTATTAATTGTGACAATCAATATATAGATTACTCACTTAATGACATTTTTCTGTGTGTATGAAAAGGTTCATTTCATCCAAAGATGAGAGTTCTGCAATTTTTTTCTCTTAAGTCACAAAACATGAAACATTTAGAATCAGGGATCCTGAAAAGATACGATCTGTGAAATTGGAGAACCAAAGATGCTTTTTCCTCTGATCTCATAAAATTCTCCTTTGGATTTCGTAACTGTGCATCGTCTCCATTGAAGGGATAGGTTCAGTGCTCCTTGATGGTTTAAGTCAAAATGGCAAAGGCGGTACAGGGCCAGAGTATTTTGATTATTTCAGCTTTGAATAATAAAATAAAAAAACCTTCATTTACCATGTAGATAATAAATTAAATATGTATTTAGCAACACTTTAATTTCGATTTTAATTTCGTAAACAATTATGTTTTTTTGTACATTGGTCATTGGTTTTATCATACCAATATAACTCCTTTGACTTTGAATACAGATTTCATATGTTTTTACTTGAGTTAACCTCTTATATACAATGTCATATTTCTCTAATCCTCCCTGTGTTTCAACTTAAAATTAAGTAACATGCGGCAGACAAATGTTGGAAACAGATTAGAGTTTTGGAATTATATTCATTTTAGAATGTTTATTATGTATGTTGTGTATCAGAAAAATTAAAAATTAATCTTAAACCGTTAAATATTTTGAATATGTGTTTAACTCTTTTGCTGTAACTTTCAATATGTCTATTTGAAGATGAGATCTTTTTGATTTGTTCTAATCAAGCAATCTTACTTTAATGGAATTCATTTTGTTGAATATCCAGAACAAGAATAAGATGTTCTTGGAAAGTACTTAAAATATCAAGTACATTTGCATTGTACTGAAGTCCAAGTACATTAGTAAAACAAATTTCAACTACAAGGTACATATCAAGTTTATGAAAATTTACTTAAGTACTTTGCTCTTGATCCCAGACCTGTCCTTAATAAATGTGTAAAACCATTACGTAGACAACTAGGAGGCCTTCTTAGATAATTAACTGGATTCACAGAACTAGGTGATGCAAAACCAAATACAAACACTTTGCTTAAAGGGGCAGTAGCACGTTTTTACGGGGAATATAAGGTGATGTCAGGAAAATGAAAATAAATGGTTCCAATTTAAAGACAATGTATTTAAACTAAATGAAGCAGTAATAATTCAAATATATAACGTAAAGTTTAGCCATGCGATTCCTTTTTCTTACAAAAATGAATTAAAGGTGTTCACACAAAAATGGCCGCCAATGGATTTTATGTGAATCCTCATACTTTGTCCTCTGTTTATGGGTGATTGGCTTGTGTAATGAGATTGCTGACGCTGTCAATATAATACATTTAGCATTAACTTACAATTATAAGTGAAATATTTAAAATATAAAATTATCAAAAAACGTGCTACTGCCCCTTTATATATAAAAGTAAGAATATTCCCATAAAATCCATTGGCGGACATTTTGTGTGAACACCTTTAATTCATTTTGTGTAAGAAAAAGGAATTGCATGGTTAAACTTTACGTTATATATTTGAATTATTACTGCTCCATTTAGTTTAAAAACATTGTCTTTCAATTTGAACCATTAATTTTAATTTTCCTGACATCACCTATATTCCCCCTAAAAACGTGCTACTGTCCCTTTAAGATTACATCAGAATCTTAGTGTCAAAAATTAATGAATAAGTATTAGGCCTACAAATTGCTGACCATTAAAAAATCTGATATTTGTCGCAAGTCATTGTGATTAAGTTATTTTATGACATACAAGTTACATTTAAAACATTATTATTTCTCATAGATTTTATCAAGTATTATATTTTAAATTTCTTTTATTGGTTATCGCCGGTGATTTCTTTCCATTCCTTTCTTTTTGCCCTTCATACATTTTAAGGTATATCTCATTTATGGTGATTCCTGATGTTATTCAAGCTAATAATGTGCCTATTTTTTAAATTCATATAATATAAAATTCTAAATTAAATCCATTAACGCAAACGTTTTCTTATTTACAATGAATGAATGCCATATGTATCAAATTATGTCTGAGTTTTCAATACATATTCTGAAGATTGTATTCCATTACATTTGTATTACACTGTCTACATATACTAAAATATAAATTTGACCATTTGACATTTTGATAAACAAAACAAATGTTACATTTTGCAGAGGAAAAGTTGAGATTTCGAAAGTTTATATATCTAATTGACATATGACAAAAACAAGACTTGAAGACGTTACAACAAGGACATAAATTATGATAGTTCACAAAGAGACGTTAAAAGCAATTAAACAAGTCACAAATTAAATGTGACGATTAAACTAACGTTTTTTAATGCTTGTAAGAAAAATGTTAGTAACCATATAACCATATATATCTCCTAAAAGAGGATTCAACAAATATTCTTTTGCTTTAAAGTAATTTAGATGAAATTATCAATGATGTGGATTGAAAAAAACCCACATAAACATACCAAAATAACAATCTTAAGTCTTACTTTTCATGGAGGTAAAATGACACGTCCAATTTGCATGAATACAGGTTATATAACTCATAAGTGGTATCCATTCATTATTTTCAAATTGTTCATATAATCCAATTTTTTATGTAAAGTATAGGGGAGACCGGGGCAGGCACGGCCCCGGGGCATGTTCGTCTTTTCGCTGTAATTTTTTTCCGGGGCCACTTTAAATCCGATTGGTAATTCCTAACAGACAACATGACCTTTCTCTCACACTGACTTTAAAATGGTGACAGTCCAACATGTCCTTTACAAACTGTTGAAGAAAACCCGTTTTTCATCTAGTTGAGTAAAATATTTGACTTCAGTTTACTATGCTTTTGACAAATGTTGACTGCGTTTAGGAATATGTTCTTAAGTGAGCATAAACGAATATGCCAAGACGTATATGTAACGAACAAGTTATTTTGTTATGAGGGCTGTGTATTTTCGCAGCATGTAAAAAAGAACAAACGTGGTGTGTGGGGTACGTTCGGGCATTACAGGCGGGGCACATTCGGCAGTGAGAACGAGTCACCAAAAATTAAGGTCGTCCTCGAAATCAGTTTCTACAGGTCCTCCTCCTCAAAAGGACCCTCTTGAAGGTCCTTAAAAACTTGGCTCCTCTAATTGGAAAGAAATCGGAGTTCTTTTCGTAATAGAAAGTTAACTGATTCTACATCATTGTAAACTATATCTTTGTGAAGTAAAGTAGTATTTTTTCTGTCCAAAATATCGAATACTATGAATAGCATCTTATCTCTCTTTAATTCTTGTAGCCTGAACATGTACTAATTGTTCCCACCGATGAACGAACCTGCCCCTGAGAGAAACCGAACTTACCCCGATGCGGGGCATGTTCGTCTTTTCAACTCGTCGTCTTAAAAGCATAGTTATAGGCAAACTGGTTGAGTTAGGCACTTCAAACAATTATTGCAATAAAGTTAAGATATGTCTCAATATATGTACAAACGTACACTAGTATATTGCAAGAGAACGCCTCATTATCTCTATTTTAGTGATAAGGGGCCGTGCCTGCCCCGGTCTCCCCTATCGACTTTCATTTACTTGATGTTTTGTCAAACATGCCGCTGTTTGAAAAGAAAGGACACGGTTTTCATATGTTATTCCTACAGAATAATTTTTTTTCTGCAAATATATTGTTTCAGAACAGCTGGGCCAAGACTTTCTCTGGAATAAATATATGAATGCAAATAATGAAGAATGTTGACGCAAAAAAAGATTTCATATTTGATTGATGACACATTTATTGATGCAAAAGTATTTTCAGTTAAAATATGGACCAAGGGATAAATGTGAATATTAACCTGTTTGATCAATGTTTTATCTATGGTAAAAAAATGGATAGGAAATCTACAGAAAGTAATATGTACGTCGTAAAAGGGAAGGACGCGGATTGATGATATATGGCTGGATCTCATGTGAAATTGTTTTTGTATATATCCCATTTGTGCATGACGTCCCATAAATGGGACGCTAATTCAATGGTCTGGTTCTCTGTTCATATACAAGATAAATATTTGCTGTAAGCTGTTTTTAAAGGGAAGATGTCGTATTTATATGTCAACAAAGTTAAATAGTTGTAGATTTAAATGCGGTGAAATCTGACGACCTGAAACAGAGGAGATACTAATTTAGCAAATTGCCAAAGTTTGAGGTACCACTGAATAATAGAACTATTGAATATATATATTTGAACTAAATTGACTTGTTTTTAATGTTTTTCAATGTTATATAGTTTAACTAAAAATAAGAGTGAAAGTCAACTAAATTTTTTTCCATGCTCAAACTTTTGTCAAATTAGCGTCCCACTTATGGGACCTCATGCACAAGAGGGTACAGGTTTTTTGGTCATTCTCGGAAATTATTCTTGTGAAGAAATATAATTTCTTGTCTTGATATTTATTGGAAAGGATAACCTGAAAGGTAATAAAATTAGAAAAAAATTATAAGTGATTAACCCTCTGCTGATATATAATTATATGGACATATCCGAATTTTCTGCTGCCATAGATTATATTGAAGATGAGGATGGTTTTAAGGATGAAATGAGTTAATCAGAGCATTTCATGTGCTAGAAGTACCTCATGAAGAACCAACGTGGTGGTCAATGTTCCTTTTCCCGCTCTCTGGAGAAATTGTTAATGCTTGAAAACTACATATACTAAGTTTTTCACGCAAAATTTGATTGATTGCTCTGCTGAAGTACACCTGAAATAGGAAATTCTTTAATTGTTTGCATTTCTGAAGGAGGAAGTCCCCAAGATGTTGTCAAACTAAAATTTATTATCTGTCAAAAAATTTTGTTTCATCATGTGCATATAAAAAACCTGTACCCTCCTGTGCATGTCGTCCCATATATGGGACGCTAATTCAATCATCAAAATAACACGGAAAAAATTACTTGAGGGAAAAATTACAACTGATTCTCTTCATTGCAAGTTATGAACTATAAATTGTCACAATTAAATTAAAATCTGAGAGGTCATGCATAAATGGGATATTGATGCATTATCAATTACTTATTCTATGATATCTTGTTAGCATCACCAGAATAAATAAAATTCCAGTGATAATGCTATCTTACTTTCCTGTCATTTTGTTATTCGATTGCCTAACAATTATTTTTGAAGCATTTGTGAATTTCGTGATCTGATGTCATAAGATTTACTAAGAATATACTTATTGCAATAAAAGAAGCGTCTTCAAGAAATCAAAGCAAAGTTCATTTGATTTATCCCTTTGAAGTACATTCATTATGTTTTGTTTTTCTTTTCATCAATCACTCTTAAGATCATTGGCAAAAACGTTCTCTAACGAAGCAGAGGTTAAAAGGAGCAATCCCAAATCTAAAAAAACTCCTGAAATCAATGGAAGTATTATTCCTCATCATTATTTTTTACTTTTCAAATCATACTTTCTATTTTTTCCTGACATCTTCTGTGAATCAATTACCTTACTATAGATACAGGAACATGGTTATTCAGTGTTAATGAATATATCTTTACACAACTAAGATTGTCTTAAACACCCCTCACAAATGAATGTATGTTCCTCAGTTTGTTTACCCCTTTGTGTAATATTTGCACAGCATAAGTCAACCTTTCAAGCGAGTGATACTTCTTCGAAGCAATGACGTAAAGGTGAAAGGTCCAAGAATTCTCTCTGTTATTGACGTTTTCTCAGACTTGACTTAACCCGATCTCATAACATGCTACCCCTGCCTCTGACCCACAACCCACCTCCTATAAAAACCATTACTATCTCAAAAAGGTACTGCAGCGACTTGAAACGACACCATGATATCAATGTAATAATGTGACTTTTTTCTTTAATGTAACATTGCAACTGTCTATATAATTAATATGGTATAACAACAGAATCTATCCACGACTCCACAAAGGAGTATGAGAGAAGGTAATGTTCTTGTGTTTGGAAAGTCTAACATTCTTTTTTTGATAACTTTGAAACTTTTATAAGGTTATCTTTGCAATGACAGGTGCGTGAACAGGGATTTAGGGAATGCATTTGTCAGAATATTTCAGAATATGATATTACGATTCAATTCCAATTCAACATCATTTAATTTCAACTTCAACAAATAAAACATAGAGAATATAAGAAAATGTTTTGAATTCATTGCTTATTATATCATTGGCCACCAAGGGTTTGATGATACAATGTACATGTATTCCAATAATCATGATAAATAATCCCTGGGGTTTTTCATCATCGAAACTTGCACTGAAATTAGCATCTTTTACTTTATGTTTTGAAAGAATTATCAAATAAAATGTATATACCAGAAGATTTTATATGTGGTTGTTTTTTGTCTAGATAGATATCAAGGTATGGTTGGAGATTGGCGGAAAGAAATTCGTTGATGTAGAAGCATGTGGGTTGTCGAGGAAGTGCATACCTATACTTTATAGAAACTAATCTTTATTGTGATTACACAGAGGAAGACGACTATGAAACCGGCAGAGATTCAGTGGTGTTCCACTCTTTTTGAGAGACCCTCTTACCTGTCTCCCTCCTCCCAGAAAACCCTTATTTGAAATTCTTAATTATTGTGCATCAAAGTTCTCCTGAAAACTTATGATCTCTGCAATTGAGAAAATACCAATATGATCTCATAACTGTTAAAATTTTCCTTCGACACCATTTACAGATAATCTTGTCTGAACAAAATTCTATTCATTGAAAACATCTGACGGTATGTTCCGAACAAAGAATAGATTTTTTTTCAAATGATGTATTAAGGTTAAAAGCAGGGAACACACATTTACAACTCCAACCTTTGAATCACTTTTTTGACGTCAATTGTAACCTTTCCAGGACATTGTTTTGGGGGATATAGAAACTTACTTAAGATTAGCAAGACATTGACGTTTTATTACTGCTGTCCGAATAGCAAAATAATATGTTATTTTTTCCTTTATATTATATAAACTTTACACACACAATAGTGTAAGACACGAATGTGAAAGGCTGACGAGTGTGGTTTAAAAATTTGTTCCAATTGAATGACACTGCATTTAAACTAAAAAAAGCAGTAATGAATCCAATACATAACTTAAAGTTCAGCTATGCATTCCTGCCAATAGACTTTATGTGAATCTTTATAATTTTTTCTCTGACTATGGATGATTGGTTTTTGTAATTTGATTTTTGACACTATCAAAATAATACATATAGCATTAACATAATTTTCCAGGGAAAAATGAAAAATGTAAAATTTTCAAAAAACGTGCTTCTCCCCCTATAAAAGTATGTCAAATGATAATTGTTCATACTACAGAGAATATTTCTCCATCTTTCACCTCATTAGGGAATACGAGATTATATCCGATTTCAGTTAGTTTGAAAAGTCATTAACAAACACTTCATCACTTAACATTTCCTTGAGATGTAAATCATAAAAAAATAATACAGACTGTATCTTTTCATTAAGATCAAAGCAATGAAAACCAGACAGAACCCAGTGTTACAGATGAAACGGCAAATGCCAATGTGTTATTTTTGGTTTTTCTTCTTTTCTGACACTAGTGTTTGCTTTTGATTAACATTCTTTTGAGACTTGTTACGAAATAATAACATTCCCCTTATCAAGTCGTCAGTCTGTCAGTAAAATGAGAGATGTTTCTTTGAAGATATCAAGAAGAAGTCTTAATAATGTTCCATATTTATATCTGAAGCATATCTAAGGAAAAGGTAGACAATTATCTAGCTTTTTTTAAATACACTGTGTTTAAGTTTTTATTCAACATATAAATAAGATTTGTGATAAGTCAAGCTTCACAATTATTTTCTCATTCAATAGACAATGTTTTAATGAATGTTAAAATGCCTAAATATTGCAAGATTAACTTTATTACCTACTCATCCATTTAATTAGTTTAAAAAAAACGCTTTCCTCTTTCTCTTTTTAATAGACTATGTATTTCTGAATGTTCAAAGAAGTCTATTACAGTATCCCAATTTTCTTAGGCTATACCGTATAACCTTGTAGTGTATTCATTAGTTCTATTCGCATGTAAAACTATTCTTAATGTTCTCCTTCCCAAATTGGTTTACCAAATGGTTATGTAAGGCGACGTTACACACTTAAACCCCAGGTGTATGTGCAGTATGTTCTATGACGCAAGTGCTGATATTTTGATTTCATTATGAGATGCCCAACTATCAATAAAATGACAGTTATCAGTGACATTGACCACATGGTGTCTGCCTCGTTGACATGCCATGTTGTCTTGTAGCTTATGTCAACTATTACCTAGGATGTTCACAGGAAGCTTGGTATAAATTAGGAATTGCATTTATAACTGAACCAAAGCAAGTATGTGGACCATTTTTCTGTGATTTTCACTGATCTGAACACTTTAGAGATGAAAAGAAATAATCGTTTATTTACGATAAACAAATATTTCCAACTACAGCGTCTTCCAGCTCCTGTTAAATGAATGATCTTTACATATTTTGAAGTTATTATACCTTAATGTAATAATATTTGTGATACATTTTTTATTTTCTCTGACAGCAAGTATGTGAACCATTTTTCTGTGATTTTCACTGAGCTGAACACTTCGGATTTTTATACTAGAATAAAGGGAAAATCGTTTTAGTTACGATTACCATGTATTTCCAACCCATAATGGAAACAAGAAACTACAACGTCTTTCAGCGCCTCTGTTTAATGAAATGATCTTTATATATTTTGTTATTATACCTTCATGTAATGATATTTGTGATACAGTTTTTATTGTCCCTGAGAGTAATTGAAAGTTATTAAACTAGCGGAATTCAACTAGAATGGAATACATGATAATGTAGAAAAAACATTCCAACGCGAAAACGACAATAACATTAATGCTTAAATGATTTGTTATCGAATCCTTCCACCTCTTTGGTCCTGTCTTTATGCAATCAGGAAGAAGGAATCTATGTCAACTTGACCCAAAACTTCCTTTCAAATCAGTCAAAACAGGAAGCTTCTGTCGGATTTCCATCTACTATAAAAAGTTAAAATAAACTTCATTCAGGTCGTACTTTGTATCAAAACATTCACATGTATGATGTCATTTTATGAGCCTTGACGTTTAAGTTAGTTATCTTTGATAAACATCACTTTAGCAGAGTGAATCGTGAAACCAAATGGTTGACTTGTAGTATCAATCTTTGTTAAAAGGTATTTATTTCAATATTACTTCCATATTTCTTTGACAGACTTTCTCAGTTAATTTTCAACTACTACTTTCAGCATCATTACCATATGTCCGTTTTTTAAATTGTTGTATTTTTAAAATATGTATTTGATTAAACGTAATTATGACCAATTGTCCCTTTGATAAATCTCGACTTCAATCATAAGGAAACTAGGAATGACCTTTAACCTTTACATAATATTAACTGGTCATTTCTTGAAGCAGAGTACAATGTTAAATATCAAATGATTTCTATATATTCATCAGTGAGACAAAGATAACCAACGTGTGTACGGGTATCTACACTATTTGGCATTAGTGTGTTGAAGTTAATGACATGGGTGCCAATCACTGAAATGATGTAATACCAAGCCAGGGAGAGGACAGTCTCATCTATAAGTTTGATGATTTCAAATTGCAATATTTAAAAAAAGTATTTTCACTGTATTCGTTGTATCGTAAGCAATATTTTGTGACCAAACATGAAAAGACCAGACAAATTAATTGAAAAGGAGACAGTTTAATCAAAATGACCGAAACGTAAGCCAAGGCATGTCGACATGAAGGCAAATCAAGTGTGGCCATCTCAAGATGTCCTATTCCTAAATATGCGCTTGAAAGCCGTCTTTTTGGAGCACAACTACATTATCTTTTCTTTTTCCCTGAGTCAGACATCAGTCGCCGCCCTAATTGATACCCATCGGACGCAATAGCGGTAACTGAGACGCGTTGTAAAACCTACACACTAAATGATGATGTCACCGAAAGCGGGTTCTTAAGAAGCTAAGGCACTTTTGCAGGGGGTACTGTACTTTTGACGTAGAATTAAGTATCAAGTATTCCATTGTTAATTAAAACATGTTAACGTGATATCAAACATTCTACGAAATGTCACCACAAACCGCATGCAAGTATGATAATGGGGCTTTAGGGTACGCGTAGACCAACAAGGATAATGGTTGAAGGAAATACAGAAGTCTCCAGCCTTTTATTCACCAAGAAAATATTGCCTGATTGTGTCCTTGTATAACAGTATAAGAAGGAACGTAGTTATGTCCACGAGATTAACTAACCAAAATATCATGGATTTAGAATTTTAGATATTCTTATGAGGAAATAATGAAATAAATACCTGTCAAGTGTTTGACTTTGAAAAATGATAATCACACTGACTTGAATTTGTATAACATGCATCATCATCGATTTTCTGTCTTCATATCATATAACTACAACTGATATGGTGTTATCACGTGTTTGTAAACATGTATGGTTAAACAGCAGTTTGTATTAATTTTAGAGCAAGGTAAAATACTTGACACAAGTTTTTTTTAAAAATGTTCATATATACATGTAGTTAAGGAAATATTTGATACCAAAAATCTCCATTTACCTATTGAAAATGATCACCTTTACTTGTTTCTATATATCTTGTTTGGGATTTGTATTATTCCGTTTGGTCATAAACTACTTATGGATTTGACATTCAGCAGGTCTGTGACCCCTTATGCAATTTTTAGTTGATATATACTTTTTGAATGTACTGTGTTATTAGGGCTCAATTCATAAGTTGAGATTTTACAATATGTCTGTGTCATTTTTATATCAAATCCAATAGGAAATTATACCGAAACAGCGTAACTACTAGAAATGATTTTGAAGGAATGCCTTCAATGTCAAACAAATGCTTTTTCCTCATTGTGTTCTTTTGAATTTGTTTGGTCATTTGCAAAGAAACCTCGCTGTATGAGAAGTTCAAGAATATGTGGAAAACGATACATATTAGAAACAAAAGAAAGTGATCTGTGTATCATTAAGACTGTACATTAAACTGTACAATTAGATACATACATGTAAGTCTTTTAGGCAATTATTACTTTCTTATATTCACATCTTTGAATAAGTTTTGGTATACTAATATCACAATCATGTAATTCGTTTTGGCAACTGAATTGTTCTGAGTATACATTTGTTGAAAATATTATCTTTCCATAACAAAAATACTTTTGAAATCCTACAAGACTGTGAAATGCATTCACTGTTTAATGACACCTAATAACGAGCTTACTCTCTATCAAGATTATATGTGCACTTTCTGCACTGGTTAAACACCTTGTCATCAATTATACACAGTGTACAGGCTTTCTGTTTCTGTGGCTAACCTAAACTAGTGCTTCACATAAATCAAGATATTCCTCATGTTTTTCTTTGGATACGATTTAAAAAATTATTACAAGGTAATAAAAACATGTCTTATGAATACCATTTTTCTTATGTAATTCAACAATTCGACACACGATTCAATGCTTTTCAACTGTTTGTTTATATGCAGCAGTAGGTATTTTAAAAACATATATTTTGTTAATTACTTGTTATTTGAACAGAAGCGTTCTCTGTTCATTATTTTTCTCACGTTGCCTCCAAACTACATTACCACTTATTTTAAATACAATGTATGTTATTTTTTCTTCTCTTAAAAATCATCATTTCTGATTAATAAGAATTGAACAGGCGAATCCTTCACCCATATGGACTGGTCCTCTTCAGGACGCTTATTATTTGATGATTTTACATTTGCTAAACATTTGATGTCATGGCCACCATATTTTTCTATAAAGGTCATTTTTTAGATACCATTATATTTTCCCCACAGACTTTGTATTTTTGATTGAATGGTAACACATAAACTTGAATTTCCTAACACAACTAAAGTTTACATAATGAAGACAATTTTCAAATAACTTATGGAATTAAATATGGTTTCCCTTTAACCTGTGAATATAACCGACATTTCATAAATATTGTTATTATACTATTTGATGACGTTATATTAAATGTTATTAAATTGTATTGTGTTTGATCATTGAGATTTCGCCCTTAACTTTGTACAACAAAATGCAGACAATGCAATAACTGGTAACACGATCATAGAATATTTGATGACGACATTAACATGATCATGGAAACTAATTGTGTGGGTTCGTGATGCTTTGTCCTTATGAATGTCTTACTAAACAGGATTATGTCCGTTTGGCTAGACCAAATGTTATGACGAGGTCTTGTTATTAAGACATTATTAGTTAAGGTGCTTCAACAATAAACAACCAATAATAATAACGACCAGGCAAGAGGAACAATTAAATTCCAGTACTCATACATCTTAGCAAACTTATGTAAACATTGCGACCAAGGTGGTCAGAGTTGGTATTTGCCTGAGGGTTGCAGGGGTCGGATTATCACTATTAACCAATTCTCACATAATACTAATAATAATTAGGGTATTTATATAGCGCACATATCCACACCGAATGCATGCTCAAGGCGCTCCCTGAATTATTACCCTGGTCTAACCCAAGCTGCCGATTAAGCGCTTGATGGGTCACCTCCAACACAACTTTCACCAGGTACCCATTTCCTGCTGGGTGAACAGAGGCACATTTTGAATAAAGTCTCTTGCCCAAGGCGACACCACAAGTTATTCAACTCTTGTCTCAGTGTGGGGCAGGGTATAACCCTTCAAATTCTCAGTTCATTCAGCAATGAATCGGGTAACCCACCCATCCGGCGAGCCACGCCTGATGTTGCTGAACTACACTGATAGCGGTCAACAGAGCTTTGCACAGGACCACGTGCCACCACACGTACACATGACTATAAATATAAACTACACAATATTAATATTTAATTTGCCTTCTCTGTGTTGCAATAATGATTACTCCCACACAGGAGATCAACGTGGGCTTGCGAGACATCCGGGCCTCAGGTTGGTGGCAGTTAACACGATGAGGATTAAATTTAGTTTTAAGTAAACCATGTTTATTGTTGATAAATAATGAAAGTTTGCAATACTCTGGGGTCAGCTAATAACTGAAGCCATCATTTTCATGAACCAACTTTTTATGTATATTAAATATGAAGTTTGTCATTGAAACCAAAGCGTTTTGAAAGTGCCATTTTTGTAAATATCTTGTCAACCGTAACAAATATATCATGTCTTTGCTTCACATGTAAAATCTCAACAATAAACAAGAGGTTGCTTATGAATTAATGGAATGACACGTCAGTAAATATTTTTTCATAGGCCTGATAATTGATTTTGAATTTTACATCAGAAATCTTTTTGTTTTGAAACCGAAACATATCATCACGTTCTTTGTTTAAAAGAAATAGTCGAGGTATAAATTTTATGAAAGTTTATACTTCACATGTACAATGTAATTCAGTCGTGAAGTCATAGATGGTAAGAGGTAAGTACGAAGTTGTATATATGTTATTTGACGGGAGGCATTTATGTTAAAGTCATCATGTAATATAACGGAATACAAACTTTACAAAATGCACAAACTGCTCTTTTGTGACGGTATATATTCAACAATGACCTGTGGCATTAAAGTACGAATATATTTTTTATTATCAAAACGAGTTTCAGAAAGCAAGGTCAAAGTTAATTTTGTCGTGTAGCACCAGAGAATTGAATGCCACTAATCTACTTCCTTGCGAAATTTAAATTGGGAAGAGACGATGAAAATACAAATTGTGGCAACATACGGTTCTTTTTCTGAAATGAATTTTTTACTTATGCCATGAACCATTAGCATTGTTCTCTGACATTAAAAGGACTGTTAGCAACGTGATGGTTAAGTAACACAAGCAAATGGCATTCTTCTTATTTGTTAGTTTTGTCTGGCTGCTCATTGCAATACCATACCATTTCTAAATAAATGTATGTATTTCTAACTGGGCGTGTACATGTACACGGATAAAGAAAATTCCCTGGAAAACTGTTTCGTCATGTGTCTTTATCATCATCAAAGAAAGGTCACTTTTATTTTCTGGAACACCCACTATTATGTTCATAATGAGGGAATGAGTAATGAAAGTAATTTGCTTAAAAGTATTTTGTTATGATTGAAGCTTTTTCCTAAAGGTTAATGTCGTGTAGTAGTATTTTTTCGATTAATTCCTTCTACAAATTAGGAGAAAGTATTCAGAACATCAGACACAGATGTTACACATGTAATAATATTCTGTGTTTGATTAGGTCGTGTTATGTCATCGAAAAAGAACTAAATTATTTAAATTCTGTTGACAAATGATTTTAACCTTTAAATTACAAATTATTTTATGTTCTATGTTCAACACTTTTGTATGGATGTTATGGTGTACAAGAGAGATTAAGTCTCTTATTTTGGTAGGCAAAAGAAATTATTCTTGCTAAGAAGAGCTTATGAATATTGTACTGTACCAGATCAACTTTTTGAAACATCGTTTCTGAAGGATGTCTGAAGTTAAACTTCTAGTTTCAATAGTCTATCATGTCTGCAATTCACCATTCAATCTTGGTTGAACGGACATGTATATTTCGATATTAAAATATGTATGAAATAAAATATTCTCCTTAAATCACCCCTTAAAGCATTTTCTCCCCATAGAGGTAGATCAAGTCATGAAATGTTTATACAGCCTCTGTTCTTTTACGCTGAAATCCGTGGGTTCCGGCAGTTTACCCTGGCGGATAAAAAATTACACCACAATCCATTTGAATTTCTTTATCAAATGACAACGTTTCTCGTATGGTAAGCATGGTTCAAATCACAATGTCTTTGCCATGATTCAGTAGCAAAGATGATGCTTTAAGAACAGCGTCGCTGATTGCACAACTAACTTGCCTCCAATCAGGCATCTCCCATTCTATCCCACAAAGTCGGCGTAATAGAGCAGAAGCTGTATCAACATTTCATGACTTGATCTGCCTCTGTGGGGAGAGAATGCCCTTAAAGTCAACCTTATATTTAATGCCTTTGATGTAAAGTTTATTTACTCATCATTCGCCAATGATGAGATCAATATTACCTGTATTTTTATAGACCAGAGGAAAACAATATTGACCGAGAATGAGATCCAAGGTCAAAATGTTTAAACCGAATTCATCAGTCGATAATAGACCATTACAAAACGAAAGGAAACTTACAATATGATTTGATTGTTCAGCACGTCGGACCAATGATGTCACGATAATAGCATGACGTCATAAAACATAGTATAGTGGAGTCAATATGCATTTTGGTCGACTATCAAGTGGGTGCTGAGTATGAATACTTGCATAACATAAAGCCCTGTTATATCCAAACCTCAAGTCGTAGTTTCTTATTTACGTCAGTCAACGCTAGTGACTTTCAAAGCATGATCGCTGATTCTGCATACCCTTTGTGAGTTGGTGTTCACAGCCCATCTGTTCCTGTAGGACATACTGCCACTTATCATATTGTTGTCTTACAGACCGTCGCTCCGCCCACCTCTTGGAGTCCTGAGACTGATCTTACCTTTGAAGGTGGAGAGTTTCTGGAGAACCTTTCACTTCAGTGGATGTCACAAGAGGATTTGATAGACACGTGACAGTCAAACGCTTGTCTTCAAGAAGAGTTGAATCTCTGGTTGAATGGTATTATTCGCATTTGCTTGTACTTTACTGAGGTTGAGTTACTTTTAGAACAAATATGTTTTCTTAAATAAATATATTGCCTGATGGGAACGCAATATTCTTAAAATCATACTATTTTATCTTTAATACTCGAAATAATGATTATAAGAATAAAGATAAATAAATCATGAATACAATATACGAGATATTTGTGAAAACATAAATATTTATAATATCAATAGTGCGAAAGTTTTTGCAGATATTTTAAGTACCTGTTTTGAAATATCTGATATATCAAATGTTACAAGTAATGGAGTTGGAGTACATATTTTCATCAAACTAGTCAAGAAAAATTGCGTGTGGCCTTCCATTAAATGTCAAAGACTGTCTTCAGTTAAAGCAACTGGAACCTGGCAATACAGAGCCAATAAAATAACGCTTCTGATGGGCCACTTAAAGAAGATTTTACTGCTTCTGGTTAGCACCAAAGGTCTCCAAGTCGACTTCTGATACTTCAGTACAATTTGTATAAACAAGAGTACTTATGTGGCACTGTAGGCTGTCAGCACAATTTAGCTCTATTGAGTGCACTGAATGGTGGTGCATTAATGGAAATGAAATAGGATCCGGAGGAAAAACAGGAAGAACTAGACCTTCATCGAAAACAATTCCAAGAATGACCGTTGTCGCAACCAGTACAATTAGTATAAACAGGAGCTGTGGGCTGTAAACACCATTTAGCTTTATCGAATGCACTGAATGTTGCAAAGACGAATGTAAAACGGAAACGAAGTAGTTTTCTTCAAGAAATCTGACAACAATGACTTTCCTTGCAACAACCACATTGTTTGAAATTGACGAAGACCGTAAAATTCAGTGTTAATACGTAAAAAAATTGGATATTATAAAAACATAACAATTATCAATTATCACATTATTGATTTATATCTTTTGTCTAGTTAGAAAAGTGCTGATCGTTGAATGAACTCTTTAACGACTTGGTAAACTTTATCAGATAGAGCATATTGATATGGGAGAATGGAAATTGATTTTCGGAACCTTATTGGTTCCTTGCAGATATTTACCAACATGATATTTTAAATGGTGGTTTCTTTATGAATAATGCATTCACTGTTCGGTAAGATGAATAAGTTTGAAAATGAACTATTGAATACCAAGAAATGCATGTTCCTAATATACATACATTTCTGCTTAAAAGATACATAAAGTTTTTATTTTTAAACTAAGGTAGGACCTATTTTTTAAAATCAACTTTTGTTCCATTTTTTATTATTATCTTACTTTTAGAAAAAAAGGATCAAGAAAGTAATAGTTAGTATCGATTTTATCTCCTGTTTATCATAAAATGATGCAATATGATAATATGTAATATATGACTTCATTTAATCCCCTTTCCACAGTCTAACCGAAAACGTTTAATGCTTGTGTTACTGGCTTCACATTGCTAATCAAATTGCAGGATAACATGATGATATCAATACCTTTCTGGCAAGTATAAACACTTGATTTTAAATTCATGATATATTTACTAAATTATTGTACAGAGATAAATCTGTTTTAGCTGTTATTTTTTTCAAAGATTTATTGAGTATGCAGCAAATCATTTAGAATCAATATTCAAAACGAAGTGAATTGCAATATTTTTTAAATAAGTTTTACTGTTAGCAAAATTCTGTGACCAACCTTGAGAAAGTCGGACATAAATTCATCAAAAAGGAGACAATTTACCAAAATGACCGACAATACATGAAAGCGAATCAAGTGTTGCCATCTCACAATTGCGTTTCCTGAATATATGCTTGAAAGTTGTCATTGTTACTAGAAGTTATTTAAATATACCTACTGATAAATATGATAAATTGACAATGGATAGTTTTGACTCCTCTTTCATTAAAATTAAATGGACTGCATGTAACAATATAGCCATAGTTAATTCTGTTTCTATTCGTTATAATTTATATGCTTGCTTGATGGTGGCTTATTTCATACTTTCTTTAGATGATAGGAACAAAAACTCATTTTATATAACGTTACACGTATTAGATTTATTCCCTTTCAAGGGGCAGTAGCACGTTTTTAGGGGGAATATAAGGTGATGTCAGGAAAATGATAATTACTGGTTCCAATCGAAATACAATGTATTTAAACTAGATAAAGCAATGATAATTCAAATATATAACTTGAAGTTTAGGCATGCGATTCCTTTTTCTTACACACAATGAATAAAAGGTGTTCACACAAAAATGGCTGCCAATGGATTTTATGTTAATCTTGATAATTTGTTCTTTGGCTATGGGTGATTGGTTTGTGTAATGAGATTTTTGACACTATCAAAGTAATACATTTAGCATTAACGTACAATTATCAGTGACAAATTGAAAATATAAAATTGTCAAAAAACGTGCTACTGCCCCTTTTAACAACGAAAACATAACAAGTATTTGTATTTTCTCTGAATACATAATTTGGCTGACAGGAAAGATTTATTAGAAGAGAAAACCTTATTATTCAAGAAATACCCACCAAATTGTGTTTTGATGTAACAACTGTTCAAAGAAATAATTTGTTTGGACAATAAATCATTTCCAATTATTATAGGATAATTGACTCAAAACAGAGGATGTGACGTCGTTTCTTACATGGCAAACAAAGATATATTGTCCCAGAAAACATACCATATATGTTCGTAATATGAAGAGAAAATTGCTTTTGGAGGGATTTTGTTTGCATGATATATAACTCTGTGTCTTATTGCATGCGTATGTAAGGAAAACCGAATCAATGCATCAGTTAGAAATATTGCTCACGAACCAGGAGATTACCTTAATCAGGGAGAGTTAAATTGAACAGTGAGAAACAAAGCATTTAATTTGATAGCAAAACACCAATGAGATATATATTTGTGACAATAAACGACCAATTAAATCTCTTCTATGTTTTCATAAGATTAACAGAGTTAAGAAAGTGTTCAAGCTCCAAATAATAATTTATCAAACACATCTGCATGTGCTATTGTGCTGCATGTGTTATTGTCTTGTGTTGTTTGTGTTCTTGTGCTGCTTGTGTTCTTGTGTTGCTTGTGTGGTAGTGTGTTGCTTGTGTTATTGTGTTGCATGTTTTCTTGTGTTGCATGTGTTATTGTGTTGCATCTGTTCTTGTGTTGCATGTGTTCTTGTGTTGCATTTGTTCTTGTGCTGTCAGTGCTTTTGTACTTTTGTGTTGCCTGTGTTCTTGTGCTGCTTGTGCTGCTTGTGCTGCCTGTGTTCTTCTGCTGCTTGTGCTTTTGTTCTGCTGCTTGTGCTTTTGTTCTGCTGCTTGTGCTTTTGTTCTGCTGCTTGTGCTTTTGTTCTGCATTTGCCCTTCTGCGGTCTGTGCCTTGTTCCTGCTGTGCTCTCGTGCTGCTTGGGTCTTTGTTCTGGATGTGCTTAATTTCTGCACATTCTTGTGTTGTTTAATGCTGCTTGTGCTGCTTGCACTTTTGTACTGCTTTGATTTTGTTATGCGTTTTGAATTTTATTCATAGTATCCATAGTGTTAGTGCAACTTTGATATTTCGGTTTATGAAAAGAACCTTGTCGTGACTGTAAATGCCCGAAAACACACTTTTCGGGAAAATGTCCAAATCACAAGTTTAAAAAAAAGTAATGTATTGAATTATAAAGTGCCTCCCTCAAATCATTATGTTTTTGTAACTTATAAGTTCATGTATATACAAATAAACAGCGTAACACGATTAACGTACAGAAGTAAGTAGTAGACAAAAGTGAAATGTTGAATAAGCATGTTTTTCGAACAGGGTCAATAAAAAATTACAGGTATGGTAGAATTATGATCTCACTTGACAGATTTTAATGTTTTTCTTTTGATATCGACTAACGCATATCGCAGATCAAAGTAATAACTCTTTTGATGATAACACTGACATATTACAGTAGACGAGATGAGATGAGAATATGTGGGGTTTATCGCCGCTTTCAAAAGTATTTCACTTATATCGCGGCTGTTAGTATTATTGTAGGGAGAAAGCCCGCAACACCATTGTGACTATGCATTGCGGTGAAACCTGCGAGCATCGGCTGGAACTAGCAACTATTGGTGATAGCACTGAAATTCAGTGTAGCATTCCACTCAAACCTGACTGCGAGTAGAACAGTTCTCTACTGCAGACAAAGTTGCAGAGCCCCTGGTGGGATTCGAACCACGGACCTCCTGATCCGAAGCCGAACCCGCTAACGACTGCGCTATCCCGCCCCATATTACAGTCAAAATATAACTATTAAAAGCAGAATAATCGCAAATGAATATTGCATTGACCTTTGTCACAAATGGAGACAGACCTCTGTATATATTTCCATTAATTAGCGCCATGTCGACTTCAACAATTCTGTAACAGAATCAAGTTCCCACGGTTACCTCCATAGATTTACATACGTCTACATGTTTAGAAGTATGTCTACTATGTTAATACATATTCCTTTTTTTTAGAATGATATGTTTTGTTGAACGAAATGGATTGTTGAATAAGAATACATAGTACATCAAACCGAAACCACTTCCAAGTAAGTTATTTAGATCACTTTCAAATTGGACAAATCTAACAGCGTATTCATGCAATTTACACTTAAAGGGGCAGTAGCACGTTTTCACGGAGAAAATAAGGTGATGTCAGGAAAATGAAAATAAATGGTTCCAATTGAAAGACAATGTATTTAAACTAAATTGAGCAGTAATAATTCAAATATATGACGTAAAGTTTAGCTATGGGATTCTTTTTTCTTACAAAAAATGAATTAAAGGTGTTCACAAAAAATGGCGGCCAATGGATTTTATGCGAATCTTCATACTTTGTCCTCTCACTATGGATGATTGACTTGTGTAATGAGATTTTTGACACTGTCAAAATAATACATTTGACATTAACCTACAATAATTATTATCAGTGAACAAATTAAAATATAAAATTATCCAAAAACTTGCTACTGCCCCTTTAAGCCTTGATTTCTTACAACAAATACAATAGACGTATTGATATCAAACACCTACAACGTGATTACAATTTTGTCAAATTAGTGTAAGTCATTGTTTTTTTTATAATACAGTGCGAAATAAAAACAAGATGACGTTAGTTCCTTATATTATATCTAGGCAATTTATATATTGGTGACAGTAAATATATATTGTTGGAGCGTATCCTTATCTACATATTGTAGTTTCATATCTTTTATCAATTAGTTATGGATGACAATTAAAGTTTGCAATATGACTTACGCAAATAACTGGAAGTAATAACATTAGATATGACAAACATAATATAGAAAAAAGGTAGTTCTACAGAAATCGGTGAATTTTTGTTAAACCCCTTCCACGGTGAAAGAAGTTCGATTTGTGTGCAAAATGGCAATCAGACACCTAGTGTTAGGTCGTATATCCTAATCACCCTTATAGCTGACTCAATTCTCTTTAATTGCGATAAGGATATATCTTAATCAGTAGATATAGCACATTTGGGAATGATTGAATAGTGATTTGTGCGTGAATCGAAGCATTGAACGCTTACATCTTTTCATTGACTGAACGTGTCAATGGATTCATGGCCTTATGGATTTAGTGCATCACTTGTTTGAAAATTCGTATAAAAAAAATCATTATTTAAATTATTTCTCTTAAAAGAAATGAGAAATGAAAATCTTTAGAAGACGGCTGATCTGGGTGTTTGTTGGCTAAACTACCATAACCGAAATATACACCACAGTTTGTTTCGAGTTGTTAAATGTGTTTAAAGACATGCGATTCAGGTTATTATAACACGTTAACACAAATTTTCATTAGTAAGATGGTAAATAATTTGTTAAAATATCATTATATTGGTATTACGTATACATGAGTAAGAAATATAATTTACACAATCATAACCCCTACAATATTCGAAATGTTACTATGTGATCAAATAAATGCATTTATTGCAATAAACAGTGTTGTTATATCAAATTGAACATTAGAACAATTTATTAAGATACATCATTTGTCATTCTCTCCCCACAGAGGCAGATCAAGTAATGAAATGTTGATACAGCCTCTGTTCTATTACGCCGACTTTGTGGTCTAGAATGGGAGATGCCTGATTTGAGGCAATCAAAGATGGTTGTGCAATCAGCGACGCTGTTATAAAATCATCATTTTGGCTACTGAATCATGACAAAAGCATTGTGATATGAACCACCCTTTTCATGCGAGAAGCATTGTCATTTGATAAAGAAATTCAAATGGATTGTGATGCAATTTATTTCAGCCAGGGGAAACTGCCGGAACCCACGGATTTCGGCGTAATAGATCAGAGGCTGTATCATCTGCCTCTGTGGGGAGAGAATGTTCTCAACTCAACTACCCTGTGTTTCAACAGCTTCTTCTATGTCAAAGATAACTGAGTCAGGGAGATCTCACGAGAAATTAAGCTGTCTTTCCACCTGAGTATATCCAATCTTTATAGATCACAGATCACAGCATGTAAGAGTTTAGTTTTCAAGATCACTGACCTTATTAATGTTTGTGGTCATCTCTCTCGAACCATTTCATAGTTCACTGATTGTATATTCCCAATTGTACAAATGTACTGAATGATAGTGAAGCTGTACATTTCAATCGTGACGAATCAATTCAATGCGCGCACAATACTTTACAATACCTTACATACTTGCCATCTACATTCATTCTTATCAAAAATAAATGCAGTCTAAAAGGTTAAAGTTCACATAACCACAAACATATTTCACTATTGTTTTTGGAATATAGAAAGTCTGATTACAATATTGTATAGTGCGTTAAAGGTCGCTACTCAATTATGTTTAGTTTGGTAATAAAAGCCGTTTTTGAAAGCCACTTTTGATGGGCCGCTAAGACCTATCTGACAACAAACAAGTGAATGCATGACTGCTCACGCCCCCATTTTTTGACGTCATATACAGCCTCGTTATCTATATATCTTTCATAACAATTACCATAGGAAAAAAAACCTAATAATTAACCATTTTCAGAAAATGTGTTCCACTCTGTTAGATAAATCATTTGACGACGTAACACTACTAAGCATTTGGTGTAAAAAAGATATCCACATCAATGGTAATTAAACAATTATTTAGGCGGTATTTCAGTTGAAATAATGATGCGTTACTCTGTATAGTCTGTTTATTACGTCACACCCGCGCGAGTTTTATGGCCCCTAACCCAGGTGGGTTTTTCACAGCCGTAATTACGCTGTCTAAATGAAAGGTTTATTAAAGGTGTTTATTGGAAAAATTAACAAAAATTAAGTCCAGCTTTTATTTTTTTGAAAAATCTGGTAGGGTCGAGGTTAGTTGAGGTTTAAACACACATTTAAAAGTTAAGTTGCGACTCCTAAATGTATACCGTAATCCAAATTGTTGCATTGTATGTAATTAAACTCCAATTACAATGTAAAGAGAAAACTAGTTTTAAAAAGAATTTGACACTTTATTTGCTCTTTTGCCTCTACTGCATATATTTACATTTTTATCCTTTTTCTAAGGCAAAAAACAGATTGCAGGGACAGTTTGAACATAATTCCTATATAGCCAACGAGTCAGGTAACAAACAGTGTCATGGTGGTATTATATACAGGGCAGTAAACCTCTTGTCTAGGTAATAAAAGTTATATAAGCAATCATAAGACAGGGAAGTAACTGATATTCCTATTTGAGACACGTTTTGGAGAAAAAGCTGAGCACTAAATAGCTAAATATAGTCCTTGAGCACATATTCAATGAAAACAATAATTCTAATGACTTATCGTTTTTACATTCAATATGTTTTAAATGTTTAAAGATGCACGGGGAAAAGACCATCAATCAGTCTAGGGTAAACAATCTGGTCTGATTACACAAGGTGATGCAGAGTAGAATGGTCTTGTATAAGTGATGATGTGATGGAGTACCGACATTGTTAGTTGATATCAAATAGATCATTCATTCTTAATCTACTCAAAACAATAGACGATCGTACAAGATACAACAAATCAAAATGTCTTTTTTTCTAAACATAATCTGTAAAAAATAATTGGATGTAGAATTACAGCTCAATTATTTTGTGATCTTTGGTGTCGACAGAATAGCAACACAAGAACATTTTGGAATGTATCTAGTAAACAAGGTCTCTATGATGCCGGTGTTAGGTATATTTAAAACGGGTCAATTTCCAACGCTACACCGGTCTTGAACTGTGTCATATTCCTACATTTGACTTAAGCTCTTTGAATCTGATGTTCTTTGATAAAAGAGAAAAGGGATCCTAAACTAGAAAGGAAGCATACTTTCACAGAACGACAAATTGGTGAGGCACTTTTGATGTTTGATGGATTGACGGAAAAACAAAAAGCAGTAGAAACGTGTGTCAATCTCTGTTACCTTCTACATGAATGAATTCTTCAGATACCAAAAAGTCAAAAGAAAGTTATCACAAAGTGAATTTACTCTTATCAAATACTTAAAGGGGCAGTAGCACGTTATGATAATTTTATATTTTAAATGTTTCACTGATAATTGAAAGTTAATGCTAAATGTATTATTATGGCAGTGTCAAAAATCTCATTACATAAGCCAATCATCTATAGTATGAAGATTCACATAAAATTCATTGGTGGCCATTTTGTGTGAACACCTTAATTAAATTTGTGTAAGAAAAAGGAATCGCATGGCTAAACTTTACGTCATATATTTGAATTTGTTTTGCTTCATTTAGTTGAAATACATTGTCTTTTAATTGGAACAATTAATTTTCATTTTCATGACATCACCTTATATTCCCCTTGAACATGTGCTACTGTCCCTTTAAAAGGTATGTAAACAAACGTAAGATACGCAGCTGTACAGTACATGGTGTATCTATGAAATCTTTTGTATTGCAACACAAGCATTGATTATATCTTGCATCATAGACACATGTCATGTATATCTCAAGTAACTTCTTCCAACTATAATTGAATTTCTATTTTGGTCCTGTAGAATAAGGCAAACATAATTGGCTGTGTCATGAACAGAAGAGGGCATGTTGAGTTCATCCACAAATGTAGACACTTGTAAATGACACGTGAAGGGTATTCAAAGCAATGTGATCCTAGTTACACAAGTACATCATACAATATTGAAGTCCCTTATTTATCTTGTGGAAAAAACATAGACAAATGGTGCTTTGTTGATTTTTCAATGCAGCATAAAATCAAAGATTTAATAACCAATTTTAAAAGCTACTATACAAAGTAAATAATTTGCTTTCAATAGCATTTATTAAAGGTGCTCAATGCATATAGAAGATATTAATAATCAAATGATTATTTACTTGTGGAACAAATAATTTGGACATCTTGCAAAAATGAATTTCGTTTATAAAACTAAGCTAATGATGACCTTAAAGGGGAAGTAGCACGTTTTTAGGGGGAATATAAGGTGATGTCAGGAAAATAAAAATTTATGGTTCCAACTGAAAAACAATGCATTTAAACTAAATGGAGCAGTTATATCAAAATATATAATGTAAAGTTTAGCCATGTGGTTCCTTTTTCTTATTCAAAATAATTAAAAGGTGTTCACACAAAATGGCCGCCAATGGATTTTAGGTGAATCTTCATACTTTGTCCTCTGACTATGGATAATTGGTTTGTGCTATGACATTTTTGACACTATCAAAATAAAGCATTTAGCATGAACGTACAATTATCAGTGAAAAAAATCTTAAATCTAAAATTATCAAAAAACGTGCTACTGCTCCTTTAATGCAAACCTTATTAGCCTCACATGTAACGATCAAAATGTCTCGAGTTCAAAGGCACGATTAACAAATATAAGCCTATTCGATCGGTTCTAGGCAAGCTCAGGTACTCAATGTGAAAGTATAGGTTTCGAAAGGTTGCACTACAAATTATCGAGGATCGGTTAGACTTAATAATTACAATTGATTTGCATTTCATCTTGTGTAATTATAATATAAGAGGACTTTTTATTTCCGAGTTATTTTCTTAGCTAAGTGCGTAATAAGTACATGATTATAGATGTAAAAATGTGCGAATGTTTTCACGTTTAGCCGAGGCTGTTCCTTACATGTGTGCCAATAATACATCAAATGTCAACTATAAACAAAAACTTTAATGCCCCTATTTCACTACGAGAGGAATTGCCACGAATCATCACGAAATAGAATTTTTTGAACAGTCGTAAACAATTCGTAATTAATTCTTAGGATTCCTAAAGGAGTCGTAGTTGAGTCGGCAACATTCCTCCAATTCGAAGCATTCTTGTTCAAAATATTTTACGAATCGGCTACGAACTTTAGATTCGTAGTTGCTTCGTAAAGTATTCGTTACTCATTCGTGTATTACGTGGACATTTCGTAATTATTTCGTGTAGTTTGTAACCAGTTATGGGAAATTCATGGTTGATAATTTTGATGGTCTGGCTCTGAATTACTTACGAATCATCTACGAATCATCTTAGACTACGAATCATCTACGAATCATCACGAATGTCCCGAATTATGAACGAAAATTCGTAGTATATTCGCAACTGTTTCCTTAATATTTCGTACAATTCGTTCAAATTAAAATTCGTAAGTTATTCGTATTTGTTTTATAGGGTTTCAGCATGAAAGCTAAAAATGTTCGTAAACGTTTCTCACAAGTGAAATTGCTATTCACGAATTTTGCTGAATGTTTACGAATCTATACAATGAACTATTCGTGGCTTTTCGTGACAATTCCTCTCGCAGTGAAATAAGGACATAACTTTCAGTTTCCTAAAACAGTATAAATTCCGAATAGATATGTTAGTGAAAAAGCACTGTTTCAAAAACAATAGTTAGTTTCAAAATAATGACAATCGTTTATATAATGTTATAGATTAAGAAATACACCATCCAAAAATATATGTCATACTTTCCAAATAAATATTACAAAAACTTTCAACACGGAAATTATGCCCCTATTTCACTACGAGAGGAATTCTCACGAATCAGCACGATAGAGAAATAATTCACATTCGTGAACATTCGTAGACAATTCGTGATTTATTCTTGTGATTCGTAATGAATTCGTAAATGATTCGGCAATATTCTTACAATTTGTGGCATTCGTGAAAATGTTTTTGTTTGTCAAAAGATTTTCCCGAATCAACTACGAATTTTGTTATCGTAGTTGTCTCGTAAACTATTCGTAATTAATTCGGGTCATTCGTAACAAATTCGTAACGAGTTCTTAAAAATTCGCGGTTGATATTTTTGATGGTCTTTCCCCGAATTATTTACGAATCATCTACGAAACAGTCACGAATTATCGTAATCTATTCCTACATCATTTGTGATATCGTATCATATTCGTGAAAATTCGTAGTATATTCGTAGTTGTTTCGTAGTTATATCGTACAATTCGTACATAATTCGTAAGCAATTCGTATTGGTTTCGTAGTGTTTTAGCATGAGAAGCTACGAATTTTCGTAAACGTTTCGTACAAGTGAAATTGCAGTTCACGAATGTTGCCGAATATTCAAGAATATTAACGAATTTTTACAATCACCTATTCGTGCCGATTAGTGAGAATTCCTCTCGTAGTGAAATAGGGCCAAAAAACTATGATTAGTTTTAATGTGTTCATAGGTGAAATCGATAATACTTACAGAGAGATTTTTCCTTACGTGATAATCAATATGTTTTCTTGTTTTTTTAATAATTGTAACATTGCAATTTGTATGAAATTAAGGATGTTTGGATGAAGTACCAGATGTGTTATTCCCACAATTCCAATGCAGTCTCAGCTTGGACTGTACGAGTATTTATAGTGTGGGGTGTCTCTTATGGTAGGAAGGTGGTCAGACAATGAATATATACACACCTCTGGAGCCATTGTCATTGTCATCATCTGTGTGCTATGATATTTCCTGTTGTCTACTTTCATAAAGGCTTCGATTTTAATATATTAGTACTTTGAGAGATATGTGCTTCTGCCTAGACACGTGATAAAATATGGTATTTGGTGACAAAGCTCCACCATGCGTTTTTTTGTTTGATAGAAACGTAATAAAAACTTATCTTGACTGATACAGCTGCTTTATCAAAGGTTGAGTTTTGTTGATATGTAGATAATATGTACTTTTCATTAAAATAACATAAAAATCGACGATAAACTTCCTTCATTTTATGTCGATGTACTTTGAGAGAGAGTGAAGAGTAAAAATGAGTTTCGATGAAAAAGCTTTTTTAGTAAATCGCTAGATACTGAGGTGTACTGTTTTCATTCAAATGTAATAAAATATTTGTAGATGATAGTTAGAAACTCATCTACTTGTTTTCTAATATAAATGATATCATTACCCGTTGATAAAAGTTAATCAACATTGGAAAGGGTTTGTTATTTTTAACCTTTTTAACACATGTTGATAAACATGTATTTGATACCTAAAGACAAATTTTGATATATAACACTTCTTTTCACGGCTTCTGTGTTTACACAGAAATGACGAATTGTTTCCTCGTTTCGTGCACAAATTCAAAATTTACGTTCGGGTTAATTACAGGTGCGATAACGAAATGGACATTGAAAAAATGAGACATTCAGATATTAATGCATTTTCTCATTGTCCAGTCAGTCATCTGTCGTTTTATTTTTTACTTTGGAGTGGCATTAACAATGAAGCAAACATGATCTGTATTGTATTTTAGAATAAAATGAAGCGTCGACCAAAAATCTTCACTTTAAGTTGAAATAACTGGAGAGTTTGTAGAATTTCTTTTAAGATGAAATATAACAACAACTTCATGATAATTCATTATCAAATTCTAAAAGCAATTGTAGTATTAGCAAATATTGTAGTGAGAAAATCATTGTTTGTGTACCTTCTAGCAGAGATCACCTTTATATCATTGTCTCCTTTAATACTGTTAGTACATAATTCTGGAGTCTGGACTAATTTCCTCTTGTTTTCTTAAATATCGTGTGACCATTTCGAACTATGTAACTTTGTTACAAGAGTCGGTAATTGCTTGACTTCCCTTGTATGTTATTTGTGTTTCTGAATGGTAATGTTTTGTCGTTGGTCTTAAAGGGGCAGTAGCACGTTTTTTGGTAATTCTATATTTTAAAAATTTCACTGATCATTGTAAGTAAATGCTAAATGTATTATTTTGACAGAGTCAAAAATCTCATTACACAAGCCAATCATCCATAGTCAGAGGACAAAGTATGAAGATTCACATAAAATCCATTGGCGGCCATTTTGTGTGAACACCTTTAATTCATTTTGTGGAAGAAAAAGGAAACGCATGGATAAACTTTACAATATAAATTTGATTTATTACTGTCCCATTTAGTTTAAATACATTGTCTTTCAATTGGAACCATCAATTTTCATTTTCCTGACATCACCTTACAGTCCCCCTAAAAACGTGCTACTGCCCCTTTAAACATCGTGTGACCATTTCGAACTGTGTAACTTTGTTACAAGAGTCGTTAATTGCTTGACTTCCCTTGTATGTTATTTGTGTTTCTGAATGGTAGTGTTTTGTCGTTGGTCTTAAAGGGGCAGTAGCACGTTTTTTGGTAATTTTATATTTTAAAATGTTCACTGATATTTGTAAGTTAATGCCAAATGTATTATTTTGACAGTGTTAAAAATCTCATTACACAAACCAATCATCCATAGACAGAGGACGAAGTATGAAGATTCACATAAAATCCATTGGCGGCCCTTTTGTGTGAACACCTTTAATTCATTTTGTGTAGGAAAAAGGAATTGCATGGCTAAAATTTAAGTTATATATTTGAATTATTACTGCTTCATTTAGTTGTAATACTTTGTCTTTCTATTGGAACCATTAATTTTCATTTTCCTGACATCACCTTATATTCCCCGTAAAAACGTGCTACTGCCCCTTTAAACTGTACTCAGATAACAACTAACGTTGAGCAGAAACGACTTGTCTTTAAATACATTGTTTCCTGAAGTTGGATGACTTTGAATGGTTGAATACGTTTGACCTTTTTAGTCTTGTTCTCGAAAATGTGTTAATTGTTATGTACAATGTATCTCAATGGTTTTGTGAATTCGTTGCAGCGACGTATGGTCTTAAAGAGGCAGTAGCACGTTTTTTGATAATTTTATATTTTACATTTTTCACTGATAATTTTAAGTTAATACAAAATGTATTATTTTGACATTGTCAAAAGTCTCATTACACAAGCCAATCATCCATGGTCAGATGACAAAGTATGAAGATTCACATACAATCCATTGGCGGACAATGTGCGTGAACACTTTTATTTCATTTTGTGTAAGAAAAAGAAATCGCATGGCCAAACTTTACGTTATATATTTGAATTATTACTGCTCCATTTAGTTTAAATACATTGTCTTTCAATTGGAACCATTCATTTTCTTTTTCCTGACATCACCTTATATTCCCCCCAAAAACGTGCTTCTGTCCCTTTAATGGTTGAATACGTTTGACGTGTTCTCAAAGATGTGTTGATTGCGGTGTATATAAATCGTTTTGAGAATTAGTTGCAACAATGTATGGTCTTAACCTGAGATCTGTTTGCTTTTAGGAAACTAAATATAATTGTATTTCAATTCTATGGGTCTTTATAGATATTTCAAATCTGTGCATCATTACTATTTACTGACGAAAATATAGAAATTGCTTTATTTTAACTTTATTTTCTAAACATCTGACGCGTTGAAACGATTGACCAAAGACCAACACTTATATGCAATTACTCTCGAGGTGTTGTAAAATCAATCAAGCATAATCAAGGAACTTGGTTGTTTCTAATAATAATTATGGTATCTGTTGAATCCTGGATATTTTCACCTGATACTGTACACTTGTCACACTATCCTAAAGCAAGCGAATTCAATTTAAATCCTTTTATTTCGATTTGTAGGCCATTGACCCCTGTACATTACACACAAATCATATTACTGTGTTGAGTAGATAAACAAAGATAAGGTCAATTCTTAACATTCTTTCATAAGCAATTGCTTTTTAGATTTAATGTGAACAGTTAAAATGTGTATATCTTCATCTGCTAGTTATACATTATGGGATTAAGAAATTGAATTTAACTTATCATTCCCCGGGATATATTTACCTATTATTTCATTATTTTATTTGCATATCAAACAAAAAGGTGTATAGCATTTTCAGTCACATCAAGTTCACAATTGTACAAATCATATCTATATATATACCTCTAATATTGCAACGTAGAGGAAGCTAATTTAATATAAAAAGACAAATAACCTTCCTGTAACTGCAATTGAGTTGATAGAATTAACATAAAACTCAATGTTGAAGACACCCGACACCATCTGAAGCATTTTGAATTGCCTCCATAGCATGTTGACATTAACTTACATGGCACATGATAGTTTATTACTTGCCCTAAAAATCAAGCAAACTTGCGGAAAATTTGCTGAAACAAACATTTCCGCGACACGGCAGCCATTGTGACGGCGTGCTTACATTGTGACGTCACTACAACTGACTACTGTGGTGTCATAATTACATTATGATATTACACCAGTTTAATATTGCCGTTAAACATCACACTGCGGTATCTTACACGGGCGAGTAATAAACGTATCATACTTTGAAATTGTGAGTACTTCTTCACAACTGATGTGCCTATCACAAGGGTTCGTAGTCGCATTTAATTTCCAACAGGATTTTGTTTTGTACTCTTTCGAAAGTTGGTATCGTTTCTTCTGCCCTGAGTGTTACTGAAGAGTCTTAAATGTTTTGTTCCCTATGAAGCAAGGAGTGAATTTGTTACTGGCAAAAATTTGACATATAGCTATAGATTACTCGTCTGACAGGGGAAACATGTACTGTACGTTTGGAAGGTTCACTTCCAATATGATAAAAATACAGACTAAATGATCGCGATTTGAGGACTAGGGATTCCTAAGAGTCTGAAATCTAAAATGTGATGCAAAAGAAACCGAATAAAGATCGAGAGAATGTAAGTGGTCTCTTTGGCGTCAAAGAATTGCCACCCAAAATCACATTCTCATTCGTTACAAAGTGATTATATACAATTTGGTAGAATCGAACCATTCTGTCGAACGGTGACCTTGTTTATCCTGAATGTATAGTAAACTGTTCGCTGTGACGTCAATAAGGTGTTCCTAATGACAATTCAAAGCATTAGTTCCCTGTTGACTGCCAGACTCAGATTTGTTTTGATCGATCTAACCTCTAAATTGGTAGGTTTGTGTCAGGAATTTATGTAATTGCCTTGCACCTTAAATGTTGGTTCAGGTCATGTTATAAAACAAATAAACAATGCTAAAATGACAAATTCAATGTTCCCTGAGTTTGTGGTTTAGGACTAGCAATTGTTTAATCGTGAGTTCTTAAGGAATGAAATCAAGTTAAAAAAGAGAAAGCAAATAAAAAACTGAACGGTATAAGTTTCAACCATATCTCTGCAATGTTTGTGATTTTGTTTAGCCTTGATTTTTGATTATATCAGCATTATGTTATTCCCTTTATTACTTATTCATATTCGACATAATAAGCGCCCAGGGGCTAAAACATTGACTTGGGTGGGCGCTTATTAAAGTGGTGTGAATGACGATAGAAATGGAAAGACTACCTGTGTTGAGTTGGAGGTGGTCTTAAATAACTGATACAGGCGTTCAAAACATACTTACACATTATAGAGTAGAAAATAACACATATTGCCGCTAAAGTATCCTTTAAGTCCTTATGAAACAGAGTGAATAAGTGAATATGTTGAATTTATTATTTTAGTACCGCTGGTACATGGGCGGTTGGTAGACCTATACTTACAAACCCCTTTGGCGGGCGCTTATTGAATCAGGGCGCTTATAAGGTCTATTACGGTAATGCTATTCGACATATAGTGAATACAGGTTACATTGACAAGATACATGTACACATCTATAGTAATAGAGCCAGTCCCAACGACATGTGCAGCCTTCCTGTCATCAGAATCAGCTCTTGATGAATTGGATTTCTTCTTCTTCACGCCTATCTGTCTGTTATCTGTCATAAACGTTATGCCATTATCTCTAACAATGGCTATGGTTGCAAATGTCAAGTTCATCTAACTGTAGTTTATGCAAGAAAACTAATAAGTTATGGCGCATGCTATTAATTAACTCTATACTTCTACTGGTTATTTGTTTTGGAAAGATCTATATTCTATCCAACAGTGACTGTGGCTGTTATCCTGTTACAATATTAAGAAATTTCTTTGGGAAGGATACTTCAGAGCTATACAGGTTTGTAAACAATGGGATGTTGAATATGTGAAATGTTCACATTCATGGTTGAATGGAATTATCATCTTTCTTTCAAGTACAGTTTTGTATTTAATTGGTATTTCTGTTTCTAAAATAAAGACAAACCCATACAGTACATGTGCATTGTGTGATATTTGTTTAACCATTCAAATTAGTTAACTTATAATACACTGCTAATCGATTGAAATTATACATAGTTAGGAATATAATTTTCTAATAAGTTCTATGTTTAGAAATAGTTCATTTTAGTTTGGGCCAAAATTGGAAAAAGTAATACAGTTGACCTAACCATGAAATGTTGTAACTTGATACTAATTGAGTTTCTAACTATAGTAGTTCAGAGCAAAACTATACTTTATTGTAAAACACCTGATCGTTAGAGCTACTCTATTCCCTAAATAATGTTCAGCTTCATGACATGTTTCTCTTATATACTTAAATAAATCAACATTTAATTTCATGCAGAACATAAGACAATAATTTTTCCTTACATATGACGAAAAAGTTTTTATGTAAAAATAAATTTATTACCAAACATTTGATATTATACTAATGTGTATCAATTTCTATTTGAAGCTCTGCGTTTCTGTTGAACAAACAGTGTCTGGTCAATTGAGCAGTGGTACCCGTGAATATTTCTACATCGAATTCCTTACCGAGAAGATGAATCTAAAACTGTTTCAAAGGTTCCTGATACTCATTATCTGTGAAACGATCTATTTAAGTCAATACATAAAGCACAATTGTGAGTGATTAAAAAGTCATTAGTGTGGGAGTTTCAACTAGGGTGTAGAGTGTATCCACTTCCTCTTTCTACGTGATTATTCACCTCTTAATGGAATCATTGTAAAATTTTGGATTTTATTCATTTTATATTCTTTACTCATTCGATAACTTCGTAAACCAAACAGCATTTTAAAAAATGCTCAAAATTAAATATAATCAATTTTGGTTGTTTAAATTGAAATAAAAGTCATGTTTTGTAAAAGGCATGTGTATTATATTAGATATTGATATCTCATTATCTAATATAATTGTTTTAACATTGGATTGTCAAAACACCATTGAAAACATAGTTTTAGTGGTATTTATTATTCATCAAATATCGTCAATATTTAATATCTTTTGTCTGAGATATCAAGATACTCCCTGGTGAAATGAACGTCATTTCCAATCGAGAATCTTCAATTTTATAAGATCACAGAGTATAAGAGGTTAGTTTTCAAGAGCATTGAACATGGGAATGGGTGTGGTTACCATATGGTACGGTGATCTTTACAATGGGCTCACTGATCACGGCTACTCCCTAGTTATGAACTTTAAATGATAATTTTCAACGGATCAGAGAACATAAATGTAGATTTCATGATATCGTTCTTGCTGTGCTCCTGTATTGATGTTCGTAAATCTTAACAAACTGGAAAGACGATAAAGAGCGAATTTAAGTTGAATTTATATTGTCATGCATTATAGTATCGAAGGATGTTATATTCTGACTTGTCATTGGTTTTGATATCGTTTAATACATCAAGCTTAAACAGCTTACATTTTTTAAAATTTCATGTTGTTAAAAAGTTTCTATTAAAAACTATCAACTAAAGGCTTATATCCACATATACAGAGAACTAGAAAGACTAAGTTTGGCTCAATAGTTAGAGGGAAAATAACTTCCTCAAAATTGAAAGTTAAGCTTATAAGACAATATAGGATTTGTCATGACTTTTTAGCAACACTTTGTATCTTTGAACCTCACTTCATTGAATACATGTACTTAATATATTTTTGTTTGCCTTGAATATCGTTTGAACATAATATAATTCTTAAAACACAGTTGCCTTCTTGTCAAAAAGTGTTAGAAAAGGGAAGAATTTCAATGAAGGCTTTACTCCCATGAGCCAAAATGGTACATACTTAATTTAGCAGTGCTAGGTTGTTGATTAACATTTTGATATCTTAAATCCTTATTTAATCAAGGAGTTGCAGATACGATTAGTCCAAGTGTTGATATCATATATCATTATTTGTTTATTTTTTTGTTAATATATGTTATAAGAGATTATATATAGATTGATGGTTCTTTGATTATCAGGCATGATATTGTAGCTATGAAATTTGGAAATTCTTAATCAAAATCTCCATCAATGACAGGTTTGTTTAAATGTCCCATTCTTTGCTCAGTCATTGCCTCAATTTCGGGAGAGGCTTGAATAACGTTTGACCTTTAGATTATATTTACTGGTCATTTCCTGAGACAAGATGCGCCAAAAAGTCTCAAATGTATTCTAAATATTTACAAGTGAGACAGAGATAATTGCCTAGTGTTGACTGCGATGCACGCTGCCAGACTTTTCCGAAATGAGATTATGACTTTTGAGAGATGAGATTACGACTTTACTGAGATAAGATAATGATTTTCCGAGATGAGATGTAGACTTTTACCGAAATGAGGTAATGACTTTTCTGAGGTGAGATTAAGACTTTTGTAAGACGAGATTGTGACTTTTCCAAGGTGAGATTATGACTTTTTCCGTGATAGGATTAATAACTTTTGTAAGATGAGATTATAACTTTTACAGAGATTACCATAAATTAGAAAGTAATGGATTTGTATGCAGTTTAAACCACATTACTACTTGGAGTATTCTGATATGCAATATCACTATGATCGCGAAAATGGACCAAAAACATGATATAAAGAAGCAGTTCTGGTTCCCAGATTTAGATTCGTTTTTACAACATCCATGATTAAAGGACGGCTTAGCAGGCAAACATGAATTAATGAAATTGCTACATTGTATATGCTTTAAACATATTTAAAAGTACACGAAGGGGTTGGCCAATAAGCTCAAGAGTTTATTGTAAGGCCAATCCAATACATGTAAATATATACAAACAAATTAAAGTGAGTGACGTACATGTATGACCAATTTTAATCGTAATTTCAGAGAAATATATAGTGAAAGTGTTATTTAGGTGAGATGGTAAAATAATATCATATCATAATATCATCATAATATATAATCTATATCATAATATATTATATCAATATAATACAAGGATTATAGAGCTGAGAACGCAATTCAAAGAAAAGTTGATAGAATTTAGAAACAGCTTTATACTTCATTGAAATGTTATTAAACTATCAATCTTACACAGTTCATGATCAGCAATGTGTAATTAATCTTATGAAAATTTGAATTTGAATTTTATACCCACCATTCGATCTTCTTAATCTTGTTTTTCCTGTTAATAATGTTCAGTTTTATTATTTTCAAATTACGTCACAAGACATTCAAGTTGGCTGAATATATTTCTTTCTCAAAAACATCTTCAATCATTGGTTGAGAGATGTTCACTGAAATGTTTAGAAATTGACATGGTGGCAGTTTATTTAAACACATATAGTTTAAATCACATAATAACAGTTTAAAAACGCTATAGTCTTACTTGTCAAAAACATTTTGTGATTTTCTTTTAAGGGCCTTCAATAATGATAAAGCTTATCGTTTCTTTTTGTTATATCATAAATGTACTGCTACTCTCTAAACTTACATCATTTAAAAGATAATTGTTTGCCCTTTTAACAACAGGAATAGTATTTCATTTGTGATCTAATTTCTCAGACTGCACCAAGCCACTCTGCCAAATATTTCAATAATTCAGTGACGTAGTTACATGGAAGATTACATATATTCTAATTTTCGTTTTCACCTAAAAACAAAAAAGGCTGAAAAATATTGTATCTTATACAAGATATTCCTTCTTGCCAGAATATTATGTAATATTTTGAATTAAAGCTATTTTTTATTAGGTAGTTATAACATATGAAATACAATTATCTTTACATTTTTTGGTTAACAATGATTTTGTTATCACTGGTTAAATTGTAGCATCTAGACTAAATCTAAAACAAAATCTACAGAAAATACCTTTTACCAATAGAAATACACTTTGATGGGTGATGACACCATGTTGGATTGTTTTCAATCCTTTTTACACAAGCTAGGTACTGTGCGGTATTTCCCCCTTCATATTTGGGTTGAAAGTCATAACTTCTCTTTTCACTTTGTCTCTTTGCCACGCCATATAGATTCAAAGTATCTTGTTTGAACATCACCTATTGTCTTCATCTGCTTAACTTGGTAAGGCAACAAAGAAGTGAAGAACGTTTCGACACATAGGGAGTAATTGTTTTCAATGACCATACATTTATATCCCTCCAATTCTAAATATTTTCCAATTTGTTTCGTGACTTTTCATAATTATTCTCTAAATCTTCATCCAATTTTTGTTGGACCAATCCAAATAAATATCTTAACATATTGCAAATCTGTTTTTATCTTGTCCCTATTGGTCCAGGCTTCTCTATATTATTTAGTCAAGAAAACCTAGTAAACCTGTTTCAATATGTAAACAAGAGTACATGCTCAAGCATTTCTCAGATCCATCAACATATTGATAATACAACATTTGATAATGTCTTAAAAACTTCTTACAAATTTCATCATGATGATATGTCCTTGATATCTGTGTAAGAAAACCAGTTAATCAACTAAATCATAACAACACTGCAATGACTTCTTCGGGGAAAATTTAAACATGATAATAGAAAATAACTGTGTTAGATCGTAAGACTTTGTCCTAAGGAATATCTTGGTAAACACGAGTATGTGGGTTCGTCTAGACTCTAGTAAATGACGAGGACCCATTATGGAGATATTGCAAATAGAGGAAAGGCTTCAACGATAAATAACCCATATACGATTATCGATCTGGCATGATTTTTACAATACAATATAACCCACCTGTTCCTATAAAGGGAAAGTAACACGATTTTGAAACTTTTAGCGCATAATGTATCACTCAGGTGGTCAAACATCTGTATTCAACGCAATTATACCAACTCGTAAAGGACAGTATCAAGCATCACGAGAAAACTTCTGGCGACCATTTTTGTGTTAACAACTTTTCACCATTTGCAATAAGTAAATTGATTCGTAATCGACAGAATTTACAAATATTGAACTATTAAGATTTAAGTTAACCTAACATTGAATGTTATTTGAGAACTGTTACTTTCGATTTACAGTCATCTCATGCAATAGGTACCATTCATTTCGTTTCGTTAGAATACTTGTTTACCATAAAAAAACTTGCTACTCCCCCTTTAAATTGGTCATCAATTTTGTACAAATAAACAGTCACTCTATCCACTTCCTAAAGGGGCAGTAGCACGTTTTTTGATAATTCATATTCTAAATTTTTCACTGATACTTGTAAGTTAAAGTGACACAGAGTATCTTTTTTAAAATTTTATTTGGTTCTGATAAGCTACAAAATATCTTATATGCTTATTGAAGTTCATATCTCATCACTGGACTTGCAAATATATCCATTTATGCATAATATCTCTAAAATGCTTAATTTTATGGAAAAATCAAGAAAACATCTCAAATACGTTTAATATTCGAAATTATGCATCCAGTTAATCTACCTATTAGTTACAATACCTAATAAACACTATCGAATCGATTATATCTTCCTGTCAGCTTATGACAAGGTTTCAAAATAACATTTGGCGAATTTGCGCGCGCCAATCGAGCCACATTGTCCGGTTTTCGATCAAAATCCCGACTTTGAATGGCCGTATTTTCGCTCTAATGTACTGATTGACCTTTAACTTGTTATTTTCAGTAACAGTAAGTTGTTCCCGATGTAATAACATCGATTTCAAAATTTGACATATGTGATCCTATCAACATACTCTGTGTCTCTTTAATGCTTGTATTATCTTGACAGTGTCAAAAATCTCATTACAATCATCCATAGTCAGAGGACATAGTACGAAGATTCACATAAAATCCATTGGCGGCCATTTTGTGTGAACACCTTTAATTCATTTTGTGTAAGAATAAGGAATCGCATGGCTAAATTTTAAGTTACATATTTGAATTATTACTGCTCCATTTATTTTAAATATATTGACTTTAAATTGGAACTATTAATTTTCATTTTCCTGACATCACCTTAAATTTCCCCTAAAAAGTCTTAAAAAATAATAAGTGTAGCTATCAAGACAAAATGTATACCAAATGTATGTGTCATTTCTATGTAGGATAAGAAACGTAGCATCAAATGGTGAAGACGGGAGATTGTGAAAGCAATCGGAACCGACCAATACATACATGTACTGTAGTCAATAAAGTACCAGTTTGACTGCTTGTGGCTGACTAAAAGGTCTCCAAATAACTCTTTATACTTCAATGAAAGATGCGGAAACGAGATAAGTTTTCAGGAACTGTTGGCGATCAACAAAGTCTTGTACACTTAATGTTGCATTGATAGGTATGGAATAGGATGCTTGAAATGTCATGGAGGACACAGGGTTATATCTCGTGGTTTTGTGTTTAACCTTTCAATGAAATGCTTCTTCTAAGACATCTTAGTCATAAAGAAGACATTGACATATTCTAATATTTTGGCTGAGGGATTTCAGAAAGGATATAAGTTTATACTAATGTTCTGAAAGGTTCTAAGGTTGAGTGCTTAAATGTCACAAGTTATATTTCTTTTCCGTCTGCACCTACCTACAACATTACGACGGTTTTTACGACAAGTTGTTCCTTCCTGTTATGAAAGCATAAGTAATTTCATAATTGCCAATATATATGCCAATATGCCTAAATTGAAAGATAGATAAGATATTCCGAAGTAAAATGGAGCTATACCATCTGATACGAAAATGTATGTTTTATGTCAACTTAGGGCAAAAGAAGGTGTACTTTGGCAATACAATATGTCAAGAAGATTGTAGAAAGATATTCCATATTTATTCAGATTCCATTCAGAATTGTGATTTGAAATCGATTTTTGCAAAATCAACATCACCAGTGACACTTTAACAAAAATGCAGGAAAATAATTGCAAGGAAATGTACAGATGTGGCTGTTGTTTTTTAAGAAAAGAAATCTGACAAGAGTGATATTTACTGCAACATCATAATTCGATAGGTTTAATAATGAACAAATTAGAAGTTAAAATAGATGTAAAATACATATTAGGAAATGTGACTAGCTATACACTTAAAACGCCAGATAAAAAAGTTCTGATAGTTTAACGACTTGGTAAAGTCTATTTGGAGGTGAAAATAAAATCGAAAAAGATTTTTGGTCTCTTATGACAGCCTATATTTACAGTATATGTAACTGTAAGAATCGACACTATCACTTAACTTGCTTCACTAATAAGCACCCCTTTTATCTTGATATCTTGATATATCTCTAATTATTTGTGATTGAACATGATTAGATCTTCTAATGAGTCGTTAAGTCATTAACAGTCTAGTCAGAAAAGATGATATACTTGTGTTACCTTAACTTTACACACTATCAATTCATCTATCAACTGTTACCTATCAATTCAATGATAACTAGAAATCTGTGCATGTGATGCACTGTGATGTCCCCCGCTAACATTTAATCCGAAAGTGACCCTACCCCCATTATGTACAAATTTCATATTGTTTCCATGGAAACCAGAAAAATAACAATTGAGAATAACCAAAGTAGTAAAAAGGCAACACTCCTCCAGTAGTTCTAACCACATATCAAGTCTAGTAAAAATATTTTGAATAGTTATTAAGCCAAATCACGGAAACAGACCCTACCCCCCATATACACCTAGTTCAACTTGTTTCTTTAGAAACCAGAAAAAATAAACAATTCAGAATAACCAAAATAGCAAAAGGCACCTCTCCAGTACTAGATCTAACCACATACCAAGTTTCATTCAAATATTTTGAACAGTTTTGAAGATATGGTCCGGAAACGAAAGCATCCCCCAATATGCACTAAGTTCAAAATGTTTCCATGGAAACCATAAAAAATACAAAATTCAGAATAACCAAAATAGCAAAAGGCACCACTCCAGTACTAGATCTAACGACATACCAAGTTAAGTTAAAAAATATTGAGCGGTTTTGGAGATATGGTCCGGAAACGAAAGCATCCCTCAATATGCACTAAGTTCAAATTGTTTCCATGGAAACCAGAAAAAATAATTCAGGATAACCAAAATAGCAAAAGGCACCACGCCAGTACTAGATCTAAACACATACCAAGTTTCGTTAAAAAATATTGAACGGTTTTGGAGATATGGTCCGGAAACGAAAGCGTTACGGAATTACGGAACTACGGAACCATAGAACCACGGAACCACGGAACCACGGAATTACGGACGGGACTGAAAACATTATGTCTCCCGCAAAGCTTAATTTAATGGATTAATTTGATGATAAATAATTCTTATGTAGATGTAAATGACCCTTTTAGTCACAACACAACAGATATTTTGTCTTCAAAAGAAAAAAAAGATTTGTCCATGCGTCACCAATAAGATATTATTCGTTTTATTGAAATAAGAAACAATTCCATGATCCACGGTCACTGCATGTTAAACGCACAAGTAATGATGTAATTGACTGAGCAAAATGATCAATTACTAAATGTAAGCCTATACATGTGAAAGTAATGATAACAGAGTTGAAAAGTGTTTTGGAACCAAAAATCGATTTATCTCACAAAAAGAGAACAATGTTCCTAAGATAGAGTTTCAGATAATCTAATGAAGAAGGACTTTAGAATGTGATTGTCAAAGTCCATGTTTGTTCTGTTAAATAAAGTATGTATTATAGTATATAAATGTATTTTCATGCATATTCATAGAACGTGATCGTTATTTCGGAAAGTAAAGTGATTCATGTTAATAAAGCCACTCTTAAAATTAAGATGTCCGACGTTCAAGGTAATTATTTAATAGATAAATGTTGTATGACGAGTCTTTTATAGAATTGGACAAAACCTTAACATCAATAAGTGTAGACGTTTAAATATGCATTGTAACATCGATCGTAATTATAATTCCTAATAGTTCAACAATTCATTTAGATCTATATAAATGGAAAACATAACCTTGAAATCAAGACATGTTTTACAAATTTCCAATAACTACATATCTTCGACATAGCTCTATAAGCTGTAATCTTTCTAATAGTTTAAAGGGGCAGTAGCACGTTTTTAGGGGGAATATAAGGTGATGTCAGGAAAATGAAAATTAATGGTTCCAATTGAAAGACAATGTATTTAAACTAAATGGAGCAGTAATAATTCAAATATATAACTTAAAATTTAGCCATGCGATTCATTTTCCTGCACAAAATGAATTAAAGGTGTTCACACAAAATGGCCGCCAATGGATTTTATATAAATCTTCATACTTTGTCCTCTGATTATGGATGATTGGCTTGTGTAATAAGATTTTTGACACTGTCAACATAATACATTTAACATTAACTTGCAATTATCAGTGAAAAAAATAAAATATAAAATTATCAAAAAACGTGCTACTGCCATTTTAACCATTCATATAGATCTATATAAATGGAAAACATGACCTTGAAATCACGAAATGCTTTACAAATTTCACATAACTACAACGAAGATATTTCTTCGGGATAATTCTATAAATCTGCGAACTTGTTTATTCATTAAAGACAATGTTTCATTATAAATACGTATTTTTATTCAAGAATCTTATATAATCTACAATACCATTGGCTATCCCAATGGTAGTTCCATTGCTTTAATATGCTAGTATTAATTATTTGGGCTTAACAAATAATTAAAGGGACTATTTAACAAGTTCAGTCAAAGTCAAGATTCTCTCTCTGTTTAACTGGTATCTGACTCCCATTATTACTTATCCTGGCTTAACAAATAATTACTTATCTTGGCTTAACACATAATTAAAATGTCTATTTAACAAGTTCAGTCCAGTTCAAGATTTTTTCTCTGTTTTACTAATTTCTGACTCTCTCGTCCAACCGTATCATTCCACATTAGAATGTCCATACATTTCATCATTATAAATGATTCTAAATCAATGGACATCTGGATGTGTGTGGTTACCCCTCTAAACAATTATAAAGACGACTGAACATTTCGGATAAATTCTAATCCCTTGAGATGTCGTGAAGGTTAGGTAATTGTGGGGGCGTATGCTCGCCGTCAAAAGATGTATCTGAGATTTCTGGTTACCACGGCTTCCATACATCAGAAACAACACAGGTCTTCAGTGTCCTAATAACGTAACATGGGATACTCTATTCATAAACGTCCCATTATATAGTTCATAAATCATATCACCAAAAATGAAATTGAGCTTGAATGCTGATGATATTGTTCAGTACACATTTGCTATGGCAATGCATTGATTTGAATGTTTCTATAAAATCGAAAGGCAAAACAATGGCAATTGTGTTGCTTATAAGTAAAACCTTATAATTATAATTCAAGACATATTGTAAACGGTATTAATATTTAAATCGAAACCTGGAGTATGTAAACATTTTTCACCAAATATAGCATTAAGATTTGTAGATTCAGTGTTTTTGTTTTAAATAATTTTGGCAGATAAAAAACTTTTGAAACTAGTACTAGTATTAAATAATAATATGACAGTGCATATCTTTGCATATATATTGTGTGTTCTGTCCAATCCTTTCTGGAAAGATTCCAACCAGAAAACTTGACGGTTAGATTCTCTAGCATCAAGGTAATTCCATGGGAAAGGTCTAAACGAGTATAAACCTGCGAGTTGTTGCGAGCGACAATATTTAACAATAGTCAACATGTGCAATTTGAAGTCAACAAGTGATCATTAGAAAAACGTTTATTCAACAAGTATGAAACTCCTGTTAAAGTATGTGTTCTCATATTCTGTTACCTCAGCATATTTGTATCCGCTACCTAAAATACCCAAGTGCCCGTTCCTCAAAACACTTACAATCGATTGTAAGGCTACGGTCAGTTGTAAGGCTACATTCAATTGTAACCAATGTTAAATTAAAGGGTTACAATTGATCGAAACCTTACAATTGCTTTGTGGAACAACATCCTATCAAGGCCAAAGCAGTGTAATGTTCTATACATATCTAGCCAATGAAATGACTACCATTATCAGACATTGGCACTACCCGAATAAGAGGACGTAGGGGTTCGAAAAAAGCTATTTGATAGCGACCTTTCATTTGTTTGTAAAATGATCAATAAAGAACCGACGATACGGGACTTTTGTCCGATTTGCGGTGTGTGCCAGACACAAAAACGTTAATGCACAATGTAGCAGGATAGTTCCACATTTCAAAACGTTAGATAGTACTTAACAAGGTTAGTCGAGATGTTGCTCAACATTACCACGTGTGACCTAGACAGCCCTCAATCAATATATTTGATGCTTGTGCTTCACTTTAGGTTCAAGAATGCAAGCTGCTTTGTCTAGCTGCTGACACAGAGTCAGATGCTTTAAAAGGCTTTTTCTGAAGAGCACTTTATTTTGCAAAAATTTCTGTCAATTGAGTGGAGCAGGAGACACGTTTTGAATGACGAGAGAATTGACAGCGACATGTAAGGCGAATGATACTAATAAAAGCAGACTGTTATTTCAGATAATATTCTTGCACTGATATTGTCAGTTTTGTTTCAGGAAAACACAACATAAATCTACCTTCGTGTGGTTCAGGATACATTAAGAGAGAGAATCGTCAATCCAGCAAAGGGAGATTATCTGAATTGCAATTATTCTGTGTTAACTTAGAAGTGTTCCATTGGGGAATGGTCTGGTACGAATGACGGATGCCTGTGAAATGACGAGTAAATGACAATGTGTCTAGGTGATATTCAACAGCGGCGCATTAGGCTTTGTGATATCTTTGCTGGACCCGATTAAGCAATCGAAAAGTGTATAGCATTGAACCTGAGAAAATGTGTCAAATATGTTACTGCTTATCATAAATGGTGATGTCAGGAAAATGAAAATTAATGGTTCCAATTGAAAGACAATGTATTTAAACTAAATGGAGCAGTAATAATTCAAATATATAACTTAAAATTTAGCCATGCGATTCATTTTCCTGCACAAAATGAATTAAAGGTGTTCACACAAAATGGCCGCCAATGGATTTTATATAAATCTTCATACTTTGTCCTCTGATTATGGATGATTGGCTTGTGTAATGAGATTTTTGACACTGTCAACATAATACATTAAACATTAACTTGCAATTATCAGTGAAAAAAATAAAATATAAAATTATCAAAAAACGTGCTACTGCCATTTTAACCATTCATATAGATCTATATAAATGGAAAACATGACCTTGAAATCACGAAATGCTTTACAAATTTCACATAACTACAACGAAGATATTTCTTCGGGATAATTCTATAAATCTGCGAACTTGTTTATTCATTAAAGACAATGTTTCATTATAAATACGTATTTTTATTCAAGAATCTTATATAATCTACAATACCATTGGCTATCCCAATGGTAGTTCCATTGCTTTAATATGCTAGTATTAATTATTTGGGCTTAACAAATAATTAAAGGGACTATTTAACAAGTTCAGTCAAAGTCAAGATTCTCTCTCTGTTTAACTGGTATCTGACTCCCATTATTACTTATCCTGGCTTAACAAATAATTACTTATCTTGGCTTAACACATAATTAAAATGTCTATTTAACAAGTTCAGTCCAGTTCAAGATTTTTTCTCTGTTTTACTAATTTCTGACTCTCTCGTCCAACCGTATCATTCCACATTAGAATGTCCATACATTTCATCATTATAAATGATTCTAAATCAATGGACATCTGGATGTGTGTGGTTACCCCTCTAAACAATTATAAAGACGACTGAACATTTCGGATAAATTCTAATCCCTTGAGATGTCGTGAAGGTTAGGTAATTGTGGGGGCGTATGCTCGCCGTCAAAAGATGTATCTGAGATTTCTGGTTACCACGGCTTCCATACATCAGAAACAACACAGGTCTTCAGTGTCCTAATAACGTAACATGGGATACTCTATTCATAAACGTCCCATTATATAGTTCATAAATCATATCACCAAAAATGAAATTGAGCTTGAATGCTGATGATATTGTTCAGTACACATTTGCTATGGCAATGCATTGATTTGAATGTTTCTATAAAATCGAAAGGCAAAACAATGGCAATTGTGTTGCTTATAAGTAAAACCTTATAATTATAATTCAAGACATATTGTAAACGGTATTAATATTTAAATCGAAACCTGGAGTATGTAAACATTTTTCACCAAATATAGCATTAAGATTTGTAGATTCAGTGTTTTTGTTTTAAATAAACTCTGATTGAATATCTACGTTATCACGTTTTGAGCATACAGGTATTTATGCAGAATCCAAGGTTTATTGGGTGGTGGGGATTAGCTGTCTGCCAATTTAACACTTAGATACAAAATAAAAAAGACAATTAGTGTTTTACATTTGATAAAAAGAAGTCATCAATTCATTTAAGCTTTCATACTTTAACATCAGGCCTTCTGCACTAAAAAGGATGCTCTGAAAGCTTTGCAATTTCGAAGCTAAGACAAAATCAATATTACACAATTGCAAAATATAGGGTGATTCGATAAGCTATTTAAGATCATAGAGATAATGAATCATTCAAAAATAATCCTGTATCACTGCTAAAGGTAATGAAAGGCTCAAACATGTCATGAAGTTACATAGATAACACTGGTGGTAATGTATTCTCATTCGTGAGTTGCAAGGGGCACAATCGATTTTCTTTAGAAGTGAAACAGTTTTGCAATATATTTTTGAAGGAGGTAGGTTTGGTAGACTGACACACTGTGTCATAGAGTTAAAGCGAGTGACTTTGGCGTAGGGGTTTATTCAAATTTTGGCAGATAAAAAACTTTTGAAACTAGTACTAGTATTAAATAATAATATGACAGTGCATATCTTTGCATATATATTGTGTGTTCTGTCCAATCCTTTCTGGAAAGATTCCAACCAGAAAACTTGACGGTTAGATTCTCTAGCATCAAGGTAATTCCATGGGAAAGGTCTAAACGAGTATAAACCTGCGAGTTGTTGCGAGCGACAATATTTAACAATAGTCAACATGTGCAATTTGAAGTCAACAAGTGATCATTAGAAAAACGTTTATTCAACAAGTATGAAACTCCTGTTAAAGTATGTGTTCTCATATTCTGTTACCTCAGCATATTTGTATCCGCTACCTAAAATACCCAAGTGCCCGTTCCTCAAAACACTTACAATCGATTGTAAGGCTACGGTCAGTTGTAAGGCTACATTCAATTGTAACCAATGTTAAATTAAAGGGTTACAATTGATCGAAACCTTACAATTGCTTTGTGGAACAACATCCTATCAAGGCCAAAGCAGTGTAATGTTCTATACATATCTAGCCAATGAAATGACTACCATTATCAGACATTGGCACTACCCGAATAAGAGGACGTAGGGGTTCGAAAAAAGCTATTTGATAGCGACCTTTCATTTGTTTGTAAAATGATCAATAAAGAACCGACGATACGGGACTTTTGTCCGATTTGCGGTGTGTGCCAGACACAAAAACGTTAATGCACAATGTAGCAGGATAGTTCCACATTTCAAAACGTTAGATAGTACTTAACAAGGTTAGTCGAGATGTTGCTCAACATTACCACGTGTGACCTAGACAGCCCTCAATCAATATATTTGATGCTTGTGCTTCACTTTAGGTTCAAGAATGCAAGCTGCTTTGTCTAGCTGCTGACACAGAGTCAGATGCTTTAAAAGGCTTTTTCTGAAGAGCACTTTATTTTGCAAAAATTTCTGTCAATTGAGTGGAGCAGGAGACACGTTTTGAATGACGAGAGAATTGACAGCGACATGTAAGGCGAATGATACTAATAAAAGCAGACTGTTATTTCAGATAATATTCTTGCACTGATATTGTCAGTTTTGTTTCAGGAAAACACAACATAAATCTACCTTCGTGTGGTTCAGGATACATTAAGAGAGAGAATCGTCAATCCAGCAAAGGGAGATTATCTGAATTGCAATTATTCTGTGTTAACTTAGAAGTGTTCCATTGGGGAATGGTCTGGTACGAATGACGGATGCCTGTGAAATGACGAGTAAATGACAATGTGTCTAGGTGATATTCAACAGCGGCGCATTAGGCTTTGTGATATCTTTGCTGGACCCGATTAAGCAATCGAAAAGTGTATAGCATTGAACCTGAGAAAATGTGTCAAATATGTTACTGCTTATCATAAATGGTATCTCATTCCAGACATCGTGCTTGGATTCTACCAACTGATTGACACTCACAAATTATTCAGGTTACCATACAACTGAAAGAATCATATCTATCAAGCCAAAAACCTCATATTGCTTTTTTCATACAGCAAATGAAATGACTGCCATTAACAAAATTGAAACACCCCTATTACAGCTGCCGATTTGACACTGTTCTGTGTTACCTAAGAAGTGTTCCAGAGGGCAATGGTCTGGAACAAATAGTGGATTGAAAGAATCGTCAAACTTTGAACAATTTCAGTCCGGTTTTAATACAGGTTATTACTATGGTCATATCTATAATTAAAGTAAGATTGCTCAATACAGGTTCTCTGATAAAAGTGAAACTGATATTTATCCGTTTAGGGCATATAAAGGGAGATTAAGTTTTGGTACATGAACCTTTTTCCGTAGCCATAAACATGTGCCATTCCAATTCTGTTCTATTGTCAATAGTCGTATCATGTAATATAATTTTTCTTGAACAGATACCTTCCGATGTAAATGTTTCTTTATAAAAACATTGATTTTATATTCATTTGTTATCTCTTACCTCAAAGTATTACAATGTCAAAAACATTTGGATTTTATCACTTATATGTTAGTGTAGAATAAAATGTGTTTTTTCTTTTCATGTCAAGAGGACATGATCTTTACAAAATGTAACACTTGAAATTATCAGATTATAATAGATATACTTAAAACTCACGTCTAACCGTTTTTCGATCAATATTACTTGATTTCTGGGTACAAAATATTGAACAGGGCTATTAAATGTTAAATTACTATTAAATGTCTGCACAAGATATGGTTGAGTTTTAATTAGATCTCTAATGGTTTGTTAATATGTACATAACATAAGGAGTTGGAACAAAACGTTTATTTCTTGTAAATTAGATGTTAAGCAAAGAGAAACCAGAAATCGTAAAAACATTAAGTGTGTAAAACATTTTTCTTTGGCCTTCAAGCAATAATAAAAAAGATAGATGCTTGAATACTTTCTTGCATGTTGACATGTACAGTTTAGTTAAGAATGCGCATTAATGAAACAAAGGAATTTGTAATAGAAGCTATCTCAAACGATAGAAAGACGGATTGTTTGGTTAATTTTTACTGAAGCGGTATCAACAACTACGAATTATTTTGTCTTCGTTTATCACAAAGCATAAACATTATTGATGAATGATTATCATGAACGACATTGAACGAAATATAACTTAAAAAACTGTTAAAACTTAAAATTCATAATTCATCGCCACAATGAACGGGACATAGAATGGCCTCTGCCTTCTTTGCGTGGGTTCGTGCCTTTTCAGGAACACCACAAAAACAACCTAACCTAGCTCATTAAAACTATAACAAATATCATGTATAGAAGTCCCTTCATCCCACTTTTGTTTTTTGTTGTTTCCGTTAAATTACAGCTCAGTATTTCGTTTCTTGAGCCTACGTCAATCAGTAGTAGTATATGGAGCGGGCATCTTTGCTTTCAAATTCTATCAAATTTTCTTTACAAAGCCAAGTCTTCTTAATCCATTAGTCCTAGCTCAATTAAAATTGGTATTTGGAACAAACATCATATGAAATGAAATTCTTGCGAATGTTTGAGCACATAAAAAAATAAAAAATTTCAAGGACAAGAACCCAATACCTAAATGGTCAGGCTCAACACAACTAACATTATGAAATAGTAATCATTTGGCCTTCTATCCGATTGCTTTTAAGGAAACACAAAACAATATCTTTTGCACTATAAAAACATTTGGGAAAAAAGAGTTCGTGAAATTTGGTAGGGATATCATAATTCAGTCTATCTCTTTGATAAATTGATTACAGAATTAATTGAAAATTTGATACAAATTATTAGTTATTAAGGATTAAATATAGCTTCCTTACCTATGTTTCATGCATTTTTTACATATGCAAATTCTGTCTTCTTTCATTTATCATTTTAAACTTTCAATGACAAATCGCTTATCAGAGGTTCTTTCAGATAAAATAAGTTTTACTTTTAAAAATTAAAATTAAAAGATGATTGAACCAAAATACAGGGCATAATGACATGAACTTATATTTGAAAAGGAGAAACGCGTTAGTTCAGTGTCTTCTAAAATATTTTAACATTTGGTAATATGGCGTCTAAATAAGGATGTTCAACAACGCGGCCAAGAAAGGCGAACATCCTGCTGTGAAAAGACTCAATATTGCAATGTATGCCTGAAGAGTTTTCAGATGAATAGCCACCAGACATTTAGTTTGGGCAAAAATGAGAGTGCACAGAAGCTTGTGATATTGGAACGGTAGCAGGATCGATGAAATACACCAGGCATCAGGCTTAGAAATATGATGATAAGATTAACAAGTGCTAAGACCTTTGCTATATTAAAACGTAGGTAACTATGCTAAGAAATGGTGTCAATTTAAAAAAAAAAGAAATTATAAATTGTGAACGAAATACACTTTTGTTCAGCAGCTGTAAGCACATATAGGGGTATTTAACCATGTTTCCTGTTGTAACATCATACCATAGGGATATTGTAGAAATTCTATTTTGACACTTGTGGAAGTCAAAGAAATTAAAAACTAAAGGAATTACAGAGCATCCCATTATCTATTATACTGATGACATCAAAGAAAAATCAACGACTGATGCCATATGTGAAAGCACAGACGATGTCAATATTGAAGCAGTGGCCCAAATCAATGTGATCTCAACGTGTAAACAATCATCTCTTCATCAGATCGTGCTTTCCTCTTGCCTTGACCTCAAACTATTTTTCTGGATTTAATTTCAGGACTATATGATGATTATCAAAAGAACAATAGCACGTTTTTGACCATTTAATATTTTCAAATTTTCACTGATATTTGTACGTTAATGCTTCATGTTTTATTATATTTCAAAAATCTTATTACACAAATCAATCATCCATAGTCAGAGAACAATTTATGAAGATTCACATAGAGTCCATTGGCGGCCATTTTTTGTGTGAACACCTTTCATTTATTTTGGTTAAGATAAAGAAATCGCGTGGCTGAACTGTACATTATATATTTGATTTATTACTGCTTCATTTACTTTAAATACATTGTCTTTCAATTGGAACAACTAATTTCCATTTTCCTGACACCATCTTATATCCCCCCTAAAACGTGCTGCTGTCCCTTTAAGACATCTAAAATCCCTTGCATAGTCATAAACTGGATAATTTGAATGATCAAGATATTCGAGACATGGTCTCAATCATTTTACTAAGCCTTGTCTGAGTTTCTCGAAAGCACCTTTTATTCACCAAAATTCACTACGCAAAAACATAAAATGAATCCAATTATTATTTGATATGTCAACTAATAATGAGATTGTATTGTTATATCGCATATCTCCACTATTCCAAAACATATATATACATTCGACTAGAAAATAAAAGAAAGATGCAAAAAATTGACTTTGCAGATTTGCTTGACGTACTATAAAGGTTTATGCATCTGCTAAACAAAGGAAACTTTCAGAAAGTTTGGCTGACTTATGAAATCTTTTTTCATCCGAACCCATGTTTCTAGAAGTTTACAAAAACATTTTTCTTTTAATTTTCACCAAAAAAACCCACATTGAAGCTATTCTTTCACTTTTGTAGAGTACAGTAACCAACTTTTTATTAATTATCGGAAAAATCATCCTGAAAATATGTTCAACTATATTGTTATAAAATAACACATTATATAATGTTATGAAATAACACATTATCCTTATATGAACAAGAAATTTTATACCATTTAAACGTCAGTCAACGTGACTTAAAATATGATTAGGTTCCAATGGCTGAAGAAGATGACGTATCAACCAAAGTATTACCATGAGCTATGTAGTATCTATTACTAAAATAAATACTGCTAAAAAAGATGACAACCACCAAAAACTAATTTTATGCAAAATGTCAAGATCGATGATATACTATGATCAAGTATGCTTGTACTTGAACTATCGATTTCTACTGTCTAATTCTATTTATGACCATATGATGCTAATTCCCAGAGAAACCCTACCATGAAATCGGATTAGTTCTGCTATGATTGCATCTATAACACCCCACCAACACCATACTGCCACAGGACACGGGGAAACTCTCACAGACAAGGTCTCTGTTAAGTTCTCTTGTGAATCTATGTGATAAACTATCAATATCTACATAAATAATGTTGAAAAATATTTAGTTTAAAGATTGAATGTTGTTTAAGAACATTTGAAGACAAAGTTAAAAGGAGATAATATATTGAAAATGGGACGTTGGAATCAAACATCATACAATACTAATTCATCCCTTAATATTGTGTAAGGTGTTGAGTTTCACTGGGATTTCGATGTGAGAAACCCTAACATGAAATATGATAAGTTCTGCTATGATTGCATCTATAACATCCCCACAAATACCATATATACTGCCACAGGACACGAAGAAACTCTCACAGACAAGGTCACTGTTTAGTTGTGAATCTATGTGATAAACTATCAATATCATAATTTTAGTTTAGATTGAATGTTCTTTAAGAACATCAGAAGACAAGGATAAAAGGAGATAATGAATTGAAAATAGGACGTTGGAATCAAATATCATACAATTCTTATAATCCTTGAATATTTTGTAAGGTGTTGAGTTTTATTTGGCTTGGTAATGGCTGAAGAAGATGACTTATCAACCAAAGTATTACCATGAGCTATGAAAGGTATATTACTAAAAATAAATACTCCTAAAAGATGATTTGAATTGAAAATAGGACGTTGGAATCAAACATCATACAATACTAAGGTAAGGTGTAGGGTTTCACTTGGCTGTGGATGAGAATGCCACAGTGATGTCAATTTCCAAATTCTTAAATAATGTTGGTTCGTAATTTAAAAATTTGACAGACTGGAAAGGTTACCATTTTGTTGTGACAGTTACCGAAGACCTATGAGTGCCCATTATCATAGAGCCCCTACAATGGAATCGGGTTTTATTTAGTAGGATCTATTATACCTAAAAACTCCGTACTGCTACCAGATACGAAAAAACTCCAAACACACAGTGTCTGATTAGTATTCTTCGAAGATGAGATAAGATAAGATAAGATAAGATAAGATAAGATAAGATAAGATAGGATTTATTGTCCCATTGTATGAATTCAATTCCCCAGCAAAGTGATGATAACTTATAACCTTATATTCTAAACAATTCATGTCAACATAATTTACATAGACTAGAAAAGATTACTGTTGAACAACGAGAGTACTGTTGAATACACATTGGTTATAAAAATGAATTTCGTTAAAGAAATAACAAACAAACGATTAGACAAGGGCTTAAAGATTGAATTGGGCATGAGTAACCTTTTGTGACAAAAATGTTTGTGTGTGCTTTTCTTTGTGATATGAGTAACTGCTTTAACAGGTTTTAAATTTGAACGACATTTAAATGAGTAAACAAGGAGAATAGGTAATGTGTGAATTTGATACAAGACACGAGACCCATACATTAAGAATAACTTATGCACCCGTGTATGTTTGTACAGATGAGAGCTTGGCTTTGAAATATTTGCTTTAGTCAACCCTTTTGATTATAGAATTTCACAGTGATCTCCATTTTCTGAATTCTAAAACTAAGTTTCTAAATACAAATCTGGCTTGAAATTGTTTATGCCGTACTTGATACTTATAGATATTTATTTTCAAAATTGATCGGTTGAAATGTTATTCATCATCTTGTGACAAGTATCTAAAACCTACGTGGTATAAAATTCCCTTTTCCATTTCAATAACTGTACAGAAATCAAGCAGCCTTATATCAATAAATAAATAACAATTTCATTTTCATTTGACATACAATTAGTACTGTGTATATAACTAATTGCTACTCATTATACATTTCTCTTCCATTTAACCCACACATATATATCTCAACCTCTCCCTGATGAATAACAAGTAGACTAAAATAGTTCCTTGCAGACAATAAGCAATTAAGGTTACTTAACTGTCGCCAAAGAATCCCCGGCCCATCCTACATCAGTATGCACTTACGTCTAAGGTACTCCGTACCGATATGTAGAATGGTCGGAAATATAAAGAAATCTTCGGGACTCGACACTTTCATTTTACCATTATCAATTATACTTGATTAAAGATTAAAAGTATATATTCCATCAAATATAATATCATTTATATATATTTTTAAATTGTATTTAGTAGATAATCTATCTAATAAAAAAACTTTGTTAACTGTTTTTTCCAAAATTTAAATTAAAGCATTTATTAACCAGATAATCTTTTTAGAATGTAGGAATGTTATTTGTTTTAAGAAAAAGGAAATAAAAATTAAAAAAAAAACAAAAAAAAACCGTTTCACATTAAACCAATAAACATAGTGAAACACACATCTAAATACTTTCAGATATCGTCGTATGTCTGCCTCAATTTTGAGATATTCAACCTATAACTTTCAACTAGATCGCATAATAAAATTCACAGAGGTCTCGTTAAAGTAAATTATGTGTTTCTGATGATTTATACTTGTATTTTGTTTACTTGAATAGAATACAAAATCCCATCTTAATATAAAGCTTCAATAACTTACATGTATCTTGGTAAAGTCACGATAAACAAATTTTAATTAGGAATTTACATGTTACTAATATCGTTACACATATTCAAATTAGATTATTATTATTAGATAAAAAAGGGTTAAATTGTTTCGTTTGTAAATGTGTAACACGTTGTTATCTAAATTCCAAAATCTGTAACATATTTCCGCTGACAAAAGCTAGCATATACTTTTGCTGTGTCTTATAATATCTTGAAAGGTCATAAGTAAAAGCTAAGGATCGTGCATGCACATTCTGTCGTGTTTTATAACGCCAAAAGGAACAGACAGACCTGCCAGCATTACCAGCATCAGGGTTTGATGAATCTGGTTACCATCCATTACCCTCACTGTGGGTAATCTACTACAGACATGACATCACTGGTAAAATGATTGCGATGATAATGTTATGCTGTTAAATAATTATTATGTTCCAAAATATCTTGATAAGCGTTTATATCTAACATAAACTCCAACTTCCAAGGTCACAACTGAACAGCTATGGATTGTGCATGCACATTCTGTCGTGTTTTATATCGCAAGAGGAACAGACAGACCTGCCAGCATTTACCAGGGTTTGATGAATCTGGTTACCATCCATAACACTCACTGTGGGTAATCTACCACATACATGACGTCACTGGTATCACTGAAGGCCAGGATATCATAGATTCACTACTATATATCCTGAGATTTAGGATCCGACTGAACCATGTTGAGGTTTAACTTTACTAGCGGATGAAACACCGATGGAATTTGTGTATCCATTGAATCACAGTTTCATAATTGATTTCAAAAGGTATCAAGATGATCTCTTCTGAACATTTCCACTGTAAATATAATTTGTGTATTTTTGTTATGTTCATGATATCAAGGCGAAAATATTTTAGGCATACTGCGACTTAGCTTTTGAGTTCTATATGAGGAAAGTAATGTTTAGAATTTTGACCTTTTAAAACATGTTTTAAAAATTGTTTCTTAACAATATACACTAAATACACTTTAATAATTTAGAATTTTGACCGTTGAAAAACATAATTTAAAAATTGTTTCCTAACAATATACACAAAATGCATGGAGAGTACTTTTGATTTTACACAAAGACGTTCCAAATACTGTCTCCAGAATTTAAAATCAGGTGGAAGGCTCAATCGATCAAAACATTCAACATGAACCAACTACATTTCAAAAAATAGATTAAGTTAATTCTTAATGTTAATAATAAGATATAATAGAATTTGATTTACTAAATACTTTTTGCCGTTTAGTAAGGAATTTATTAGAATTCAATAAATTTGTATCCATGTAACAGAAGCCTCGAATATGAAAGGCATAGTTCGATGATCATGCGGGAGTATAGAGATTAAATTTTCCAATAAAGGTCTGGGGAGATTTACGAGAATAATTACCAACAAACATTAAGAATGGTCAATGGCAAGTGAAAGGGCACAACAAGCTTGTAAAATTGGAGCTGTGGAAAGATCGATGAGGTACCATTTGGTTGATAAGATCGAGGAACTACCGAGACATTTGGCATATTGTCTGATTTTTCTCAATGTCAGACTCTTCTTCCTGCAGAAGAACATGTATACAAAGAGAAAAAGTTGGGCACCGCTCCTATTTCTTAAATATAATGCTGTGAAATGTCAGAATAAGTTGTTATCATTAGTGAACATAAAGAAAACTTATTTCACGAGTAACCAGGATATGATAACCTTAGTATCCATGACGTCATATTGGTTTAAATGATAGACACTTGTACCGACGAAAGTTTATTCACGTTATTGTTGTTGGCACAGAAGCCCCTAAGTTAGGTAACAGGCGAAATAAAACTAATTGCAGAAGTTTATGTCAATATTACTCTTGGAAACTTCAAAGAGAATTTTCAGCCAATAACTGCACAGAGCTGTAGCTAATAGTTAAGCACGTTACTATGTGAGTAATACGAAATTATTTGATTTCGACTGATTTTGATTAGAATATTATGCTGTTACATTAATCCTATTTTTTTCAAAATGCGTGATCCATTAATGTCAAATGCATGACACTTTGATAATAAGTTGAGGTTTGAAAAAGCATAAATCAATTTTACCTTTACACCAATACTACAATTCCATAGCATCATTTGATAGTGAGTCTAAACTATTGTCGCGTAGTATATTTATGTGAAGGTTGTTAGAATATCGACTAAACGACTTGATGTTGCGCTCACTTTGTCCTTAAAGGGACAGTCCTATCAGGGTATTATTGTGGAAACGAAATTCACTTGTACGCTCTTCTTTATCAAGTTGTCAAATATAAATCAACACAATTGTTAATTCCAACAACCTATTTCTACTTGGTTGTGTTATGATCGTGTACTAATGTCATTATATGCATAAACTGAAATGTTCCCTGAAATTTCGTTTCCACAATAAATACTCGGATAAGACTGTTCCTTTAAAACATCTAAAGTTCTCCCTTTCCTATTTTAGATTCGAGATGTTTAACTACAAATAGTATGCTGACGAATAACAATTAAAACAATTTCTTCAAGTACCAGCATTCTCTCCCCACAAAGTCATGAAATTTTGATACAGCCTCTGTTCTATTACGCCGAGTTTGTGGTCTAGAATGGGAGATGCCTGATTGGAGGCTATCAAAGTTAGTTGTGCAATCAGCAACGTTGTTCTAAAATCATCATTTTGGCTACTGAACCATGGCAAAAGCATTGCTATATGGACTAACGTTTTCATGCGAGGAGTTGTCATTTGATAAAGAAATGCAAATGGATTGTGGTGCAATTTTCTTCCGCCAGGAGAAACTGCCGGAACCCACGGATTTCGGCGTAATAGAACAGAGGCTGTATCAATATTTCATGACTTGATCTGCCTCTGTGAGGAGAAAATGGGCTGAACCCAATCAAATAGCACACAGGACCGATTTCCAACACCGCATCCCCTACCTCTACCCGTAACTGTCCACCCGTACCCGAATCTCCTGCCTGCTATGTACATACCCGAGGCTCTCTTGTATTGAAGAATATCAACACTGACTATCTCAAGAAGATTTTAAACTTTTCAGCAGCTACGTATTTAAATTGGACATTACAGAGTATCGTTATTTTAAAGAATAACGTCATTTTCGACTTTACAGGGAAAGCATTGTAGAACCATCTTTGAATTGATTACATATTCTTTAACATTACATGTGCTTTTCTCGGATGGTCAATATCTTGCCTCCTCTTAATAGTAAGTATGTTTCAGCATTTCGCAGATATCAATATTTTACTTGTCAACTAAAGTAAGACAGATTGTCAGCAAGACATAACATAAACGGGGTATTATTAATTGATAGATAACTAAAGGATTTTATTGATTTAAGACATTGTGTGAGTAGGTCGCAGGTTGTAAGTAAGTTGTACAAGCAGCGACGTTGTTTCGAACTTAGCATTCAGTCTGTCTGAAAACGTCAAGAAGAGAAAAGGACCTTTATAAGCCAGATGCGGAAATATCTACTACCTACTTAAGTGATCGGTTTGACATTTTAGAGATATTTGATTGAAATAATGTAACTTTGATAAACATTTTAGCGAGATGATTATGTCAGAACGGAAATTGTTTTTCTTAATATGACGGTTGATGTGATGTGAATATAGTTTATCTGTGGCGTTAAAATAGATAAACCCGGAAGTTTACTCGCCTCTGGGAAACCAAGCCTCGAGACCCAAATTTGATTTGTCAAGGGACCTCTCTGACGTCAGAAGGGGGCTATAATATTCTAGCGTGATTGGATGACGGTCACAGTGTAAAGATGCCTGAGGTTATTTGGATAATCGTGTTTCATAAGTGTCTTAATGACAATTAACCTTCAAACGCTTGGTTATTTATTGGATATATTGTGATTTCATGGTTGATTTTACCAAAGCTTCAGAACTAATTTACTTTGAGTTAAATGTAGGATATAATGTGATTTCAAGGATGATTTTACCGAAGCTTCAGAACTAATTTACTTTGAGTTAAATGTAGGATATAATGTGATTTCAAGGATGATTTTACCGAAGCTTCAGAACTAATTTACTTTAAGTTAAATGTAGGATATAATGTGATTTCAAGGATGATTTTACCGAAGCTTCAGAACTAATTTACTTTGAGTTACATGTAACCAATATAAAACGGAATTTCAAAAAAGGTAGTTAACACATCATTCCTAAATGTAACTTTATACTGTGGTGGTGGTGGTGTGTTTGTGTTTAACCAATAACATTTTAGGTTCAAATTCGAAATTCGAATCCGCAAGGGTCTCGTCTTCATGTCACTATTTGTTAACATGTGATACTATCTAGTTGCCTGAGGTTATTTAGATAATCGTGTGTCACAAGTGTCTTAATTACAATTAACCTTCAAACGCTTGGTTATTTATTAGATATAATGTGATTTCAAGGTTGATTTTACTGAAGCTTCAGAACTAATTTACTTTGAAACTGATATTTGAAATTGATTCAATTCGAAATTTCGAATCCGCAAGGGTCTCGTCTTCATGTAACTATTTGTTAACATGTGATACCATCATTCAAGAGGATAGTGATGCAAATCATTATATCTAACCTCAAATCATCAGGAGTTAATCCTGATCAAAGTCGTTACTAAAGACAAATACCCTGTAGTGCTACCAAGAAGAGAGGGTATATAGACTAACATTTAGTCCCTGAAAAAAAAGTGTTCTATAATAATTTTATTATTTCGATTTTTTATTTTAAAAAGAAATAAAAAGGAGCCCTGAAAAATAAAGCTGAGGCATCTAGACTTGCCAATATCTTCTATTTTTGTGTTTTAGGGTCTGGACAACAGACCAAGAGGGTATAGTTTAAGCTCTTAAAGTGACACAGAGTATCTTTCTTAAAATTTTATTTGGTTTTGATAAGCTACAAAATATCTAATATACTGATTGAAGTTCATATCTCATCACTGGACTTGCAAATATATCCATTTATGCATAATATCTCTAAAATGCTTGATTTTATTGAAAAATCAAGAAAACATCTCAAATACGTTTAATATTCGAAATTATGCATCCAACTAATCTACCTATTAGTTACAATACCTAATAAACACTATCGAATCGAATATATCTTCCTGTCAGCTTATGACAAGGTTTCAAAATTACGTTTGGCGAATTTGCGCGCGCCACTCGAGCCACATTGTCCGGTTTTCGATCAAAATCCCGACTTTGATTGGCCGTATTTTTGCTCTAATGTACTGATTGACCTTTAACTTATTATTTTCAGGAACAGTTAGTGGTTACCGATGTAATAACATCGATTTCAAAATTTGACATATGTGACCTTATCTACATACTCTGTGTCTCTTTAAGTCAACCATTAGTATATATTGATATGCTGCTACCTACCTGTTACCAGCTGTTTGTTTGTTCAAGCCATGTCAGATTCCAATCTGAAAAGAGAAGAATATGTCCTGGATTAAAAAGTGCGAATGATTAATAGGTATTCTACGCTCGGAGTGATAACTTCGACTGTCAAATGTCAATTGTTGTAAAGAAAAACAAACAAGACTGAATTCCTGCCTATGATCATATGACAGAAATGACTGCGTATCGTTACTAGATGAAGTTAACATTTAATTAAAGCATATTAGTTGTTAAAGGGGCAGCAGAACGTTTTTTCAAAATTATATATTTTAAATTTTCACTTAAAATTGTACGTTAATCCCAAATGTATTATTTTGATGGTGTCAAAAATCTCATAACACAAATCAATCATTCCTAGTCAGAGGACAATGTTTAAAGATTAACATAAAATCCATTGGCGGCCATTTTGTATGAACATCTTTAATTCATTGTGTGTAGGAAAAACGAATCGCATGGCTAAACTTTATATTATATAGTTGAATTATTACTGCTTCGTTTAGATTAAAGACATTGACTTTTATTTGAAACCATTAATTTTCATTTTTCTGACATCACCTTATATTCCCCCTAAAAACGTGCTACTGCCCCTTTAACCAAAATTATACGGATAAATACATGCATATGTATAAATAGGTGATACCATGACGTCTTTCTTGATCAAATATTTAGGCCAAAATGTATGCCCGAAACTGAAATGGTTAACGGAGCTTTAACCATAACATTCGCCTAAATAAATTAGAGTGTATAAGTCTAAAATTATGTTGTTATATAGGCAACCATAATTCTCATACGAAGTTCATAATCTTGCCAACTTTCTTATTTCGATTTCTATTTCAAATTAACCATTGATTCGATGAAATAAAACACAAAGCATAACTTCATGTTAAAAACCTCTCTGTGAATACATTCTTCATGATAAAGAGCTAAGAGGGCCGGAAAATAATCTCTGAAAGATTTAAATACCCCAAACGTCACTGCTGGGCAATGAATTTTCATTAATGTTGCCCACATTCCGTACTACTTGGCAAGAGTCCTTGCTAATGGTGTTTATGGAGGTGGCTAGTCCACAGAAGCCCATATGTCTCCTACTAAGTACGACTTAATACGTAGAGATTTATATGGGGATTTGGAGACTGTTCCTCTAAATATAGACCTTGAATTGAAATTTCTAAGCTGAGATGCAGCGAAGTGTAAATATACGAAACTGGAAGCATTTGATGAAGCATGTGTTTTCACAATAACAATTCAAATTGTTTAAAGGAACCTAGTTATTTGTGAAAAAATATATTTAGCCCAAGTTTAATGATATACGACAATCAATACAGCTGTATGATTTTGAATCATCTCATGAAATACCAGGCAAACTAAGAAATACATATTTTAAAGGGGTAGTAGCACATTTTTAGGGGAAGATAAGGTGATGTCAGGAAATGAAAATTAATGGTTCCAATTGAAAGACAATGCATTTAAACTACATGGATAAGTAAAAATTCAAATATATAATGTAAAGTTTAGCCATGTGATTCCCTTTTCTTACACGAAATGAATTAAAGGTGTTCACACAAAATGGCCACCCATGGATTTTAGCTGAATCTTCATACATTGTCCTCTGACAATGGATGATTGGTTTGTGTTATGAAATTTTTGACACTATCAAAATAATACATTTATCATAAACTTACTATTATCAATGAAAATTTAAAACTATAAAATTATCAAAATAGGTGCTTCTGCCCCTTTAAACAATTCATATAACAACTAGAAAATAACAATAAAAAAACTGGTATTTATCTTTAATAACCATTACAAACATTTATAACATGTTAACCAAAATTAGCTAAAGTAAAATTAGAACTAAATCATTTTAACCTTTATAACGATTTCGAAAGTTTTTTAAAATCAATTCAAAATAAAATCGTATAAGGATAGGAGACATGTAAATGATGACAAAAACTTGCCTAGTTAATTTTGGTGATCTCGGCATCGTAACAGACAGGTAGCAACTCAGTGGAAAGTCGGACATTTCTATACTATTTTCCTTCTGGTTCAATAAATCATTGATTAATGATGTATTAAAATTTTACATGGACCAGAAAGCGGAGAAGGCAACACATAATTAGAGGATATTTGTGTTTTCTTGACAAATACCATGTTTATCTCATCGAGTGAGGAAGAAAGTTTATATTTTCACAAGTGGCGCAGCCACGAGTGAAAATATGTAACTTTTCTGCCTCACGAGATGAGATAAACATAGTATTTGTCAAGAAAACACAAATTTTCTATTTATTTTATGATTTTATCGTTGTATTTCTAACAAAATTTAAGTGCATTTACGTTCTGTCGGCTCCACAGAGAGCCCGTCGCCAAAGCAACAATATGACGTCATGAGCGTGTCATTGCGTCAGAGCATTGTTCGATGACGTCAGGTCATTGTTGTTATCAGTCACTAGTGACTGATAACACGTTCCATTGTTATTGTCACTAGTGACTGATAACATGGTTTACTGTCATTGATAGATCTCGGTATTTCACCGCCAATCATATAATAAAGAATATTCGTTAATCTTAAACAGAAGCTTGAATGTTCAAAAGCAGTTGCCCATATAGAATTGGGTCACTAAGAGACTTCAGTGGCATTCAACCGTGAGCAGCGATTATTCAGTCACTCAAAAATAAGTAAAACCCTCTTTTCATATATCGACATATCAAACAGTATCTAGGAATTTATCCCCAAAGATATAATGAGAGGACCACAAGAGGTGAACTTTCGCACCAACACATCTCACTAGCTGGCAAAATGATAATTGGTCTGTAACAAGCACGGGGTGTCGACAGTTTTATCGAACCAGGACACAAATAGTATAGAAGTGTCGAGTCGACTTTCCACTGAGCTGCTACCTGTCTGTTACAAAACAGACAAATCAATTTTACTTAAACTTTTCCTGCGAGCGTTTGCATGTCACGGTTATGAGTATGAAACAGTTGTACGGTAATTCTTATCTAAATGAGCGGTTCTTTTAAAATTTTATTGTATAGTTAGTTTTTTATCTTGAAATGTCGTGTAAATAGATAGTCTCAACCAAATGTTTTCTGACAACACGAATATGCATGACTTGCCTCATTACTGCCATTCATTATATAACCCAAAATATTTTTCAATTACGAATCCAAACGTATATTTTCACACTGAACCCTTAGACTGCCCTTGACGTGATGTCATAGCATTTTGACGTCATCGTGTTTCTGGCGTCATATCATTGTGATGTCATTACTTGATCATGTAAAACAATTGTAATGTCATGTACTTGCATAGTTCAAAATCGTCTGTCAAGACCGTTTCATCTTCCACAAGTGATATCTCCTGTGGAACACAGTTTTGGATAAAAAATACATCATGTCTTCTTTTAGTGAATTAACAATGTCATCGGGTTTTGGTTTCACAAGAATTCGTAGATTACTTGACTTACAAAATAAAACAGTGTAATTAAAAAGATTCTGCTTAGCACTGGCTGCCATCTTTGTCTACCCCCAAAACAGTTTTCACATTTTCGAAGATACGGTTCAAATACTTGTCATTACATATATGTATGTTTTTAATAATCAAATAAGCTGAAATTATATGAAATGACTTCTTAAAAGTTTTAATGAATCTAAACGATTACAGATATTTACAGCTGTTTGTTCACTTATCTGCATATCCAAGTACAAATTTCTTGCATTTTGGTATGTCTTCAAGGCAACATACCAATGCGGAGACTAAACGAAGAATGTTGAAATTTTACAACCGACGTTTAGAGTCATTGTACGTTAAGATACATTAAAGGGTGGTCATTGTACACAGGGACATTCAGTGGTCCTTTCTAAATCCTGCTGAAGTTAAATAATTGATATGTAAACCAAACGAATAATTACATGATATTTAAAACTAAGACTAAAAAGTGAGCAAACTTTGTGAACGCAGTTGTTATTGTTTTGCATATGAAATGAATAATATAATGACAAGAAATTACAACGAAATGAAATTGTCTTGAAATGAATGTCGATTTCCTATCAATACTGTTTTAAAGTAGTGGTTTTACTCTGACGTTAATTTAAATGATCGATGTAACATTTCAAGTTCACAACTCTTGGCACAATTTCCTTTCCGAAGCTGAGAATCTGCCACAGTTACATTCTAAATCCTTTATCTGTCAGGGCAGCCACTATGAACAGAGACTGTCTATCACATATAATAGAGAACAAGCCCTTAACTCTGTTTGGCCCAATAGCTTTGATCAGTGGTAACGACCTTTCAAGATATTGCTTGATTTACACCATAATGAAGCGCCTCTGACGTGGGTTAACGCTGACATGGATCAATAAGAACTTAAGTAGCTCTTCTCTGAATTAGTTTAATATTGTCAAGACTTATAGAAATCTTGTGTCATTGAATTATGTTCTGCTAGATAAACCTTTAAACCAAAATAATTGTTCAAATTGCACATACATATAATTTGTTTCATTCAATGTTACAATTTTACCACACAACAATTTATTACACATTTGAAAAAAAAACCCAACATGTTTTGAATTTATCATTTTAAAGGAACCTGTTTTCGCTCTCTAGTAGACAGCATTTTAAAATCTAGTAGGTAACAGCCACTCACAACTCTTTGAGAAGAATATTTTGATTTCTAAATGCTCTAAAAACCACTTCTATGTCTTTAAATGTTATTAAAAGTGAAGGGAATGAAGGCAACATACGAATTAATACTTATATTATATATATAATTATATTATATATAATTATAATATTATATATTTATATTATATATAATATTAAACTAAATTTGTTATACAATACACAAAGATCTGCGGGTGTGTACAATATGAAGCAAGTACATGACGAGCTATAATAAAGTAACAACTCCTTTCTAGTTCATCGGTCGCGTTTCAAACAACTAGAAATATGACCTATGGAAATCACCAGGGCAATGACGAGAAGTCAATGAGGCGTGAACTTTGGCACCAATTAATCTCACCAGCTGGTCAAATGGTAAATCCTAAGGCTATTGGTAAAAATATCGAACTGAAACATAATAAGTGCATAAATGTCAGACGTTTAACTATGTGGCAAGTTGTTCATTTCATTCTAACTTTTTTCATAAGTAAATACATCAGAAAATTCATTTGACATTCGATGCAGCCTGTTCATAAGGTTAATCATATTGAGTTTACATATTAACAATGAGCATGGCAATTTTATAGAGTTTCTTGTTTTAATAATTGTTTTTGAATTTGACAATCTAATTTTCTAATGTAATGTGATACATTCATATCTTAATTACTTCAGTTTCAATAATAAGTAATGAATCTCCTTCCAGGGAACGTCTTTACAAATAACATTTTGATAAAAACAATATTCGAATGTTCGATATAAAAAATAAACCTCCATGTACAATTCGTCTTTTGTATTATGGGAACCTGCCAAAATTTGTCAAAATATTTGAGAAGCATCGATGATATTTTGACATGTACAATGCCAAGACTGCTAAGAACAGAAAAGTGCACGTCAAATACACACATAAATCCAAAAGAGGTAAGTTCTCACATCAATTATTTGTCAGAAAAGTCCAGAGAAGCAGAGATTGTCCCATTCTCTCGCCACAGAGGCAGATCAAGTCATGAAATGTTGATACAGCCTCATTCTCTACCCACAGAGGCAGATCAACTCATGAAATGTTGATATAGCCTCTGTTCTATTACGCCGAAATATGTGGGTTCCGGCAGTTTCCCCTGGCGGACAACATCTGCACCATAATCCATTTAATTTATTTAGCAAATGACAACGCTTCGCGCATGGAAAGGGTAGTTCATCATGAGTTCATGATCAGGCATCATTGCCATTCTATCCAAAAAAGTCGGCGTAATAGAACAGAGTCTGTATCAACATTTCATGACTTGATCTGCCTCTGTGGGGAGAGAATGAGGCTGTATCAACATTTCATGACTTGATCTGCCTCTGTGGGGAGGAAGCAACGAGTAACAGAGACTGTTAATCTTTGATATAGTGAGCAAGAGACCCTCAACTGTGTTTGGCCCAATAACTTTGATCAGTGGTAAGGATTGTTCTAGATATTGCTTGATTTACACCATAATGAAGGCCCTCTGACGAAGGTCATTGATCAATAAAACCCCAACATGATATAAATTAAGTAGCTCTTTCTTAAAGGGGCATTCTTTTTGAAAATTTTATATTTTCAATTTAACACTGATAATTGTACGTTATTGCTTAATGTATCATTTTGATAGTGTCACAAATCTCATTACACAAACCAATCATTCATAGTCAGAGAACAAATTATGAAGTTTCACATAAAACCCATTGGCTGTCATTTTTATGTGAACACCTTTAATTCATTTTGTGTGGTTGAACAGTACATTTTATATCTGATTTACTACTGCTTCATTTATTTTTAATACTTTGGCTTTCAATTGGAACCATTTATTTTCATTTTCCTGACATCACCTTATTGTCCCCATAAAAAACGTGCTACTGCCCCTTTAGACAGTTAAAAACAAAAGAATGTAATTTGTTTTTGCACTTAATAATGAAATTGTGTTGTGCTAGGTAAAGGCTAGGTGAAATTGAATCAAAATAGAAATGATTTATTTTCAATAAACGTATTACAGAAATAGTTTTCATTTTAAATATTTTTGCACATATCATTTTTTAAATTGAACAAGACAGTTGTTTTATAAATATATATTTTTACAGAAAATGAAAACTATTTCAGCATTGTCTGATGCAATTTTGTTATTAAGAATCTATTGTTAAATTGTTGCAAGTAAACAAAATCAAGAATAAAAAACAGACAACAAATAAAACAAAAGAAAGGCTTTATCTTGGGAGCATGTTGTTGATTGAATTATTCAAAGGTGAAAGGTCACAAATCCGTAGTCATATCAAGAAAAGCAGTTTGGTTAAATTTTGGTATGATTTCATCTCTCTATTCAAAGCCTAAAACGTCATTTTCCGAACTGTAAGTTTTATGCCTTGCTGCCGACCCTTGAGTTTTCTGTGCTGATATCATCGCCCCTACAGGCACTTGTCAGAAACCTCCAGTTACTTTCTGATTGGACTATTGTTTTCTCTCATAGTAAGCTAGAGAGCAAGCACAGAAAAGTCAATGTATGCAGCAAGGCATAAAACTGACAGTTCAGAAACTGGCGTCTTAGGCTTTGGACAGGAAAATGGTAGGATTACAGTGATCAGATTATTATTTCCGATAAATCAATTGTTTTTATCAACCCTGAGGGTTCACTCAGGTATGAGGAGTGGTAATTGTGTGTGAACTTTCGCACAAATGAATCTGACTAAATGGTCAAATGATAAGTCATGTCTAGCAAGTACAGAGAGTTGATATAAATAAAGTACATAAATGTCAGGTCAACTTTCAATCAGTTATGTTATTTGAAACTCTATGTTATTACAAACATGGCATTTGCTAATGGAACACATCTGTGATTCTTTAAAGTTCAATCTGTTAACCAAAAAGACCACACTGACTTAAAGAATCTCTTTCTGATAGAAGATATTGTTCGTAATGCAGCTTTTATTGGATGTATAAATCTTTATAAAATTCAAGATTCTTAATAGCTCAATACAAATGCACAAAGACGGGACTATGTTTAATAGTATTATTATGAACGTGAGCATCATTAAAAGCAAGGATTTCTCTCTTTACAAAAATGTCTATTTTTTTTTAAATTCTGAAATTTGTCTTTCCTCTGATATGTTTTTGAAATAGCTTGCGAAATAGGTACAGCTGCTACCTTATGTCTGAATACTTAGCAGGTATCCTTGGGCAAATATCACTTAATCTGGGATATCTTTGAGGCAACGCAGCATTGCAAAAGATATGTGACCGGGAATCAAAATATCGAAAACTCTCTTTTTCCTGTACAAAATAATTCATAGGTGATCAACAGCTATAAAAAGAAGTCATATGTGTCCTATATAATAGAAATTTGAGAAAACCAGAATTTCCTTTAATTAAAACCTGACAGTTCTCAACATAAGTTACAAAATTGTTATTTTACACATAAACAATCGGTAATCCTTTGTCAGATCTTCTGAAGTTGTTCGATCGACGTCCAAACCAAACCAAAATTATATTCTATTTACATTGTGATACGCTAAGTGAACCAACACAAATGTAGGATAAATGTTGTTTTATCAGAGGATATCCAACAAGTGAATGAAATTGAGTTCGGAGGTTATCTTGAATTGGCATTTTTATGAAAAAACTCATATAGTTCATGCTTGATGGTTAAAGGCTTTTAACACAAAAAACAACATTCAACATATGGCTGTGAAACTGACCATGAAGTAAAGATAGCCTATTGCAAGAACTAATTTTCAATTTTCGATCTTTGATCTTTTCTGAAACTGTATAGTATCACGATGAAGGTTTGGTCATTCAAATTTGTAGAGTTAGTTTTTCTCATTTAGTAGTCCACTTAAAGGTTAGTCACATACCATTGCTTTTAGTTTGGATGCGACCGTGATAGTGAATTCCTCAGTGGTCCTAAATTGAAACTGTTTGAAGGGATTTCGGTTCGAAAGATGTAAAAAATGCAATTGAAACCTGGCCGTTGTTAAAAAGAAAACTGAATATAAGAAGAGCTCTATAACAATGACGTGATCTGCTTCAATGCAAATTACATCAATGTCATACAGATTGATTTGGACTTGAAAATGCAATTAAACTTTGAATTGTAAGTAATAGATAATTCATAATTCATTTCTACAGGTTCAACTTGAACCTCCCTGCAGGGAACGATTTAACAAGGATAAAGATTCATATTTGTATATTAATAGAAATTTCCATGAAAATAAAATTTTCTGAAATGCGGGACAATCTTTGAGGAATTATGGCAGAAAACCTTATCAACAAATGTCAAACTATTTGGTGGAGGTTTCAGTGCTTTTGAAATTTACAAGGTCTTTTCCGATGTACATTTGAAAGGCGTAATTTTGGAATTTATAACCTTAAAGACTAAACTCAACCTAAAATGATATAATGATAATGATATTGATATGGTGATTTTTCCAGGTACTAATAAACAGATCACAACAATGCCTTCAAATCACCCTGAAGGTTTTGTACTATCAAAGAAACCAGAAGGCACTAAGCGCGACCATGTAGGTCCCTATATCCTATTTTCAGGTACCAATTTCACCGGGTGGACTAATAGCAATGTGGATAAGGTGCCATGCTCAGAAACACAACAAAGAATGATAACCAGGGCGAAAAATTTGGCGTCCTTACCGAAATTCGAACCCGTCCGTTGGCGTGAGAGGCCAGCAAGTAAACCACTGCACCATCACGCAGTTCATCAAGTGGCAATTCAAACATCATTTATCTGTCAGGAAGCCACACGGTACAGAGATTGTCTATATCTGATAATAGAGGGCAAGACCCTCAACTGTGTTTGGCCCAATAGCTTTGATCACTGGTAAGGATTTTTCAAGATATTGTTTGAAGATTGACACCAAAAGAAAGCCCCTCTTACGTCAGTGTAGAAGCACAAGGTAGGATCAATAAGAACTTTATCATATATTATTTCGGAAGTAACTAAATATACATTTCCCTAGGATTGTCTGGATTTCTGCTTTCTAAATATAATGCAACTTGTAATAGGACTTTGGATTAAGCAAATGGTAATAATTTCAATAAATGGACACAATAATTTGTATGTTTTATGTTATTATCTTATTTCAATTTCTGCAAACATACCATCATGATTGATTGTATGTACTTTCTTACAAAAGTGAGAAATTGAAGAAACAATTGACATTGGCATTCTTAATATTTCAGAATGATGTTTATACTTTTCCAATATCCATTTTGACTTTCTAAATTATTCGATTTAACAGGTAAAGGTGTTATTTCAATTCATTGTTCGAGTAAAACCAAGTTAAAATAGTGCTTAATTAAAGGTGACTTTGTGAATCGACTTCCTGCCTCCTGAAACATTGATAGGTCAATTGTGACCACTTGTTTCACTGCAAGAGCATCCAATTTTAAAGGGACAGTGACACGTTTTTTTGAAAATTTCATATCTTCATTTTTCACTGATAATTGTACGTTAATGCTAAATGTATTATTTTGATAGTGTCAGAAATCTCGTTACACAAACCAATCATCCATAGTCAGAGAACAAATTATAGAGATTCACATAAAGTTCATTGGCGACCATTTTGTGTGAACACATTTAATTCATTTTGTGTAAGAAAAAAGAATCGCATGGCTGAAATTTACGTTATATAATATTTGATTTATAACGGTTTCATTTAGTTTGAATACATTGTCTTTCACTTGGACCCATTTGTTTTCATTTTCCTGACATCACCTTATTTTCCCACCAAAAGCGTGCTACTGCCCCTTTAAGACAATGATAATGATTAAGTCAGATGTTTATAGCAATAGTCCAGGCAATATAGGGCCAAAATAGGGTTAACCTAGGACAAATTGCAAAAGTAACTAAAGTAGGCTTATTTTGAAGATAAATATATGTAGCATATCATATCCAAAATATAGAAAAATATAATTAGTGAAACATATTGTATTTTACGCTCAAAGACAGGTACCCTACATCCAATTTTGGACCTATTTTGACCAGATATGTGAACACACATTTACATCGCAGCACGTATTACATGAATTTCCTTTGTATTTGACTTCTCAAACTAAAGTAAATAACTGAAAAAATCAATGTTAAGTTTCAGAAGAACATTTAATTCAATAATTACATATTTTTGTGTGTCATGTATTGCTCTTTTTCATTGTCAGTCATATTAAGGTAGAGTCAGTGAGTTGTTGGGAGTCAAATATACCAAATGTTATGAATCGTGTCACCAATCAAGGAGTTCTGAGTGTTGATGAAAAGTTTAATTCAAACTAACAGGTTCAGTAAATATTGTTACTAATCAGGTTCATTACAAAAGGAAAAAATTAAAGTATCAAGTCACAGTGATCGAAAACCGGACAATGACACACGTAAATTACTCAAACGTAAATTTTTAAACTAACCTTTTGCTAACAGAAACACAGATTGGTTATGTTAGTGTTTGATAGGTTACATTATTAATATCTTTATAATTGCAAAGTGTACTTTCGGCTTTTGCACATATTTAAAGAAGCTGTTCGATTGTCATTGAAAATTTTGAATTTCATCAGATACTTGACTTTTGGGACTAGTTTTAGATGATGATTTGAATTTAAGCCACCACATATGGTATTTAAAAGTATAATCAAAATTATTTGATAAACACTGCACGACTCTTCCTTTCAATTACAAATCAAAATATAAAGAAACAAAGAATTATTATTTCATTAACCCCCCCCCCCCCCCCCCCCCCCCCCCCCTGCAAGTTCAGTGAATAAGATAATGACAGATTGCTGAGATTACACAAGTCTCTTCATGCTGCCAAAGTGATAATTAATCACAATGCAATGGTTCACACATGTCATTGACTCAACAAAATACTTGATCTGTAGTTTTTAAATGTCTTCTATGCTCTATAAGGCAATGATCTAAACACATGTTCATTATTTGAACTATTAGAGAAGAGACTCATCGTCAACATCCTCCTCGATAGCATCGGAAGGAAATACAGAACAGTTGTCACAAATTCCTTTGCAATCACCACAGGCCATGGAACACTCGAGGCCATTCTTGCGACACGTGCACCGTGCAGTATTGCAACCTGACTTACAGTTACATCTCACACTGTCCAGGAGCTCTTGCGGCGCTGCAGGTAGATCTGTTAGCACTGGAACTAACTTTCCTTGCACTGATTTCCATCCCCATTGATCCGGTGACAAGGCACAAGTGTTTGACATCCATGTTTGAACCTGCAGATACACACGGAGACTGTGGTACTTCACAGCTGCTGAGGTAGGTGGCAATACATGTGGTTGAACAACAGCAACACTAGATCTTGCCCTTTCGTGAAATTTCTGCAGTCTAAGTACATCAACACTTTCATGTGGTTTTCCATTGTACAGATGTACAACTGCCCTTTCACCAGCTTTGAGAATCTCCTCTTTTGAACTTGCTTGATCCATGAATACACTTGCTTGTTCGATGAGAAAAGTATCCTTCCTAGCTTTGGTTAGAACCGCTTGTTTGCCAACACCATACAGCCTAGAAGTCGTGTCACAGCCACTTATAGCATGAAGAAAGAGGAGATGTTCACATAGCGAAGGCCCAAGCAGAGATCTTGCTGTTGTAATGTCCCAACACTTGGTAGGTTTCAATGAAATTTTCTTTGCTTCTATCGTAAAGTAGACCTTGTTCTTTGCATCCTTTATGTGGTGAAACAAAAGGACCAACAGATCCGTGTCTTCTCCGATTAACACTGTATCCTGCTGTTGTGCTGATTCTATGGCGGTTAGAACAATCAGAACATCTGCATCTCCACTTGCATGACGAACATGAACTCCCTTACTCTCGAGGCATTCACCAAGCATGTTAACAAACAGCTGCTTGTTATCTTTGTTCGAGAGAAAGTCTTCCTTTTTCATCTGTAGAGGCATGTTGCTTTTGAAATTGACCTTGGCACCCATACACTGAGAACTTCTTCTTGCATGTGTACAGTCCTTTGTTGTTGCGCCTTCAGTGTAACCATCAAACACAACAGTTACCTCAGGATACCTGCTTTTCACATAGTGAACATACTGTCCACAAATGTAAGACCATGTGCTGCCCTTAATCCATGGAATTCTATGAAGTAAAGCGCCTCCATCAAGAACATGTTTGACCTCTTCCTTGTTTGGCCTTGAAAACTCTGAAGAAAGTGATGTCCAGAGAGCATTAGCAAGGGATGATTTGTTGGCAAGTCTCATGACAGTTTTTGAGTCAAACAGAGCTGTTGGAAACGAACAGAGTTCATGCTTGAAAACATCTGAGAGATCACATGACCTATTGCCTGCAGTCACTAGGCGTTGGAAGAGTAGGTGGGGATCTACTTGAATCTCTTCTCCTTTCACCTTCACTGTCAACTTCATATCCATTGTCACTGCCTGATGTTTCTTCTGAAATGAGTGAGCTGCCACACATGTGCCCTCCATGGACTGAACGATCTTGTCACCAACTGACTTGGCATCAAAAACATTAACTGTTGGATGAGCAACAACACCATTGGCAATACTTCTGAGAGTTGGATCAGCTCCAAAGGGATCCATTTCAGTTAGATGTTTCAGAATGATTTCAGCATCTTCCATGTCCTTGGTGATTCTGGCATTCGTGCATTCTTTATGCTGGTCACTGGTTGAATATGCCACTTCAGTCAGTTCTTGCATTGAACGGTTCACCTCAGCACAAGCTGGAGTAGACATGACCCATATGAGTCTCTGTGCTTCTGTGAATCCTCGCCCTCTTGTCAAACCACCAGTTGTTTTGATACTGCGCATCAGACATTGTTCTATAACGAGATCCACAGAGAGACCAGCCCATGCCCTGTCTGATCTTCGAACAACATGTTTTCCATTGCAGAATTGTTGATAGACTGCTGGGTGCTCTTCCTCCAACTTAGCCATTTTCTGAAGATAGAGATAGACAGACTTCAAATACAAGTTGTGTCCAGATGATGCAAAGAATGGTAACATGTCGTGAAGACATTGCAAGTGTAGAGACCAATCTCCCATTCTTTCGCCTTTCATGAACTTGCGCAGTAAGTCAACCATGCTGAGGTACTGGATCCACAACTTTGGTGTCTTCTGTTCTTGGAACGATGTCTTCAAATCTTCAAGTTTAGTGTGAAGTTCGTTCAGATCTGAGTTGTTGTCAAGTTCTTTTGGAGAAATATTGCCAGATATTGTTTGATCCAAAAGGTGAGAAAGCTTCACGATGTCTGGACTGCATACATGGCTATTCTGTTCAGGTTCTTCGGAATCAACTTGTTCTCTATGATGTACACCCATGGCCTTTGAGCACAATAAAGTGTTCAGAGCAGCATCAATCGGCAGGTGTCCACGAACAGCTCTTGCCACTGCTTTACCTGTAATCATGTGAGTCACTGTATTGGCAGCATACACAAGCTCGAGTAGTTCACGAAGTCCTGATCCTCCCATCAGATGTCCAATGCACCCTAGGAAACTCATGAGAATGTGGAACCCTCCAAGACGAACAACCATGTCCTTAATGTCAGAACTGGATCTTTCATTCTCAACAATCACATTGGCCTTCCACCACAGGGGTTGATCAAAGGTAATGACAGGAGTACAGTTGTACCGTTTTGCATGGGATTTCACAAAAACAAGTGTTGAATAGATGCACGACAAGTCATTTGGATCCAAGTCGATTATAGGAAGAAACATGACTGATGATGGTCCTGTGTGGCATTTTTCATTTACTAGTTGCATGAAGCCAGACCACTGTGGTCTCGAAGTTTTCAGCAACAAAGATGATTTCCAACGCAGATCAGTGTTCTGGTAAGGTTCATGTGCAGCTGGATACACAAGTGGTTCATAGTACATGTCTGACAAAGCATCATTTCTCAGAATGAAGGACTTGATGTTGATCCTACCAATCCTTGTGATCTCTTCAACTGAAATGTCTGCTCTTTTGATTTGTGTGGTCAGTTTTGCCCTTGGATGGATTGTAGATATGATGCCCATACCATGAAATGTCTTTTCGCCATCAAGGGTTCTGATATTGTGGTCCACGTTGTCTGCTGCATACTGAAGAAATTGTTCAGGTGAATGGTTATGGATTTCAGTTCCTTGTATTACTGCAGAACATCTCTCAAATCTCTTCACTTCTGAATATTAACAGCAGAATCCATGTTCATTAAGGGAGTCAATGAGGAACTTGGACTGGAAGTGGTGATGTAGCTGAACACCCAAGCCTACTTGCAATGGAGCTAGAATACTTCGAGGCCGAGATGCTTGCATGATTGCTTGTCCTATTGAAGCCAACTTCACATCCACATCCTTTCCTTGAAATAGAACCCTCAAAATATGCTTCAGACTTGATGGTAGGAACTCCAAAGCCTTGTCTACGTTTGCCAAGTCATTTGCATCAGGATATACTTCTCTGTTCTGTTGCACTTGTTTGATGTCATTTTTGATGAATCGAGCTGCAGTCTCTATAATCTGTGACTCCTCATCGATGGGACTTCGTTGTTGTTTCTGATGAAATTCTTGTAGAATTGCTGATGCTGTACTTTGGAGAGAGACAACATTTGGCTTTCCACAGATCTCTGAAATAATGAGCTTGTCTCCAAAATGTTGTTTGAGTTCCTTCTTCATATGTTTGAAGCTGTAGGATTCTATATTTTCATCAGATGTGAAGTCCGACATTTTCTGTATTAAGTCTGTGATGGTTAGCTGTTCATCTTCATTCTGTTCTAGATATGAAACCACTTTTATGAAAGCTTCTGATCGTATAGCATCTTTCGGTCTTCCACTCATTCTTCTTTTTGGTGGGTTTGGACTATCACCGGCAGTAAAGATCTTTGGTATCTGTCTACCAGTTCTAAAAGACACATTGCACTGTTGGTGATACACAGAATCAGCTGCTGGCAAATCTCCAACAAAAGAGATACGATCTTGAACATCCCTTGACCACTCATTGTTGACTTCATTGCATATGCTGCTTATTTTAGCTTGAAAGTCCATTGTCCTTACTTGAATTAACCGATGTTCCTGCTTCTTGCCATCATATATGTCTCTGCAACCACAAAAGAGGCACATGGTTTTGTAGTCAAAGTGGCTTCCATTTGATCTAAGAGCACATTGTTTATTTGACTGCAGTTCAGAATCTTCAAGATATTGCCTCTTCTTTGCTTTGACCAGGTTTGGATTGACAAACTCACGCCTACATTTCGTATGAACACGCTGGTCGGGAATCGTTTGTATGTTGGTCTGCCTCTCTTCATTTGCTTTCTTTATTCCTTCACACCCTTTGGCCGTCAAGGTGACAGTTGGTTCTTCGCCAAGCAGGGACCTTTGGCAAAATGTGCACTCTTCCATCACAGCAGTCAATCTGAAATTAAATAAAAGAATAAAGGTAAGTACTTGAATTTAAAAAACTAGTGAAAAAAACTCCGACCAACAAAATATTAGTTTGTGTTTGTGAATTATTTGGATTTAACAAAATCAAAAATAAAGCAAAATAAAATTTTTCCCATATTTATACAACAAACAAAATTTAACAAACTATAATATTTTTTTTCAAACATAAATACCATTATTTACCATGTCTTATTTGTTCCAACAGTGTTTAGATTTTTAACTTAATGAGGCAAGATATCCACATGCAAAACGAAATATTATCTGAAAAGAAGATATAATGAATTAATATATGTTAACATATAAAATAAAGAACAATCATGTCCCTTTAAAACCTCAAATTAACCAAGAATCTTCGCAACGCAGATTATCCTGCATATAAATCAACATTTACAATTTTGGCCCGAATGGGTTTTCATAGTTTTTTTCTCTCGGAAAAACGGACGTGAACAAATTGATGGTATTTTTATGAGATTTTGACAAATATTGGATTTTATTTCCATTAAACAACAATTTCATCAACATTTCAAACTAGTTTCAGCTTCTTCCGTGTCTAATAGATGTAGAATGATGTTAACGCCGCCAGGACACGTGATTCAAAATACGTTGGATTACATACAATGACTTTGACAAGATTTCACTATTTTTCTCCATTTGTTTACTTTCACAGTTTCATAAATGATATAATGTGACATAAAGTTTACTTGTAGCAACTACTTACCATGTATAAGAGTGCAATTCCCGGGAAATCATCATCGATCTTGTCATTGTTGACGTTCGATCGCTCGTCAGTGCACGTTGAGTAGTCTCCCTTTGTTGGTACGGAGGTCTCTCGGGGCCATAGGTAAACACGCATTTTGACAGTACTTTGAGGCTTGTGTTTAACTAACTGCCACTAAATATTTCAATGTATATTTTTAGTATGTGTATTTATGATGTATTTAAAGGTAAAAAATCGCAAAATGAAAACTTTTGCAATTAGTCCTAGGTAATTTGCTATATTGCCGTGACTACAATACTTTTTCCAAAAGTATGTGTGATTCGTAGTAAAAATATATAGAAAATACTAGTTGTTGATCACAAAGGCAATGAACTCTTAAACAATTGAATTTTATAAGCTGGTTGAAGTTTTTCGTTCTTATGCAATAATGAGAAACTACCTTGTGAACCCAACATATGTTTTCCACTATGGCACGTTGGCTAATATCTTTACAGAGACCAAATATGTATATATTTAAGCATCACATCGAAACATTAGTACCATTTAAGAAAAACATGATTATTAAAGTCAGCTTAGTTGACATTTATACAATGATATATTATAAAACAAAGAGCTGTAAAAGCAAGATTGTAATGCTGCAATAGATAACAGGACATGACAAAATACCAGTACATGCTGTCAATAAACTGTAACATCATCAGTGTAGGTCTTACAAAGGCGTGGCAGACTCATCACGCGACATATCATGTTGAAACGAAATAAATCCGGTTGACATTCACACATCATCGGAAATTGTCTGATTCCTATAGCTCCGTATAGATTTAGCTGGACACGTGGATAAATCTCGTGATCGGAAATACTTGTAAGCAATGCAGTATATTTTAACCCTTTAAACATAAAAGTGTAGACACACAGACAACATCAATACGCACTCTTTGAAAAAAATCAATTTGAATTAATACGATTATAAGCTTATTTAAGTAACTGTTTTGTTTGGTGACAGCCGATAATAGTCAATATGTATATGTAAATTATGTAATGGTACAACATAGAATATGTGCAAATTATGGACAATTATCGGGAGGAAATAGAATATCCATAAACGTGCTTTGATCACAAATACGCTTACAAGGGTTGAATTCTGGAGATTGCCAAGGATATTTAGTTTAAGAATCAACGAGTGTCGATACATTTCATTTTTTAAGAAAAAAAGTGGAAAATGGTCGTTTCACGTAAAACATATTTTTGATTAATATCATAATACCAATTTTACATACCACTGGTAACCCACAAGCAGTTTATTGAGTTGGACGTCATCGAGTTTGAGACGTTATTTTTGTAAAACGTCTAGTTGTCATTTTTCTATGTCGAGGAATTGTGATGTCAGTGCATAGAACAAAATCTACTGCCAAAATATCTTGGTCTTACAGTTTTGGCATTTTTGAAAAAACTTTTAAAAAATGAAGTAAATACGTTTCCTCTTATCTATATCATTTATGTAGTTAAGTAAAGCGTGTTGCTTTGGGATGTTACTTGAAATTAGTTACACCAAATAATTCTTATAGCTTTAAAATAACATACATGTTCAGTTTTACAGCTTTAAAAATATACTTAAAACATTCTTGACCAAAATCATAGAAGAGCATTGCATTAACAGTTATTTATATTTGAATTGCTATGGATATACATAATATTTTTTGAATCAGACAGACAGACAGACATTTTTTTATTAAATTCTCACCTCGCATTTACAAAATAAAAAAAAATAAAAAAATACGAATTTTAAAAGAAATAAAAAACACAGCGAGCCACCAAATATAGGTTACGAGAGACAAGAGACATAAGGAGTATATCATAATTCATTAAGTTATAACATATGTCAGCATTATCAGATTATTGATCTGGTTTCTCTTATTCGAATTCTTTAGTATGAAATCAAGTAATAATAGCCATCTAAGGTAAATCAGTTTCAAATTCAGTCGTATACAATCACATTAATCTTCCATGACATCCATTAAGATTTTATTACTGATTATTCGGTCTTAAGCAGCATTTCTACGTAGTTATGGTGATCCTGGTAAAACTATTGTAGATACAACAAAAGATTTAATTGAATTATCATAATGTCTGTATTCTGTTAAACAATGAAATGGATTGAGTTAACCTCCTTATTCTTTACCACCAGACTGGCCAATCACACATGAGTGGGTCGTTGAAAACCATTTAATTCCTCCCAAACAAAAGATATTACATTTGAACAAAACATAGTTCATATAAAGACGAAAGTATCTAAATACGGAACATTTATAGATAAATGTTATCTTGATTAAAACAATTCCCGATTACCATAACATTTAATGAGTACATGAAATAGCTAAAGAAACATTTGTTTTGAAATGAACATTACAGCAGTATCCGTCTAAGATTGTATTAAATTTGATATTTTCTCGATAGAGAATATAAAAGATTTTTTGATACAACCAGAAAATACCAAATGCAAGCCAATGGAGATTGTTATAGGGACAGTAGCACGTTTTTTGATAATTTTATATTTTAAGATTTTCACTTATAATTGTAAGTTAATGCTAAATGTATTATTTTGACAGTGTCAAAAATCTCATTACACTAGCCAATCATAGTCAGAGGACAAAGTATGAAGACTCACATAAAATCCACTGGCGGCCATTTTGTGTGAACACCTTTAATTCATTTTGTGTAAGAAAAAGGAATCGCATGGCTAAAGTTTACATAATATATTTGAATAATTACTGCTCTATTTAGTTTAAATACTTTGTCTTTCAATTGGGACCATTAATTTTCATTTTCCTGACATCACCTTATATTCCCCATAAAACGTGCTACTGCCCCTTTAAATAACATTTGTTTAAAATTTAACGTTATAGCATTGGTCCTTCAAGATATTTCATCTGATCCAAATTGTCTGCGACCTCAATCAATCAATCAATCTTTATTTCGGTACTTATAAGGCCACAGGCCTGTAGTACATTCAAGAGTAGATCACATTACAGATTTTGTTCTGGTACAATGGTTTTTCTGTATAACATTGCATAGTGAATAAACATTGCAAGGTTCTGTAGTACTCGAGTATTAGTATTTGCTAACAATGATAATAGTTTTGTTACACTAGGGTACATGTAATAGTATGATTTAATGTATTTCGTCCGAAGACATTTATAGATTGGGCAGATTAACAAGAAATGTAGCTCATCTTCGACAGCATTCAAATTACAAACTTGACATATTCTGTTATTTCTTGCAATGCCTACATACTGCCAGTTTCAATAAACAATTCATGGGATGAGCAACGAACGAGCTAAGACAGTACGAAATCAACTTTTAAAAGATAACTTTCAAGACATATTTCATATTACCATTGTCTATAATATAGACATTTAGTTGATAGTGTCATGGATTCTGACCAGGATTGCAGGTATATATCTTTCATTCTTTGTGTAAATGAACTAATAAACTGTGGTTGTAAATCTACACTTTGGCTGTGCCAAATATGCCCATATCCTGTTTTGTTGAGTATCTCTCTAATATCGGTCACCCAATTACTTTTACCATTATTATCATACAGTTTCATCATATCATAACATTTCTTGGGAAATCTGTGACAGGGCATATTCAATAATCTTATCCAATATTTAATAGCTCTAATAGAGGAATAAATGAACAATGGAAATCTGCCTAATTCTCCATAAACCATCGTCTGTGACCTCTGAGAACTAAGACAGAGAGGAGAAACACACACCATATGGATTCACTAATTAGAATGACCTTGGAGTTGTGGAAAGAGATAGCTCAAGCTAACAAGCAAAACAATTAGTTTCTCATTAGATTAAGACTGACAGGCTGGAATCCTGAAGTCCGTTTATACAGATAATCACTTCATGAACATCTCTCTGAGAACACTTGACCTCAAGTGACCACAAGCGTCGAGTCCTTGCTTGACCACAATGACCACGTGACCTGTATAATTATAGATAAACGTGTTATCGTTTCTCATAAGGAGATACAAACCAGGGGCGGATATATGATTTTCGTTTGGGCGGGGTGCGCCCTTTGGGTGTCATAACTATTGAATTTACGATTTGGGATTAAAGAGCATTCTCTCCCACAGATGCATATTGAAATGATAAAATATTGATTGAGCTCTGTTCTTATTAGACCAATTTCGTGGATTCTTGCAGTTTCCCACAAAAAATTGCGCCCCTCTTTAGCAAATGACAATGCTTCTTAATACCTTTGCCATGATTCAGCAGACGGGGGTGACTAAAGAGATGTGTTTTAATGTTTAACAAAATTTACTGTAGTGTTACAAAAAAGTTAGGAATTAGAACCCTACATTTACGTTTTCTGTCCTGTTATCCTTCATACACTTCTCATGAACGGAAACTCCTCCACATTTGCTATACTTGGAACTCTCTTGGAAGGGGTGCGAGCCCGGCATCTCTCTGCATATGCCAATTTGGATATATAAAATATGCAGTCTTGTTATTAGGGTGATCTCTCAAGAGGAATACTTTCAGTCTTCTTGACCGCTGATGTCACTTTTGTTTTTAGTCTTAGTCGATAATTAGATTATTCTGACAAGCAGGATAATTACCCCTTTTATTCGATTATCATTGACCTTTCTTGGCTTGATAATTGACAACTGATTAAGTGATTGTCCAGGAGTTCAGTTTGGTCACTAGCTGACCTTCCAAACTGGATGACCCATCACGTACGTATGTGTTGGCTGAGGTGAGGTGAGGTGAGGTGGGGTGGGATGAGGTGAAGTGAGGTGAGGTGAGGTGAGGTGAGGTGGATTGGGGTGAGGTGAGGTGAGGTGAGGTGAGGTGTGGTGTGGTGAGGTGAGGTGAGGTGAGGTGGGGTGAGGTGAGGTGGGGTGGGGTGAGGTGAGGTGAGGTGAGGTGAAGTGGGATGGGGTGAAGTGAGGTGATATGAGGTGAGGTGTGGTGTGGTGAGGTGAGGTGAGGTGAGGTGAGGTGAGGTTGGATGAGGTGAAGTGAGGTGGGATGAGGTGAAGTGAGGTGAGGTGAGGTGATTTTGGATTAAACGAGTATTCTAACATCAAACATTTGTAATAACTTCACTTTTACTGATATCTAAATAACACCCCTAGTGATGGCAAATTGTAAATGAATTGTCCGTTTTTATATGACCTACCGTCCTTGTTTCGATTTGAGATATACAAAGACGTGCTTAAGTAGTATATATAAAGTATATAGCAAGGTGAATGGCAGGTGTCGGCAACCATCATAGTGCCTTGTTTGCTCAACATATTTGCTGTCACGTTTAAAAACAAGCTATGAATAGCAACCATTTGTTGAAAAAAATAATAAAGAGCATTTATTTGAAATGATATTGTGTGTACAGTAGCATTAAGATCATGTCAAACAATGTACGAAATCCTTGAAATATTTAAAGTTCAGATGTTCACATCGCAATGTTTCTTGAGCACGACCCTGCTGAACAATTTCCCTATGCAAATGTTCACGTATCATTACCATAGTGTTCAGCCAACTCAACAAACAGTAAGGTTTGAGTACATTGCTACACTGAAATCAGCGCAGTACCAACAATGGTTTGCAAGTTCCAATCGATGGTTGCGGTTTTCGCCGCAATGCATAGTCACATAGTGCTTTCTCGAAGCGATGCAACTGCCAGCCGTGATAAGATAGAAATTACCTTTAGAAAATATCGCAGTTGTAGATAGGATTTAACGTAACACAGTCAAGGAAAATTGAAGAAATTATTATTATTATCATTATTATTATTTAAAAGAATGACCTTGTTAAATAGAATTGAATAATTTTAGTTGTTTCATAACAAGGAAAGTTACATTACTTCAAGAGAATAAAACTTGCTTCATCTTGATCGTGGGAGGGAATGAGGTATTTTACTAACGCTTCATACATTAGATCTTTCACTTACATACTTAGTATTGGAAATCTTGTTTTAACTAGCTATACATTTAACATCCGGAAGTCTGATACACCATTATTTAATACAGGTTTTTGTACTACTTTGACAATGGTGTGATGTATTAAGTATACAATTACATATATCAATAAAAGACAAGTAAAAGTTCGTTTTCGATGATTTAAGCTTTTATAATTCTCGCACACCATCAGTGATAAGCTAACGGTTGATGTTAAAACAATCAGTGAAACTTGACAAATCTCATTGGAAGCTTATGACTAAACGTGTTATAAATAATACGAATATGACTCCCGAAGGAATTCTCAAATGCCCTAGAATTGCTAAAGTACATGATCGTCTATGTAATAAAAACCTCCCCTAACGATTAGAAGAATTGCAACAATTTAACACAAACCACCCTCGCCTTTGCTGGCAGAGTTATGTGTACTTTGAACTAACCCAAGAAGACAGCTACAGAATAGAAATTTGATGTTAATCTCGCATGGGACATACTGTGTTGCATTGCCAATAAAAAATCCGTATTTCTTCACTGCCGCAGGGCAAATGCTCTTCAGACTTTTGATCTGCTATTGTGCTCCACACGCAAGGTTTAGAGATAATCTCATTGTTCCTCAGATTGGTCTTTTGGGATAGCAAATGTATCTGTTCTCTCCCCAAATTGACAGTCTTCATCTATTTTGGGTTGTAGCAATCTGGTTTGTCGGCGTTTTTTCAAAAGATATGGCCTTGGCAATTAAGAGCTGTTGTTCCAGTTTGTCCATCCTGTTACATCAGCGTGTTTCTATATCTTTAACTTTTACACGATATCTATCAAGGCAATTGTCCTTAAAACGCTGAAAATTGGTAAATTTAAGCTTTCTATGGAAGTGAAGGTAGCTGAATTCGAAAGAAATCATGAAAGTAAGGCAATGGTCACCACAGTATTAGACATTGGATGAACAGTAAGTCATACCTCATTATTAGAACATGAGTTTCACCCAAGTCGACAGGTGTCAGCGAAAAACATGTACAAAAAATGTAGGATGTTCCAAAATTGGAAGAATCCTAAACTGCACTAGCACAAACAGCACAAGTATAAACAAACATCAGATATGCTCAAAGTAGTTAATCATATCCAGTCAATGCAATAAAATAAGCATTATAAACCATGAGCCATTTTTGATATTTCTTACTAACGTTGTCAACATTGCAAAACATATTTACCGACATAACAAGAACCGCGCATGAAATTCTAATGTAAATTGAAAATCACCGTTTTTATGATTCAAATGTACAAGTTGTTTGAAACAAGTCATCTTCCTGGAGATCATTAACGACAATCCCATTTCATTAGCAACAAAAATATGGGAAGATATTCCCATAATTCAAAACTTTAATGCTTTATACCAGACCATTCAAAATTCGTATGCATAATGCATTTAGTAAAAGAATTAACGCAATGATCGTCAAGTAGTTACATGAGACCCTAAGGACACATACATATATAAGCATTAAGAAATCCACACCTCAGATCACCGACTTTCCTCTTCAAGTTATGAATAATGTACGAATGCTTTTGACACTTACAACTGACAGGTTCAGACTGATAGAGATAGATGTCATCTTCAATACTCAATAGGATGTTCGGCGCTTTGTCAGTTGCATAAATGTACGAAGATGAAATATGTTGATTCGTGAATTGGCACATTCATAAAAATGTTCAGGTATTCAATTGAAAGTACTCAAAAACATCGGGAATTAGCCTGGTTTGCAAAGTGTTCCCTCTTCATTTGAATGTAAGACAATATAGACTTATTTTCATTGCAACGTCGTTTGATGTTCGATGTATATATCAATATGCACAAAGCTAGATTTGAATCGATGAAATATATAAGCTTGCTGAAAAATATAGGCCTTGCTGAAATTCGATGCGTAATTCTCAAGAATCAGGTTAAACATTATATCAGTATGGGACATGCATTTTGATACATTGAGGTTCTGGAAAAACGTGGCCTACACATTTATTTCATCATTTTAAAAATGATTTCCCAATTTGGTCTATGGTACACAGAAGACTTTACAATCATAATTCTATACAATATTTGTTATTCTGAAGCCAGGTATGTTTTCAATGGTAGGAAAAACGTTTGTAATTTATATTTGTAAGAATTCTTATTGCGTTATAGAGCTCTTTTTTATTATTGTATGACATGCAAGAAACAAAATTAAACCTTTTACAATCCATAATATCACACATTCAATCATATTTTGAAAAGGAGATATACATATGACATCACTTTTTGCATCCAAAATATACCACCCTCACAATTGTTGTAATATATCATATCTGTATATATCATATATCATGTAATTGAAACCGCCAGAACAGAACCTCAATTCAACTATCACGCATCGACGTATCTGCAACTTAGAGCCGTTATCCGCTCAATAGAATGAATTATATAACGGCCGATGAAGTGTAGACTTTTAAATTTGCCATAGGCAGAGCCAGACAGATCAATAACGATGAACTTAACCTTCTCAAACCACGAGTGAAATAGAGGAATATCTACAACTTCCATACAAAAAAATGTTGAACTGGGAACATGAAATGAAAGGATGTTGAAATCATCCGGACATAAATATTTGAAGTATATATATTGATTTGTTTAAAGAAATAGAAAGTTTTTGATACACAATTGTTGAAACGAAACCTCGTGAATTTCTGGCATTCAAATTTGGTTATACAAATAGAATATCTCTCTTTAAAGTTTATAAATCAATACTTTGATAATTAATAATGTGGCTGCCAAAACATGAAAACTAACATTTCACGAAAATCCTGCCTTTGCGTCCTGGTGGAAAGAAAGTTAATGAATAAAAACATTCTATAAATATAGTATTCCTGTGCAAAGGTTTCTTGGCAATGGTCGATTAATTCTAGTATTGCTATCTTTACTAACAAGCCTCTCTGTCTAGTAGCAGAGCTGAATGGAATGTTCTCAGCCAAACAGGGAGTAAACCTCAATCTACTTCACAGTAAATAACCATAGTTTACCACAATGAAGATTTAGTAGAGTCACTTGTCCAAACGTAATGGAGACCAAATGATCAAAGGAATCCTTAAAATGAAATATTTACCAAATACATTTAGAATCCTTTTGATTTAAATGAAGTTATTAAATAAATAAATATATGATTTGATATCTATAAAATCTTGTTTTTATGATTTCTCTGATGATTCTAACCAATTTAATCTAATGCTTTGGCAATGTTCTTTTCTTACATAAAATGCCTATAGCTATATCAAGTTGTTAATGTTCTTATGTCCTACACTATTTGTAAAGGATCAGTCAGCTACCTCAGATAACAAATAAAATTTTAATTATTTCTCTTTGCCTAAGGTTTATCTTATCATTATTGAAAAGGTTGAAAAATTCAATCCCTTTTGCTGCATTTAAACATGTCAATATAAATTTTTACTTTAAGTTCATTTTAAAACTGTAAATGTGTTCAACTCCCACAGCCTCCCACACTAAAGTTTTTTCCATTAGATCTGACGCAAGTATTTTAAGAAACAGTTCAACTTATGTATTGATAGGGAAATGCTTTAAGGGGTAATATTTCTGGTAAAGTACTGTGGCAAATTTTGATGAGTAAAACCTTCGAAGTAAATTCTGTTACATACATGAATAAATCCCTCATAACTGTTAAAATTATTTTTGAACCATTGTTGTAAGAATAAGTCATTTTTAACATAACATTATACCAATATTGCATAAAATCAAAACGTAATATTAAATTGAGATGAAAGTTATAAGAAAACGCACTCGCATCAAGCATTGGCTAGTTTGTATCTCATGTTATTTTCCCTTCCTAATAAAACCATTAAAATTCGCATAGAGATGCAGCCCTAGCATTCGTTTAATACTTCATAGATTTCCTTCTCATGCTTTGCTTCCTGACGTTCAGATCATTGCTGCTTTCTGATTACATTGTTTTTAGCCAATATGTCTTCTTTAATGCATACTAATGAAGACTTGTGCACTGAGCTGATGGTATAATGACACCATGGGAATAAACAAATACAGGCCAGCATTAAGGAAGAAGTATATAAGTGTTTTTGACAAAGTTTATGATGACAATGATTCAAAGGGCATAATTAAGGTATATGTGTTGCCTGTTTTTACAGGAAATAACGTCATTGTGTTGGTTTGTCCTAAGCATGCAAGGAAAGCATTATTCCAATGCATAGCATATTTTTAACGCTATCTTATCGTGTGCGGCCGTAGTGTAAGTTGCATTTCATAATAACAAATATAAACTTTGACTTGAGAGATAAAAAGACTCAAACTGTCTATACAAACTGTATTATGAATCCTCTATACTGCTACAGTTTCTGTTTAGACATTACCACTGATCGGCAAATATCTTCCTAACGTTAGGCCAAATATGGTTCATTGATTTCACCGAAAACAAATAATGAAACTTAAGTGAACCTACCTCCTTTGTAAGATATATTGGCTATACCAATGATGATTTATAAAGCCGTTATAATCTATTTTGTACCCAGGAATGTTACGAGTTATCTTACAGTAGTGATATTTTAAACTAACAAACTTCATGATAAGTAACAGATGGTAAGTTTATGACATCTTTATCATAAAAATGATTTTTAACCAGAAAATACGGATCGATTTGTTACAAGGATGCTCCACAAACTTTATGTCAAAATCATTTACAACAGATGTTTTGAAATTAAAACACAACATTGTCACTACAAAATTCTGCATCGCTATATCAAAACGTTTTAAAAAGATATGGAAATGTGACATTATTGCTTATGTTACAGTAAGGAACCTAAACATACTTTGATTGCAAAAAAACGATGTTGAACATGGTTCTGAGAAAAGAAACAACTGTTTACTCGAAGAAATACAATCACGTTCCCCTGAAATTTTCTAATTTTGAATAATGTATAACATTTTGGTCAATCCTTTCAGTTTACATGAATAATGTAAACATTAATTCAATAAAAATATAGTTATGAAGTTAGAGTCATATCTCAATGGCAATATTTTCTTTGCAAGATAAAGTTTCATGTTTGATAACGCATTTCTTTGTAAAGATATTTTTGCTCTTGTATAACATCTTCATCCTCATATTACAAAGATCTATTGCTTTCTTGCACTCGAACAGACTGTTAATCTGTCTACGCTCCATGTAAACTCCTCAAGGATTTGTCTAATCATAATGTGCCATGTGATAGATCAAAGGACCAAATCTCAAACAAAATATACATGGCAAGATCCACTAGCATAATTTTAGTCTATGGTGTATAGATGTTATCAAGGAGCAAAGAACCTTGATATTTTGAAATATCATACATTGCAATATGTATAATTGCTACATTGATATTCTATGTTCTTATTATTTACTTTGATTTTATACCTGAATGGCACCTAGACAAAACAGAATTGATGATGGGACTACATCAGTCAAAACAATCACAAATAATTCCTTTTTTTAAATCAACACATTGTCGTATCAAATTTGTCAATGCTGAAAATCGCTCCATCAGGACATGTATAAGAAGGGTCATAAAATGAGATTAAAACGATCCAGAGTCATGAAAGTATTGTCTAGGTTAGTATGATTCTAGTATTGCCAACATCTATATATTACCATTAACTTCAAATAATGAACCTTATTCAACTCCTTAAGAGTAATATGTGTAATGACCATGTATTTGCCTTGTTGGATTTATAGTGTACAGGATATGACTTAGCTGAACATAAAAAACTCGAGACAAACATGCTATCTTTTTTGTGTGCAAACACAAGTAAAACACCAGAGGCTGTTTCGATTAAATAATTGAGGACCTCTTTCTCCCACGCATTGAATTGAAATTATCATGCTCTCTACACAGTTAAACATGTTTATTTGCTTCTACTGCACCAATGTAATTGACATTTCGAAAGATGTTCCTATGTTTTCTACTGCACTGGTGTATTTTAATAGTTTCAGAGATGTTTCTATGTTTATATAATATATTCATGTTGCAAAATCTAGTCAATAAATTCTCAAATTTCAAATCTGTTCACATAAAAGTATTGACACACATACAGCGTACGCGACATTGGGTTTCTACGAATCAATAACCATCGATGGTCAAAGCCAAGCATGAATTCATTGTTTCCCTTAAAGCACAAAATCTTTGCAACACTTTTGACTTTAAGTATTATTGAAAAAATAAAAAATCTAATTTATACCTTAATAAAAATATACAGTATTTATTTACATGCTATCAATAAAGTGAACGTGTTAACATACCTGAAAACAAAATCTTGAGAAGCACCTTAATTTCTTAAGTAGGAACAGAACCTAGAACAACAAGGCATATTGATATAATGATTACTCATCAAGAACCAAATCTGTGTTTTTACAATTTGATTTTGTTCTGGTACTTATTTCAAATTTAACATTGTTTCACGGGATTTTTGATTGATTTAGTTTAATTTACAACTTATTCATACTTGTTCTATACATTATATTACACATATGCATTATTTATCCTATGTCACGGTATATTGAGTTACTCCTTGCTATGATATAGTGAGAGTCATTTGCACTCTACAAGAAATGCCTGACGATGATTAGATCATCAATAGTTCTGACATGTTTCTGAAATAGTATCATAACTGACAGACTCGGACAACCTTCTAATTTACAGGAGTACAAACCATAGTCAGTATCGTTAGTCCCCAAATTGATAATGTTACATTAGAAGTGAAAGTTGAACCTAGAACTCTTACCAGTAAGTAGCAATATACTGTTGCATACCTTACAAAACAGATAATGTTGACATTTCACTACATAAGTTAAGATTCAGTTCGTAAGTTAAGATTCAGTTTGCGTTAACAGATTCGTATGTCATACCTTACAGATAACCGTTACAAATTTGGCAGGTCTTGGAAGTGACCAGGGTTCAAAACACTGAATTTTATTTTTCTCTACAAAATCCTTCATAAGTAATCAACAGCTTTAGATCCTGTTCATATTTGTTCCTTTGCACTAAGGCATTGTCATTGTGCTGACTGTTTTCTTACATAGTATATATGATTATTTTAATCGAAATTAAAAAATCTGAATTTCTCACATAATACCCAATCTGTCTATTAAATCATGCCAAATATCGACATTAAGCACCAGTACAAAGACAGTCCCGAAATATGGTTTGGGAATGGTTATTTTACACATTGACAATTGATGATGATGTAAGTTGTCCTGGAGTTGCTTTAAGGACGTCAAAACGAAGCTCAAATTGCACTATATTTGCACTAAGATACACAAGCAAGTGAACAAACTTAAGCTACTCTTTTATTTAAATATTGAGATTATTTAGAAATTAGTAAAAACGAATTAGAAATAAAATAGTTTTCTCCCCTTTCTGTAAACATGTACATTTATCATGCTCGAACTTGGTCATTGACAAAATGGTACTACGTCAAACCATTTGAAAATGAAAAAAATAAAATATATCAATACATCCAAGAAATAGGATTATTTTTCAAAAGGGTCACTCCGTTCTGCTCCGATTGGAAGAACTCCATACAGCATTCATTTCTAAAAGAGTGCGGCTGAGTTGTTGAGCTTCCAGTGAGCTAGAGTATCTCTTCTGATTGGCTGAGCGACTGATTTAAGAGTTCAGAGGGACGATCTGCCTCACCGGTCAATCTTAGATCAATAGTGTTACCTAATACAAAACCTGTTGATCTAAATGTATCTAGATTGTGAGAATCCAGACATCTGTTTGCTATAAAAATACTTAAAATCTTAATCTAAAGAATTGGAGTACTAATATATCATGCATGATGCTCGAGTTATTTATTGATCGAGTGCCTCTACTGTTAACTTCTTCGTGGTTATCTTATTTGACGCACATAATTGTTAAATGAACTCTTCACATTGGCCTTTGTTATGTATTTTACTTAATCTTACAGTAATAAGAAGTTCAGGGCCAACAGATATACCAATTTTGATTTTTCATATGTTCCTGTTTTGATCCAAGTGATATTTCTCCTTTCAACTGTTCTATACGTTTTATCCTTCATCTATTGTTTAAAAATGTAAATTCAAAAGTAAACAACCGAATCTATGCATTTTGTTACTCATATTGCCGTCAATCACGGACAGATTGAAATAACTTGCAACCAGTTTTAAGGTTATTCATTCAATATTGACGTTCATGACCCTTTTTAGTATTCTTGAGAAACCTATATGTATTTGTAACCATTCTTTTGGAAAGCTATAACAGTACGTACTTTTCCCAAAATGATGCACAACAAAGATAAATAAACAACAAGTCCAACTTTACAAATAAAAATTCCCAAAACAGCATGCCTTAAGAAAACAAACCCTAGGTATAAGATATGATAAGTAAGTTACCTTTGTTTGATTACAGACAGAAAGAAGATTTTGTAATGATTTTCATAACTATACAAACAGTTCATCAATGTTTTTGAACCCTTTACATCTGTTAAACATTGAGTGTTCATGAGACCCAAGAGTCAACGATCAAGTCGTGCCATTGGAATACTTGATATTCATTCTCTATCGAGGGTAAAAGGCAATGCCAATGGCGATAGATTAAGTTTGAGATCTTTCAATAAGATGTATCTTAAGACCAGAACATTGTCAGTTTTCTATGTTGATGAATAAAGGGGGACATTTCGTTATTGTTTATGAAAACCAAAAACACCTGTTTTTTATTAATGCATGTACCAAAAACGTAAAATAATAATATATCATATTTTGCAATAAATTGTTTGACATATTTTTTAACATTTTTGAACAAATATTGTTTTGACAGAAAACTTCATACAATTAAAATGGATATTTTATCTTTCTATATAAAAAAATCGGCAACATAAAAAAGTAAGGTATTATATTATAACTTTTAACATTAAGAATCATTGTGTTCACTGTGGTGGCTGTGTAAAAACAAATAGCATGTTAAAGACCTGTATCTCTTGAAAATCTATCTGAAATGGTTAGCTTTTTATCCGAAGGCAAACATTACATATGGGTGATTAACAAAATTCAATATGTGACTATAATCAGTGTCACAGCTTTAGAACCTGCCATTGGCGGATGATACACAACCATTTAGTGTGACAGAATCCCCGGAGAGCAGTAGTTTATTGTTACATATATCCAGTTGATGTCATCTTGTGAAAGCAAAGGAGATAAAGTGTTTTGAAATTGTGGTCCTCCCGCAGGATGATTGCTGTAAACAAAAATAAATGACAATGAAGAATTTGAGAAAGCACAATTGTGACTATGCATTGCGACTATGCATTGAGGCCAAACATGCGAGCGAACTAGCGAACCAGTGTTGGTACTGTGCTAACAAATTGAACCCAAACCTTACTGTTTGTCTGTTTTGACTGAACATTATGTTATTCATAGACAAATTTTATATTGCATTTAAAGACGTTTCATGCATTGATATGATCTTAATGCTTCTGTACAGTTAGTATAATTGAAAATAAAGACTCTTTATTATTCTTTTTTTCCACAATAGGTTGCTATTAATAACTTGTTTATAAACAGGATGGCAAATATATCGAGCAAACAAGGCATATGATGGTTGCCGACACCTGCCATTCACTTCGCTATACAGTAACTGTTCGATGTTATTCCCTCCAAACAGATATTACTTATTCACTTCTTTCTCTATCTCAAATAGAAACAGGGACGGTAAGTGATATAAAATCGGAAAATTCATCTTCAATATGCCACATCTAGGGGTATTATTCAGTTATCAAGTGTTTGATGTTTGAAATACCTTGAGCTCTGGGCTGGAAAATATCGCAGGTGTAGAGGACAGTAACAACATCATTTAACACAGCTAACTAAATTGACAATGGTGTGATGAATTAAGTACACAATTACATGTATTTATAAAATACAAGTAAAAGTTCGTTTTTGTTGTTTTAAGCTCTTCTGACTTTTGATCTGCTATTGTGCTCGACAGGCAAGGTTTAGAGATAATCTCATTGTTCCTCAGATTGGTCTTTTGGGATAGCAAATGTATCTGTTCTCTCTCCAAATTGACAGTCTTCATCAATTTTGGGTTGTAGCAATCTGGTTTGTCGGGTTTTTTTCAATATGGCCTTGGCAATTAAGAGCTGTTGTTCCAGTTTGTCCATCCTGCTACATCAGTGTATTTGTATACCTTTAACTTTATGCCATATCTATCATGACGATTGTCTTCAAATCGCTGGTAAATTCAAGCTTCATATGGAATGAAGTGAAGGTGGCTAAATTCGGAAGAAATCATGAAGGTAAGGCAATGGCCACCAAAGTATTAGACATTGGATGAACAGTAAGAGATACCTCATTAGATTAACAAGAGTTTCACCCAAGTCGACGGGTGTCAGCGAAATACAAAAAATGTAGGAATGTAGAAATTGGAAGAATCCTAAACTGCACAAGCAAAAACAGCACAAGCATAAACAAACATCAGATAGTTAAGTAGTAAATCATATCCTGTCAATGCAATAACATAAGCATTATAAACCAGGAGCCTTTTTTGATATTTCATACTAAAGTTGTCAACATTGCAAAACATATTTACCAACATAACAAGAATCCCACATGAAATTTTAATATAAATTGAAAATCAATCACCGTTTTATGATTCAAATGTACAAGTTGTTTGAAACAAGTCATCTTTCTGAAGATTATTAATGACAATCCCATTTCATTAGCAACCAAAATATGGAAAGATATTCCCATAACTCAAAACTTTAATCCTTTATACCAGACCATTCAAAATTCAACCTTCGTATGCATCTTCGTCAAGTAGTTACATGAGACCGTAAGGACAGATAGCCAACACATACATGTATAAGCATTAAGAAATCCACACCTCAGATCACCGACTTTCCTCTTCAAGTTATGAATAATGTACGAATGCTTTTGACACTTACAACTGACAGGTTCAGACTGATAGAGATAGATGTCATCTTCAATACTCAATAGGATGTTCGGCGCTTTGTCAGTTGCATAATTGACGAAGATGAAATATGTTGATTCGTGAATTGGCACATTAATAAAACTGTTCAGATATTCAATTGAAAGTGTTTAAAACATAGGGATTTAGTTGGCAAAGTGCCCCTTTGTCATTGGAATGTAAGGCTATATAGACTTATTTTCTTTGCAATGTCGTTTGATGTTATATATATATATATCAATATGCACAAAGTTAGATTTGAATCGATGAAATATATAAGCTTGCTGAAAAAAAAGGCCTTGCTGAAACTGGACGCGTAATTCTCAAAAATCAGTTTAAACATTATATCAATATGGGACATGCAATTTGATACATTGAGGTTCTGGAAAGACGTGACCGGCTACACATTTATTTCATCATTTTAAAAATAATTTCCCAATATGGTCTATGCTACACAGAATACTTTACAATCATAATTCTATACATTATTTGTAATTCTGAAACACCGTATGTTTTCAATGCTAACAAAAACGTTTCTAATTTATATTTGTAAGAAATTTTATTGCGTTATAGAACTCTTATTTCTTATTATTGACTGAAATGCAACATCCAAGATTAAACCTTTTACAATTTATAAGATCTCACATTCAATCATATTTTGAAAAGGAGATATACATTATGTCATCACTTTTTGCATCCAAAATATACCACCATCACCATTGTTGTAATATATCATGTAATTGAAACTGCTGAAGTACAGAACTTCAATTCAACTATCACGCATCGACTTATCTGCAACTTAGAACCGTTATCCGCTCAATAGAATAATTTATCCGCTCAACGGCCGATGAAGTGTAGACATTTAAATTTGCCTCAGGCAGAGCCAGACAGATCAATAATGATGAACTTAACCTTCTTAAACCAAGAGTCAAATAGAGGAATATCTACAACTTCTTACAAAAAAAATCTTGAACTTGGAACATGAAATGAAAGGATGTTGAAACCATCCAGACATAAATATTTGAAGTATATTGATTTGTTTAAAGAAATAGAAAACTTTTGATACACAATTGTTGAAATGTAACCTCGTGAATATCTGGCATTCACCTATGGTTGATTAGAATATCCCTTTTCAAAGTTTATAAATCAATACTTTGATAATATGGTGGGGCTGTAGCTGCAAAAACATGAAAACTAACATTCCACAAATATTCTGCTTTTACGTCGTCATGTCTTGTAAGTGGTACAATTTCTGGTTTGAGTATATTAACTAAACTTCCATGTGTAGAAAAGAAAGTTAATGAATAAAAACATTCTATAAATATAGTATTCCTGAGCTAAGGTTTCCTGGCAATGCTCCATTAATCCTAGTATTGCTATCTTCACTAACAAGCCTCTCTGTCTATTAACAAAGCTGAATGGAATGTTCTCACAGTCAAACAGGGTGTAAATCTCAATCTACTTCACAGTAAATACCATAGTTTACCACAAAGAAGATTCAGTAGAATCATAGTCCGAACGTAATGGAGACCAAATGATCAAAGGAATCCTTAAAATGAAATATTTACCAAATACAATTAGAATCCTTTTGATTTAAATGAAGTTATTAAATAAATAAATATATGATTTGATATCTATAAAATCTTGTTTTTATGATTTCTCTGATGATTCTAACCAATTTAATCTAATGCTTTGGCAATGTTCTTTTCTTACATAAAATGCCTATAGCTATATCAAGTTGTTAATGTTCTTATGTCCTACACTATTTGTGAAGGATCAGTCAGCTACCTCAGATAACAAACAAAATTTTAATTATTTCTCTTTGCCTAAGGTTTATCTAATCATTATTGAAAAGGTTGAAAAATGCAATCCCATTATGTTGCATTCAAAATGTTAAATAAATGTTTGCTTTTAGATCATCTTTAAACTTTACATGTTTTCAACTCCCACAGCCTCCCACACTAAAGTTTTTACCATTAGATCTGACGCAAGTATTATAAGAAACAGTTCAACTTATGTATTGATAGGGAAATGCTTTAAGGGGTAATATTTCTGGTAAAGTACTGTGGCAAATTTTGATGAGTAAAACCTTCGAAGTAAATTCTGTTACATACATGAATAAATCCTGTTAGGAAGAGAATATTTTGGACGATTAACCATAGTTAATAAAAGCTCAAAAAGCTTTTAAATTTCAATGGTTCTTTATAACTCTCATAATGAACTACAAGTTTGCAACAATGTGGATTTATTGATATTCAGAAAATAGTATGTTTGAAGGCACTGATGCACATATAAAAAAATATTTATTGTTTACATAAGATATTAGTCTATGCAAAAAATGCTTTATAGAGTATATAATAACTTAAGTAGATTATTACTTATTAGAATAAATATCATACATCAAGCACAAACTGCATGTCGTTTTTTTAGTGGGAACATCGTTTCATCATGCAAAGCGCCTTGAGCAACCACGAGTGGTTGGATATGAGCGCTATATAAATATCCATATAATAATAATAATAATAAAAATAATAATCATTTGAATAAGGGAATAGTCCACGAAGCTAGAGTCACCAAAAAACGGTTAAATGGTGTAAAAATTCCTTGTAATGATTGCTTGTATCAAATCAAAATAACTCAACATTCAACATTTTTAACACCACAACAAAAAGAAAACTACTCATTGCTTAAAAGGTTTGCTTATCTTTAGTATGGGTTATATAGACATTTCGACTTCCAAACATTGGAACAAACACATCTCACAGTGAATCTGTCAAAGTTAATAGGGTAACTTTTATACACGTATGTGAATGTAACATTGGTTTAGTGATCAGACTTTTATACCTTATACAAAGATTTATTTTACTACATTTTGAATGTTGGTCTTTCAACTTCCTTTTAAAAGATCATGAACAGGGAATGTGGTGATTCAAATACCACCTGAAAAGACTTGGGAAGGTGAAATATACATAACTTCATGATGTACAATCTGGTGTTGCCTGATCACTCCACATTTAAAATCTTGAGTACAGAAACTTATTACTCGCCCGTGTAAGATACCGCAGTGTAATATTTATATGGCAATATTAAACTAGTGAAATAACACAATTGAAGTATGACGTCACAGTAGTGTGTGGTTGTGACGTCATTGTGGAAGCGAGCAATCACAATGGCTGCCGAGTTGCGGAAAAGTTTGTTTCAGCAAACTGTCGCCGGTTTTGCTTAATTTTGAGGGCAAGTAATAAACAGAATACTAAACTCTCTTCCATTGAATGAATGATTTGGCATTAAACTCGCTTTCGCTCGTTTTATACACAATCATTAACTCATTTAATAAAAATAGTAGTAAATGGAAGGTCGTTTAGTATCCTCTATATTTGATATATATGATAAGCTTTTCGAGGACCTATATTTGCCTTTGATCATAATGAAACGGCGACCATTCTAGGTCAAAAGATGAATCCATTTTAAACAAGTGCATTGCGATTTTTAATGATTTTTCTAACTTTATAGGGAGCTTAAACAATTTGATGTTGTATCTGATTAGATGATTGTTGTCATAAGATATTTAAGCACCCCTTCGGGCCACATGTTTTTTCCATCATTTATTATCATTTTATTATTTATCATAATATATTATGTTGTATAATAATATCCCTCATAACTGTTAAAATTATTTTTGAACCATTGTTGTTAGAATAAGTCATTTTTAACATAACATTTTACCAATATTGCATAAAATCAAAACGTAATATTAAATTGAGATGAAAGTTATAAGAAAACGCACTGGCATCAAGCATTGGCTAGTTTGTATCTCATGCTATTTTGCCAATCGTGTATTCCCTTCTTAATAAAACCATTAGAATTCGCATAGAGATGCAGCCCTAGCATTCGTTTAATACTTCATAGATTTCCTTCTCATGCTTTACTTCCTGACGTTCAGATCATTGCTGCTTTCTGATTACATTGTTTTTAGTCAATATGTCTTCTTTTATGCATACTAATGAAGACTTGTGCACTGAGCTGATGGTATAATGACACTAGGGGAATAAACAAATACAGGCCAGCAATAAGGAAGAAGTATATCAGTGTTTTTGACAAAGTTTATGATGACAATGATTCAAAGGGCATAATTAAGGTATATGTCTTGCCTGTTTGTACAGGAAATAACGTCATTGTGTTGGTTTGTCCGAAGCATGCAAGGAAAGCATTATTCCAATGCATAGCATATTTTTAACGCTATCTTATCGTGTGCGGCCGTAGTGTAAGTTGCATTTCATAATAACAAATATAAACTTTGACTTGAGAGATAAAAAGACTCAAACTGTCTATACAAACTGTATTATGAATCCTCTATACTGCTACAGTTTCTGTTTATCGGCAAATATCTTCCTAACGTTAGGCCAAATATGGTTCATTGATTTCACCGAAAACAAATAATGAAACTTAAGTGAACCTACCTCCTTTGTAAGATATATTGGCTATACCAATGATGATTTATAAAGCCGTTTAAATCTATTTTGTACCCAGTAATGTTACGAGTTATCTTACAGTAGTGATATTTTAAACTAACAAACTTCATGATTAGTAACAGATGGTAAGTTTATGACATCTTTATCATAAAAATGATTTTTTACCAGAAAATAATGATCGATTTGTTACAAGGATGCTCCACAAACTTTATGTCAAAATAATTTACAACAGATGTTTTGAAATTAAAACACAACATTGTCACTACAAAATTCTGCATCGCTATAACAAAACATTTTAAAAAGATATGGAAATGTGACATTATTGCTTATGTTACAGTAAGGAACCTAAAACATACTTTGATTGCGATGTTGAACATGGTTCTGAGAAAAGAAACAACTGTTTACTCGAAGAAATACAATCACGTTCCCCTGAAATTTATGAAATGTATAACATTTTGGTCAATCCTTTCAGTTTACATGAATAATGTAAACATTAATTCAATAAAAATATAGTTATGAAGTTAGAGTCATATCTCAATGGCAATCTTTTCTTAGCAAGATAAAGTTTCATGTTTGATAACGCATTTCTTTGTAAAGATATATTTGCTCTTGTATAACATCTTCATCCTCATATTACAAAGATCTACTGCTTTCTTGCACTCGAACAGACTGTTAATCTGTCTACGCTCCATGTTAACTCCTCAAGGATTTGTCTAATCATAATGTGCCATGTGATAGATCAAAGGACCAAATCTCAAACAAAATATACATGGCAAGATCCACTAGCATAATTTTAGTCTATGGTGTATAGATGTTATCAAGGAACAAAGAACCTTGATATTTTGAAATATCATACATTGCAATATGTATAATTACTACATTGATATTCTATGTTCGTATTATTTACTTTGATTTTATACCTGAAAAGCACCTAGACAAAACAGAATTCATGATGGGACTACATCAGTCTAAACAATCACAAATAATTCCTTTTTTTAAATCAACACATTGTCGTATCAAATTTGTCAATGCTGAAAATCGCTCCATCAGGACATGCATAAGAAGGGTCAGAAAATGAGATTAAAACGATCCAGATTCATGAAAGTATTGTCTAGGTTAGTATGATTCTAGAATTGCCAACATCTATATATGACCATTAACTTCAAATAATTAACCATATTCAACTCCTAAAGAGTAATATGTGAAATGGCCATGTATTTGCCTTGTTGGATTTATAGTGTACAGGATATGACTTAGCTGAACATAAAAAACTTGAGACAAACATGCTATCTTTTTTGTGTGCAAATACAAGTAAAACACCAGAGGCTGTTTTGATTGAATAATTGAGGACCTCTTTCTCCCACGCATTGAATTGAAATTATCATGCTCTCTACACAGTTAAACATGTTTATTTGCTTCTACTGCATCAATGTTATTGACATTTCCAGAGATGTTCCTATGGTTTCTTCTGCACCAATGTAATTGACATTTCGAAAGATGTTCCTATGTTTTCTACTGCACTGGTGTATTTTGATAGTTCCAGAGATGTTCCTATGTTTATATAATATATTCATGTTGCAAAATCTAGTCATTAAATTCTCAAATTTCAAATCTGTTAACATAAAAGTATTGACACACATACAGCGTACGCGACATTGGGTTTTCTACGAATCAATAACCATCGATGGTCAAAGCCAAGCATGAATTCATTGTTTCCCTTAAAGCACAAAATCTTTGCAACACTTTTGACTTTAAGTATTATTGACTTAATAAAAAATCTAATTTATACCTTAACAAAAAATAATATACAGTATTTATTTACATGCTATCAATAAAGTGCACGTGTTAACATACCTGAAAACAAAATCTTAAGAAGCACCTTCATTTCTTAAGTAGGAACAGAACCTAGAACAACAAGGCATATTGATATAATGATTACTCATCAAGAACCAAATCTGTGTTTTTACAATTTGATTTTGTTCTGGTACTTATTTCAAATTTAACATTGTTTCACGGGAAAATACATTTTTGATTGATTTAGTTTAATTTACAACTTATTCATACTTGTTCTATACATTATATTACACATATGCATTATTTATCCTATGTCACGGTATATTGAGTTACTCCTTGCTATGATATAGTGAGAGTCATTTCCACTCTACAAGAAATGCCTGACGATGATTAGATCATCAATAGTTCTGACATGTTTCTGAAATAGTATCATAACTGACAGACTCGGACAACCTTCTAATTTACAGGAGTACAAACCATAGTCAGTATCGTTAGTCCCCAAATTGATAATGTTACATTAGAAGTGAAAGTTGAACCTTGAACTCTTACCAGTAAGTAGCAATATACAGCTGCGTACTTTACAAAACCGACAATGTTGACATTTCACTACTTAAGTTAAGATTCAGTTTGCATTAACAGATTTCGTATGTCATACCCAACAGATAAACGTAACAAATTTGGCAGGTCTTTGAAGTGACCAGTGGTCAAAATTTCAAAAACACTGTTTTTTATTTTTCTCTACAAAATCTTTCAAAAGTAATCAACAGCTTTAGATCTTACTAATATTTGTTCCTTTGCAAAAAGGCAATGTAATTGTGCTGACTGTTATTTAAATGGATTATTTTAATCAAAATTTAAGAATATGAATTTCACAAATAATATCCCATCTGTCTATTTAACCATGCCAAATATCGACAATCAGCACCAGTGACAAGATGGTCCCGAAATATGGTTTGGGAATGGTTATTTTACACGAGGGCAATTAAAGATCCTTTGTAAGTGGTCCTGGAGTTACTTCAAGGACGTGAAAACTAAACCCAAATTGCACTATATTTGCACTAAAATACATAAGCAAGTGAACAAACTTAAGGTAATCTCTTTTTCAATTGCATAAGTCAAGATTATTTAGAAATTAGTACAGACGAGTTTGAAATAAAAGAGTTATCTCCCCTTACATGTTTTTCGTAACTATGGACATTCATAATGCTCTAACATTGTGATTATTATTCGCAACGTCAGTATCTGTGTGATGTGCAATCATCATTTGTCATTGACATGTTGGTACTAAGTTAAACCATTTGAAAATGAAAAATATGAAACATATATATATACATCCAAGAAATTGAATTATTCATCGAAATGATCACTCTGCTTCGCTCCGACTGAAGGAACTCCATACAGCATTCATTTAAAAAAGAGAGCGGCTAAACTGTTGAGCTTCAAGCGAGATAGGCTATCTCTTCTGATTGGTCGAGCGGCTGATTTAAGAGTTCAAAACCAGAGGGACAACCCGCCTCTCCAGTCAATCTAAGATCAACAGTATGACCTAATATAAAACCTGTTGATTCTACTTAGTCTATTTAGATTGTGAGAATCAAGACATCTATTTGCTTAAAAAATATATGAAACTCTTAATCTAAAGAATAGGACTACTAATATATCGTGCATGATGCTCGAGCTATTTATTGATCGAGTTCCTCTACTGATAATTTCTTCGTAGTTATCTTATTTGACGCACGATATCGTTAATTGAACTCTTAACCTTGGCCTTTGTTATATACTTTACTTAATCTTACAGTAATGAAACGTTCAGAGCCAACCGATATACTAATTTTGATTTTCATAGATCCTGTTGTAATCCAAGTGATATTTATCCATTCAATTGTTCTAAACAATTTATATTTTATCTTTTGTAAATGTAAAAGTAAACAACCGAATCTATGCACCGTTTTACTCATATTATCATAAACCTCGATCAGATTGTAATAAATTACAACTAGTTTTCAGGCTACTCAATCTATGTTGACCTTCATGACCTTTTTAAATATTCTTGAGAAACCTATATGTATTTGTAACCATTCTTTTGGAAAGCTATAACAGAACATTAAAACAACAAGCCCAACTTTACAAATACAAATTTACAAAACTTCATGCCTTTAGAAAACAAACCCCAGATAATGATTGATATAATGATATAACAGTACATTAATGTTTTTTAACCCTTTACATCTGGTTAACATTGACCCTTCATAGAAGCGATTACAGTTACCGATTTTGAATTTATAGTAATTTGATGAATTAAACTTGATTAGGGTTGTTGTAATATTTGCATGCTAAATTTTTTATATCTTCATCACAGGCCCTTGGTTCATTAAAAATCTCATATTGTTCCCGCTGCAACAAAATAATATAAAAACTTGGACGACGCCTTCAATGCAAAGCCTTCATAGATAATGACCCAAAGGCCTGTAGTCTACAAGACTCAAGAGACAACGGTCTAGTCGTGCCATTAATTGTGTGACACAGTGGTTTTTATTTTTAAACAATTATGTTTTAGACAGAATTAAAATGTAATATCTTATCTTTCTATCTACATAAAAAACGGCAACATTAAATAGTAAGGTATTTTAGTATCATTTTTTTAAATTGAGGATCATTGTGTTCACTGTACACATGTAACAGTTATGTAAAAACATATATAGCATGTTAAAGATCTGTATCTCTTGAAATTCTATCTGAAATGGAAACGTTTTTACGAATCCTTAGAAATACCTGCCATTGGCGGATGATACACAACCATTCAATGTGACAGAATCCCCCGGAGAGCAGTACTTTATTGTTATAAATATCCAGTTGATGTCATCTTGTGAAAGTAAAGGAGATAAAGAGTTTTGAAATGTGGTCCTCCTGCAGGATGTTTGGATGTTGTTTGTAAACAAAATTAAATGACAATGGAGAATTTGAGAAAGCACACAACGCAATTGTGATTATGCATTGCGACCAAACATGCGACCATTGATTGGAACTAGCGAACCACTGTTGGTGCTGCGCTAAATAATTAGTGTAACATTGTACCCAAACCTTACTGTGTGTATGTTTTGACTGAACATTATGTTATTCATAGACAAATTTTATATTGCATTTAAAGACGCTTCATGCAGTGATTGATATGATCTTAATGCTTCTGTACAGTCAGCATAATTAGAAATAAAGACTCTTTATTATTCTTTATTATAAGGCTTTTATTATATTGAGCAAACAAGGCAATATGATGGTTGCCGACACTTGCCATTCACTTCGCTATAACTGTTCGATGTTATTCGCTCCAAACATATACTACTTAAACACTTCTTTGTCTATCTCAAATCGAAACAGGGACGGTAAGTGATATAAAATCGGACAATTCATCTTCAATATGCCACAACTAGGGGTGTTATTCAGATATCAGTAAAAGAGAAGTCATAATGAAGTGTTCGATGTTAGAAATACCTTGAGTTCTGGGCTGGAACAGTTGTAGATAAGTTTTAATGTAACATAAACAAGGAAAAAACATTACACTTGTTAAAAGTATTGACTAATTTTATTTGTTTCATAACATGTAAAATTATTACATTATTGAAAGAGGCTAAAACTTGCTTCATATTGATCGTTGGAGGGAGTGAGATATTTTACTAACGGTTAAAAAATACCATCTATCACTTTCATGCTTGGTATAGGTGATGTTCTTTAAACTTGCTGTACATTTATCGTCACGAGGTCTGCAACAACATCATTAGTACAGTATTCTTACTAAATTGACAATGGTGTGATGAATTAAATACACAATTACATATATCAACAAAAGAAAAGTAAAAGTTCGTTTGCATTGTTTTAAGCTTTTGAGTTTCCCCCACAGCTTTTAAAATTTGTGCACACCATCAAGTGATAAGCCTACGGTTAATGTTAAAACAGTCAGTGAAACTTGACAAATCTCATTGGAAGCTTATGAATAAAAGTGTTATAAATAATACGAATATGCCATAGAATTGCTCAAGTTCATGATCGTCTATGTAATAAAAACCTCCCCTGACGATTAGAAGAATTGCAACAATTTAACACAAACCACCCTCGCCTTTGCTGGCAGAGTTATTTGTACTTTGAACTAACCCAAGAAGACAGCTACAGAATATAAATTTGATGTTAATCTCGCATGGGACATACTGTGTTGCATTGCCAATAAAAAAATCTGTATTTCTTCACTGCCGCAGGGCAAATGCTCTTCTGACTTTTGATCTGCTATTGTGCTCCACACGCAAGGTTTAGAGATAATCTCATTGTTCCTCAGATTGGTCTTTTGGGATAGCAAATGTATCTGTTCTCTCTCCAAATTGACAGTCTTCGTCTATTTTGGGTTGTAGCAATCTGGTTTGTCGGCGTTTTTTCAACTGATATGGCCTTGGCAATTAAGAGCTGTTGTTCCAGTTTGTCCATCCTGCTACATCAGTGTATTTGTATACCTGTGACTTTTACACGATATCTATCAAGGCAATTGTCCTTAAAACGCTGAACATTGGTAAATTCAAGCTTTCTATGGAAGTGAAGGTAGCTGAATTCGAAAGAAATCAGGAAAGTAAGGCAATGGCCACGAAAGTATTAGACATTGGATGAACAGTAAGTCATACCTCATTATAAGAACATGATTTTCACCCAAGTCGACGGGTGTCAGCAAAATACATGTACAAAAAATGTAGGATGTTCCAAAATTGGAAGAATCCTAAACTGCACAAGCACAAACAGCACAAGTATAAACAAATATCAGATATGCTCAAAGTAGTTAATCATATCCAGTCAATGCAATAAAATAAGCATTATAAACCATGAGCCATTTTTGATATTTCTTACTAACGTTGTCAACATTGCAAAACATATTTACCGACATAACAAGAATCGCGCATGAAATTCTAATGTAAATTGAAAATCACCGTTTTTATGATTCAAATGTATAAGTTGTTTGAAACAAGTCATCTTCCTGGAGATCATTAACGACAATCCCATTTCATTAGCAACAAAAATATGGGAAGATATTCCCATAATTCAAAACTTTAATGCTTTATACCAGACCATTCAAAATTCGTATGCATAATGCATTTAGTAAAAGAATTAACGCAATGATCGTCAAGTAGTTACATGAGACCCTAAGGACAGATAGCCAACACATACATATATAAGCATTAAGAAATCCACACCTCAGATCACCGACTTTCCTCTTCAAGTTATGAATAATGTACGAATGCTTTTGACACTTACAACTGACAGGTTCAGACTGATAGAGATAGATGTCATCTTCAATACTCAATAGGATGTTCGGCGCTTTGTCAGTTGCATAAATGTACGAAGATGAAATATGTTGATTCGTGAATTGGCACATTCATAAAAATGTTCAGGTATTCAATTGAAAGTACTAAAAAACATCGGGAATTAGCCTGGTTTGCAAAGTGTTCCCTCTTCATTTGAATGTAAGACAATATAGACTTATTTTCATTGCAACGTCGTTTGATGTTCGATGTATATATCAATATGCACAAAGCTAGATTTGAATCGATGAAATATATAAGCTTGCTGAAAAATATAGGCCTTGCTGAAATTCGATGCGTAATTCTCAAGAATCAGGTTAAACATTATATCAGTATGGGACATGCATTTTGATACATTGAGGTTCTGGAAAAACGTGGCCTACACATTTATTTCATCATTTTAAAAATGATTTCCAAATTTGGTCTATGGTACACAGAAGACTTTACAATCATAATTCTATACAATATTTGTTATTCTGAAGCCAGGTATGTTTTCAATGGTAGGAAAAACGTTTGTAATTTATATTTGTAAGAATTCTTATTGCGTTATAGAGCTCTTTTTTATTATTGTATGACATGCAAGAAACAAGATTAAACCTTTTACAATCCATAATATCACACATTCAATCATATTTTGAAAAGGAGATATACATATGACATCACTTTTTGCATCCAAAATATACCACCCTCACAATTGTTGTAATATATCATATCTGTATATATCATATATCATGTAATTGAAACCGCCAGAACAGAACCTCAATTCAACTATCACGCATCGACGTATCTGCAACTTAGAGCCGTTATCCGCTCAATAGAATGAATTATATAACAGCCGATGAAGTGTAGACATTTAAATTTGCCATAGGCAAAGCCAGACAGATCAATAACGATGAACTTAACCTTCTCAAACCACGAGTGAAATAGAGGAATATCTACAACTTCCATACAAAAAAATGTTATACTGGGAACATGAAATGAAAGGATGTTGAAATCATCCGGACATAAATATTTGAAGTATATATATTGATTTGTTTAAAGAAATAGAAAGTTTTTGATACACAATTGTTGAAACGAAACCTCGTGAATTTCTGGCATTCAAATTTGGTTATACAAATAGAATATCTCTCTTTAAAGTTTATAAATCAATACTTTGATAATAAATAATGTGGCTGCCAAAACATGAAAACTAACATTTCACGAAAATCCTGCCTTTGCGTCGTGGTGAAAAGAAAGTTAATGAATAAAAACATTCTATAAATATAGTATTCCTGTGCTAAGGTTTCTTGGCAGTGGTTCATTAATCCTAGTATTGCTATCTTCACTAACAAGTCTCTCTGTCTGTTAACAAAGCTAAATGGAATTTTCTCAGCCAAACAGGGTGTAAATCTTAATCTACTTCACAGTAAATAACCATAGTTTACCACAATGAAGATTTAGTAGAATCACTTGTCCGAACGTAATGGAGACCAAATGATCAATGGAATCCTCAAAATGAAATAATTACCAAATACAATTAGAATCCTTTTGATTTAAATGTAGTTATTAAATAAATAATTTATGATTTGATATTTATAAAATCTTGTTTTTATGATTTCTCTGATGATTCTAACCAATTTAATCTAATGCTTTGGGAATGTTCTTCTCTTACAGATAACTGCCTATAACTATATCCAGTTGTTAATGTTCTTATGTCCTACACTATTTGTGAAGGATCAGTCAGCTGCCTCAGATAACAAACAAAATGTTAATTTTTTCTCTTTGCCTAAGGTTTATCTAATCATTATTGAAAAGGTTGAAAAATTCAATCCCTTTTGCTGCATTTTAAAACTGTAAATGTGTTCAACTCCCACAGCCTCCCACACTAAAGTTTTTTCCATAAGATCTGACGCAAGTATTTTAAGAAACAGTTCAACTCATGTATTGATAGACAAATGCTTTAAAGGGGCAGTAGCACATTTGGGGGGGGGGGGGGGGGAATATAAGGTGATGTCAAGAAACTGAACATTAATGGTTCCAATTGAAAGACAATGCCTTTACACTAAATGGAGCAGTAATAATTCAAATATATAATGTAAAATTAGCCATTCGATTTCTTTTTCTTATACAAAATTAATTAAAGGTGTTCACACAAAATGGCCGCCCATGTATTTTAGGTTAACCTTCATACTTTGTTCTCTGATTATGGATAATTGGTTCGTGTTATGAGATTTTTGACACTAGCAAAATAATACATGAAGCATTAACGTAAAGTTATCAGTGGAAAATTTACAATAAAAATTATCAAAAAACGTGCTACTGCCCCTTTAAGGGGTAATATTTCTGGTAACGTACTGTGAATTTGGGCAAATTTTGATGAGTAAAATGCTGTTACATACATGAATAAATATTGTTAGAAAGGGACATTTTTGGACGATTAACCATAGTTTATAAAGTTCAAAGAGCTTTTAAATTTCAATGGTTCTTTAGAACTTTCATAATGAACTACAAGTTTGCAACAAAGTGGGTGTATTGATATTAGGGAAGTAGTATATTTGAAGGCACTGATGCACATATAAAACCATTTATTTATTGTTTCCATAAGATATTAGTCTATGCAAAATATGCTATTTAGAGTCTATAATAACTTTACTTGATTATTATTTATCAGAATAAATATTATGCATCAAGCACAAACTGCATGTTGTTATTTTAGTGAGAACATCGTTTCATCATTTAAATAAGGGAATGGTTCACTTAGCTAGCTTCAACGAACGTGGTAAAATGGTTTAAGAATTCCTTGCAAAGATTGCTTGTCTCAAATCGATATAATTCAATACTTTTCGTAAGATCCCTTCGCTTTGAAAGTTTTTTATGCCCATCATACATTCAATATCTGTAACGCCACACCAAAAAACAAACTACTCATTGCTAAAGATGTTTGCTTATCTTTAGTATCGGATATGCACACAAGTTTCTGACTTCCAAACATTCGACCAAACACATCTCACAGTGAATTACTTTCATACAGTATATACATGAATGTAATATGAGTGTTAGTGACCATACTAATATATATAATACAACGATATAATTAGTATGTAGGTTTAATACTGTACAGCGTCACTCATTACTCACTAGTATATCATATAAAATCTGTAATTTTGGCTGCCTTATAAAAGTGTTAACAATTGTTTACTCTACATTTCATATACCCTAACCAATGAGGTATCCGTTTTAAACTTCTGATTAAAAGATCACGAACGAGGAATGATGTGATTCAGCTACCATCCCTTGTAAACTAACTGAAATGACTTGGGAAGTAGATCGATGTTATGGAATGTTATTTTTTCATGATGTACAATTTGTTGTTGCCTGATCACTCCAGTTTTCACATTTTGAGTACAGAAACATATACTCTGATAAGCTTTTCGAGGACATCTATTTACAGATTATCATAATGAAATGGCGGCCATTCCAAACCCAAAGAGAAATCTATTTCAATTAAGTTCATTGGGATTGAATTTTCTTACTTTAGAAGAAGCTTAAAGGGGCAGTAGCGGGTTTTAGGGGAAATATAAGGTGATGTTAAGAAAATGAAATAAAATGGTTCCAGTTAAAAGACAATGTTTTCTAACTAAATGGAGCAGTGATAAATCAAATATATAATGTGAAGTTCAGCCACAAAATGAATTTAAGGTGTTCACAGAAAAATCGCAGCCAATGGACTTTATGTAAATCTATATAATTTGTTCTCTGACTATAGATGATTGGTTTGTGAAATGCGATTTTTGACACTATCAAAATATTACAAAATATTAGCATAAACGTGAAAACTTATAACTATAAAATTAAAAAAACTTGCTACTGCCCCTTTAAAACTATTTTGTATGGTATCTGACTAGACAAGTGTTACCATAAGATATTAAAGCGCCCTTTCGGGTCACATGTTGTGCCAAAGAAGTAATATAATAAAAGTTTAAAGATAAAGGAAGAATAAAAGTCGTGTCATAAAGAAGATGGCCGTTGAAATCTTATATGACATCAATTTGAATACATGTACCAACCAATTTAAAAAATTTAATACTTTTTTTTTTTTTGTTACAGCAATTGCTTTAGAGTATGTGTAATATTATAATATTCCTTTTATTTGTTCTGAAAATAAATCTAAAAAAACAAATCCCTGAAAGGATTTTTGAACCATTTCGGTAAGAATAACATGATTATAACAAAATGATATACCAACATTGTGTATATCAATACGACATATTAAATTGAGACGGGTTTTAATAAAAGTGGTAAGAAAATGCACTGGCATCAAGCATCATTCTCTTGCTTGTTTGTATTTCATGTTATTTCCGTTTTATGTTATTTTTTTTATAAACGTCTACTCCCTTCTTAATAAACCATCATAATTTGCATAAAGACTCTGGTTTAGCATTCGTTTACTACTTCATAGATTTTCTTTCATGCTTTACTTCCTTCAGGCCATTCCTGCTTTGTGATCACATCAGTCTAGTTAATATGTCTTCTTTAAGGCATACTGATGAAGACTTGTTCACTGAGCTGATGGTATAATGACACTATGGGAATAAACAAATACAGGCAAGCAAAAAGTATGAAGTATATTACTGCTGTTGACAAAGTTTATGATGACAATGATCTAAAGGGCATAATTAAGGTATATGTCTTGCGTGTTTGTACAGGAAATAACGTCATTGTGTTGGTTTTCCCTAAGCATGCCAGGAAGGCATTATTCCAATGCATAGCATATTTGTATCTTATCTTGTGAAGCTGCAGTGTCCGTTGCATTTCAAGATAACAAAATATAAACTTTGACTTGAGAGATAACAACACTCAATGTACCCATAAGAACTGTTTTATGAATCCTCTATTGCTGCACATCAGACACTTCAACTACAGTTACTGATTAGATGTTACCACTGATTGGCAAACATTATCATTGCGTTAGGCTAAATATGGTTCATATATTTCACTTAAAAACAAAATATGAAACTTAAATAAAACTTTGACATGTAAGATATATATTGGCTATACCAATGATGTTAACAATCACTTCTGTGCCAGTAATATAACAACTGATCTTTACGGTAGTGACATTTAAAACTAACAAACTTCATGATTAGAAATGAAGTTAAATTTCCTCTACGTATAATGAAGTTTTTTGAGCATGTTCATATAACAAGGATATGTATCATATCATGAATTATGGGTCAAATGGCCTTGCAACAATAAAACGATTGAATTGGATATATAGCAAGTGATCAGATTCTTTGAATTCATAGTTCTAAGCAAACCGTAACTTTGATTTGTTGTCCAAAAAGTCATATATACATATTTAAATATGCATGACTTTGTATTCCAACAGGCCACTCTATATATCCCGTATTCCAACAGACCACTCTATATATCCCGTATTCCAACAGACCACTGTCATATATAAAAAACTGTCATGACCACTGTCATATATATTCCAAAAGTCATATATAAATATATACATATTTATATATATATATATTTCTCGCACTCTTCCCTTAGTAGATACTTTTCAAATTCAAAGTAACAGATGGTAAGTTAATGACATTTTCTCATAAAAAGGGTTTTGTTAACAGAAAATAATGATCGATTTGTTACAAGGATACTCCACAAACTTTATGTCTAAATGTTTCTTATCATTTACAACAGATGTTTTGAAAATAAAACACGCCATTGTCGCTACAAAACTCTGCATCACAGTAACAACACGTTTTAAAAATATATGGAAATGTGACATTATTGCTTATGTTACAGTAAGGAACCTAAAACATACTTTGATTGCAGAAAAACGATGTTGAACATGGTTCTGAGAAAAGAAACAACTGTTTACTCAGAGAAATACAATCACGTTCCCCTGAAATTTTCTAAATTTGAAAAATATCATACATGCATAATATTTTGGTCAACCCTTTCAGTTTGCATGAATAATGTAAACGTAAAATCAATACAAAATATAGTTTCAGTAGTTAGAGTCATATGTCAATGTCAATCTTTTCCTAGCAAGATAAAGTTTCATGTTTGATAACGCATTTGTTTGTAAAGATATATTTGCTCTTGTATAACATCTTAATCCTTATATTACAAAGATCAAGTGCTTCCTTGAAATTGAACAGACTGTTAATCTGTCTACGCTCCATGTTAACCCCTCAAGGATTTGTCTAATGGTAATGTGCAATGTGATAGATCAAAGGACCAAATCTCAAACAAAATATACATGGCAAGATCCACACCAAATTTTAGTCTATGGTGTATAGATAATACCACCGAACTAAGAACCTTGATATTTTGAAATATTTTCTTTTCAAGTATGTATGATTGCTACATTGATATTTTATTTTCGCATTCACTTTGATTTCATACCTGGCATCTAGACAAACAAATATTATTATGACACTATACAATGATGCAGAGGCAACTGCAGAATTATAAAAATGTTTTAAGAAAATATATATCATCCAATTCAAAGTCATGCAAATTTTGAAAATGAATGAATTATTGCATCACATGAAGATGGTATCGTTGCATTTGTTAATGTTACGTGCCACATTTTATTGGAAATTCGTGGATATATTACACTTTTTCACACATGACTTTGTATTTGAATTTCTTGTAGCATGGTCCTAAAAGTTAAAAGTGATGTCCTATCATTTTGAGGTTATAATGTTTATGACGCCATGGCAGTGTATTGTCATTACTTGTAATCAACGATAAGAGGCCTTAATAAAACTTCATTCAAGTATTAAATGGTGTCTGTAAATACATCAGTATAAACATTCACAAATAGATCCTTTTTTTAAATCAACACATTGTCGTATCAAATTTGTCAATGCTGAAAATCGCTCCATCAGGACATGCATAAGAAGGGTAAGAAAATGAGATTAAAACGATCCAGATTCATGAAAGTATTGTCTAGGTTAGTATGATTCTGGTATTGCCAACATCTATATATTACCATTAACTTCAAATAATGAACCTTATTCAACTCCTAAAGAGTAATATGTGTAATGACCATGTATTTGCCTTGTTGGATTTATAGTGTACATGATATTATGATACTTAGCTGAACATAAAAAACTCGAGACAAACATGCTATCTTTTCTTTTGCAAATACAAGTAAAACACCAGAGGCTGTTTCGATTAAATACCCTAGGACCTCCCTCTCCAACGCATTGAATTGAAATACCTTGGTCTCTGCACAGTTAAAATTTCTTCCTTTGCTTCTACTACACCAATGTATTTGACATTTCCAGAGAAGTTCCTATGGTATCTACTGCACCGATGTAATTGACATTCAAGAGATATGCCTATGTTTTGTACTGCACCAATGTAATTGACATTTCCAGAGAAGTTCCTATGTTTTGTACTGCACCAATGTAATTGACATTTCCAGAGATGTTCCTATGTTTTCTACTGCACCGATGTATTTTGATAGTTTCAGAGATGTTCCTATGTTCATATAATCTATTCATGTTGCAATTTTCCTTATCTAGACATTAAATTCTCAAATTTCAAATCTGTTGATATAAAAGTATTGGCTCACATACAGCGTATGCGACATCGAGTTTCTACGAATCCATAACCACCGATGGTCTCAACCAAGCCTGAATTCATTGTTCCCTTTAAACAACAAGGTTTATACAACACTAGTCACTTTATATAGTATTGACTTAACACTACCTACAAATGGAATTATACCTTAACAATGAATAATAAACAGTATGTTATCAATGAAGTGCACATGTTCACAATACCTGAAAAAAACGTCTTAAGAAGCACATTAATATCATCAGCAAGAACAGAAGCTAGAACAACATGGCACATTGATATAATGATTACTCATCAAGAACCAAATCTGTGTTTATAAAATCTGAATTTTTTCTGGTACTTATTCCAAATTTAACATTGTTTCTTGAGAAAATACATTTTTGATTGATATGGTTTATTATACAAATTATTCACACAAATAGCTGTATTTGACAGTAGCGATGTTTCGGTATATATTTTAATACCGTTTTCAAGCATATCTAACGGTATTAGAATCTATACCAACACGTCAAATAAAAGAACTTGTTCGTCCTAGATTTACCCTTGTCTTCCTTATACCATGAACTTCTCAAATGTTATTCAAACAGTTCATGTAGCTATATGTTCTATACATTATATAACACATATGTATTATTAATCCTATGTCACGGTATATTGAGTTACTCCTTGCTACGATATAGTGAGAGTCATTTGCACTCTACAAGAATTGTCTGACGATGATTAGTTCATCAATAGTTCTGACATGTTCCTGAAATAGTATCATAACTGACAGACTCGGACAACCTTCTAATTTACAGGAGTACAAACCCTAGTCAGTATTGTTACTCCCCAAATTGATAATGTTACATTAGAAGTGACAGTTGAACCTAGAACTCTTACCAGTAAGTAGCAATATACAGCTGCGTACCTTAAAAAAACAGTAATGTTGAAAAATACCTAACAGATATCCGTTACAAATTTGGCAGATCTTTGAAGTGACCAAGGGTCAAAACAATGATTTTTATTTTTCTCTACAAAATCCTTCAACAGTGGTCAACAGCTTTAGATCCTATTCATATTTGTTCCTTTGCACTAATGCAATGTAATTGTGCTGACAGTTTTATTACATAGTCTATATTGATTATTTTAATAGAAATTTAAGAATCTGTCTATTTAACCATGCCAAATATTGACATTCAGCACCAGTGACAAGACGGTCCCGAAATATGGTTTGGGAAAGGTTATTTTACACATGGACAATTGATGATCCTTTGTAAGTGGTCCTTGAGTTCAAGGACGTCAAAACGAAACCCAAATTGCACTATATTTTCACTAAGATACATAAGCAAGTGAACAAACTTAAGATACTCTTTTATTTAAATATTTAGATTATTTAGAAATTAAAACAAACGAGTTTGAAATAAAAGAGTTATCTCCCCTTCATGTTTTTTTTGTAAACATGGACATTTATCCTGCTCTAACTGGATTATTATTCGCAACGTCACTATCTATGTGATGTGCAATCATCATTTGTCATTGACAAATTGGTACTACGTTAAACCATTTGAAAATGAAAACAAATATTAAAATTTCTTTAATACTTCCAAGAAATCGATTTATTCATCGAAATGGTCACTCTGCTCTGCTCCAATTGAAAGAACTCCACAGAGCATCAATTTCTAAAAGAGTGCGGCTGAGTTGTTGAGCTTCCAGCCAGATAGGGCCAAGCGACTGAGTTCAGAGGGACGATCTGCCTCACCGGTCAATCTTAGGTCAACAGTATGACCTAATATAAAACCTGTTGATTCTACTTAGTCTATTTAGATTGTGAGAATCAAGACATCTATTTGCTTAAACAATATATGAAACTCTTAATCTAAAGAATAGGAGTACTAATATATCGTGCATGATGCTCGAGCTATTTATTGATTGAGTGCCTCTACTGTTAACGTCTTCGTAGTTATCTTATTTGACGCACGTAAAATGAACTCTTAACCTTGGCCTTTGTTATGTACTTTACTAAATCTTACAGTAATGAAAAGTTCAGAGCCAACCGATATACTAATTTTGATTTTTATAAGCACGTTTTTTGGAAATTTTATATTTTCAGATTTTCACTGAAAATTGTACGCTAATGCTAAATGTATCATTTTGATAGTGTTAAAAATATCATGACACAAGCCAATCATCCAAAGTCCGAGAACAGATTTTGAAGTTTCACATAAAGTCCATTGGCGGACATTTTTGTGTGAACACCTTTAATTCATTTTGTTGAACAAAGAATGGCATGACTGAACTTTACATTATATGTTTGATTTATTACTGCTTCATTTAGTTTAAATACATTGTCTTTCAATTGGAACCATTTATTTTTATTTTCCTAACATCATCTTATAATACCCCTAAAACGTGCCACTGCTCCTTTAAGACCAGAACATGGTTTGTTTTCTACGTAGATGAATAAAAGGCGACGCTAGTACATTCAAAGAACACCTGGTTTTTATTAATGCACGTATCAAAAACGTTACTTTTCATGAAATTTTCCCATAATTTAAGATAATTATCAATCATGTTTTGCAATTATTTGTGTGACACGTTTTATTTTTATTTTTAAACAATATGTTTATGACAGAATTAAAATGGATATCATATCTTTCTATCTACATAAAAATCAACAACATTAAAAATTAAGGTATTTCATTATCATTTAAAAAAAAGGACCATTGTGTTTACTGTGCACATGTGACAGCTATGTAAAAACAAATAGCATGTTTAAGACCTGTATCTCCTAGAAATCTATCCTAAATGGTTACCTTTTTATCTAGAGACAAACACTAAATATGCGTGATTACCGAAATTTGATATGTGACCATAATCAATGTCGAATCCTTAGAATCACCTGCCATTGGCGGATACACAACCATTTAGTGTGACAGAATCCCTGGAGAGCAGTACTTTATTGTTATATATATCAAGTTGATGTCATCTTGTGAAAGTAAAGGAGATAAAGTGTTTTGAAATTGTGGTCCTACTGCAGGATGTTTGTTGTGAACAATAATCTAAAAAAAGGATTAGAAATAGCACATATAAAAATAGTTTACACATTAAGCATATCTTTGAACATATATTCTTAAACCAAACAGTGTTATACTTTAGTAAAGTTACAAAAATACCCAAAATGCATCATCTGCTATACAAATAAATTGGAACGTTAGAAGTACACTTAGGGGCAAAGATACGACACCATATAAAATGCATGATAGGTTAAGCAACGAGTGATTGTTACGACTGAAACAAGGATATTTCGTGTCCTCAAGAGCCAATTGAAATGAGATTTTGAGTTCAAAAATATATTTCTTTACATTTTTTGAAAAACACGCCTTTCAAAAAAACGCTGTTTAAAAATCTCCTTAAAGGGGCAGTAGCACGTTTTTTGATAATTTTATATTTTAAAATTTTCAGTGATAATTGTAAGTTAATGTTAAATGTATTATTTTGACAGTGTCAAAAATGTCATTACACAAGTCAATCATCCATAGTCGGAGGACAAAGTATGAAGATTCACCTAAAATACATAGGCGGCCATTTTTGTGTTAACACCTTTAATTCATTTTCTGTAAGAAAAAGGAATCGCATGGCCAAACTTTACGTTTAATATTTGAATTATTACTGCTCCATTTAGTTTAAATACACTGTCTTTCAATAGGAACCATTAATTTTCATTTTCCTGACATCACCTTATTTTCCCCCTAAAAACGTGCTACTGCCCCTTTAACTAGACGAGATATGATAACGAAAATGGCCCTTTTGCTTGTATTTAAATATAAACCAACTTACTTAATGCATGAACAAATAAATTTCTGTCAAGTCTTTTTATATATATTGATAACATCTCTAATTCATCAAATTTTTAAATTTCAATATTTTTTCATTCCCATTCTTAAGATTATGACCAAACATAACAAACTGCTGTTTTAGGAACCCTTGTGTATTTGAACTGTCATACAATTACAAGTTTCATACTTTGATGTTTGAAATTATGAGTACTTCTTCACAACTGATGTGCCCATCACAAAGGTTCGTAGTCGCATTTCATATACAACAGGACTTTGTTTTGTACTCTTTTTAAACGTTGGTATCGTTTCTTTTGCCCCTGAGTGTATAACAGTTATCTTTAACCTATTAACATGTAAGGGTGACATAACTGAGTAGAGAGGTGCAATACCCATATATTGTTGAAATGTTTTAATCAATGCTAATTTCAAGACACTTCGTCATATATGATACTATATGAGAGTAATATTTTTACCTGTTGTTTCATTTTTGAACGAGAGATCTATCTTTTCATCACCTCAACCAAACTTTGACCATGTCTTACTATACATCAGTGTCAATCCATTTCTACGAATGGTTCCTTATTAAAGGGACAGTAGCACGTTTTAGGGGGAAGGTAAGGTGATGTCAGGAAAATGAAAATAATGATTCCAATAAAAAACAAGGTATTTAAACTAAATGAAGCAGTAATAAATCAAATATATAATGTAGAGTTCAGCAATGCGATCCCTTACACAAAATATATTTTACAAACGTGCTGCTGCCCCTTCAAAACACGCCCTATTGTTCTCACTAGTGTTAGGCTGGCTTTTACAGATCCACGTTTGCCTTTGCAAGATGTTAGCATGGTCAGTTCAATCAATGTTGGTCAATTGTCAAATACATAATATTGATAAGCTAAATAAGTTTAATCTTCTACTTTAGTACATAAAGTAATGAGCTTATTCAATGCCTACATTTATCATATCCAGAATGCACATTTCATCATAAAGTTTATTTAATGTATGAAATTGCTTACAAACTGCTACAATAAATCACTTCTTCTAATGGTCATTTTGACTCTCTAGTTATTTACTTCAGTGTCCTAGTTAATATCTATACCTTAGAGCATCGTGTGAAATTTGTGGCATAACAAGAAATCGAGTACTGAATGCTTCTCATGGTCATGCAGATATTGTGACATGCAAATGTGCCAGGGTGAGGTCAAAAGCATTTTTACTGGCTTCGGCTGGAGAAATAATCCTTTTGGCCGAACAGGTAGTCTATAGAGTGTAGGACTCTCAACCCGGAGGTCCCGAGTTCCAATCCCGCTGGAAAATATTGGATTTTCTTTCAGAATACACAATCATATATAGATACTTTTTATAAAATTCTAAATAGCAAATTCTCATAACGTGACCAGGACAATGGCTTATTGTCGCCAAAAATCTGAAACATTTATGTTCACGCTACAGGTAGTACCTATTAAGTATTCTAATATAATGAATAATTCTTGCGAACACATGATTTAACTTATCAAGAAGAACATTTTCATGAACGTCAATACTGTTGATATGACTTCTGTTGAAAGTAAGCACAGCATTTTCTGCTGACATCAGCTTGAAAAAATAAAAAATATCACTCAATATACAGTCATATGCATATTTATAAATACAACTGTACAAGGTCTGATTTTTTAAATTAAGAAATAGCAGGAGGAATACTGAAAAGATATCTGTGGATAGTGATAGGATGTAATTGCAACAAAAAAGCAGCTGAGAACATGGAACTCTCATTATTTGCTCATAACTGACCAGTCACGGTCAATTATTAAATTGGAGGATTGATGTGTACAACTCATAACCTCATGGTTCGTCATATATGTTCAGATATTGTATTTGGTCGGTCTATTTGTCTAAATTGTTGTAATGTTATAATTGGTTTCATAAAATGATTTCTCAAGTTCAAAATTCAAGATTAATGTTTGTCATTATTGCATCTACATTAATCATTATGATAAGCGAACGATTATAATTAGAATACGGAAAGAATGTACTGTTACGAAATTGCTTAGTTTTGACAATTTACCAATTTTCAAAAGGAAACTCTCGATAATGATTACCAATGTTATCCTATTCTCGATCACCAACCTCAGGCCAAACAAGTACAGAAACTGTTTTATCAGTCTTGGCACAATCGATAATTCATGAAAAAGATAAATCTTGTGAAATGATGGGGAGCCAACATCAGGTATAAGTCAACAACATTCTAATCCGGAATCAATATTCAGTTTAAATGTATTCCGAAGCGTGACAATATCAAATAATACTAAATGAGTTCAGTTAGTAGATCAACCCTAGGGGTAGACTAAGAATACTCGTTGAAGTTTGTACAAGATCGTCCATGATCAGATTTGCAAGAAAGCTTTTTGTCTGTATACCCTCGAGCTCGGGCAATACAGATCAGGGAATGGTAACTTACTGCCAGTTCAACCACCTTGACTGCAAATCACAATTATGTTTGAGTATACTACCCAATTTGATATAAAAACCGGCAGAAAGGGATGATCGGCATTCATTTATCAGGAGGTCTGTAACAGAAAGAGAAATATGATATCTGAAGGGATTCCAGATCATCCAAGATTCTAATTCTAAAAGACATTATCTAAATAAGAGATTCATTGAGTTCTTGTATAACGTTTCGGATTTCATATTCACGCCCCTTTATGTATCTATTGTATTTATTTATTTCAGGGGCAGAAATTTCACATTTTCTTGAAAGAAACAAGAATTTATGACACCCCGACTCAGATAAAAAGTATCTTGTGACTCCCTGTAACTTGCAGTGATAAAGGTTGATCCTGAAATATAAATGCATCATGGTTTTATGTATCAAAAGCCACAATACATTACATCTTTTTAAGCATATATTCAAGATGATGTATATTCAAACAGTAAAAAATAGTTGTTTAAGACAACACTGTGTCACGTATCATGCTCATGTTTTCTGAGTTTGTTAGAATGAATCCGTTTATAACAAATAGGCAATATACATTAGCAATTATTGATTCTTGATTGACACCTAACAATCAAATGAGGCATATATAGGCTCAACCAAAGTAATGACCAATTATAGAATTGCGTGTTAAACTGGTTTCCTGTCTGTCTGAAAAACCAACCAAGTGCTGCAGACCAACGTTAAACTTACTAATGAGCACGCCCAAACTACAGGAGCAAAATGTCAAACGATTTGACCTTAGGAGAACCTAACCAATTTAAGATGACTATATCTTAGGTGAATGATGCATGATTAAACTAGTCTGGAATTATGACACACACAGTGCATGCATAATGAGAGGTATTTCGTTCCCGAATTATGTCTCCACGATTAGATGTCAATGTGCTCACCATCAACAAGGCCAAGAAATAGACTAGATGATTCTGATTTCAGGTCCAAAAGGCATGGATCACACGCTTACTTGATTCCAGGATATATTCGACAATATTTGGAATTTACAATTTATCATTGTGCCCATCTTTTGTGAATGTGGTTTATGAAAATAGACGTTTGAATATATAGATATTCATGTAAAAATTATGTAAATCCTCCCGTGATATTAGGAAACATAAATCCAATATAAGAAAGATAATGATATAATAATACTAAAAGTTAATCTTAAAGCGCCTAGTTTCCAGGCAAGGCCTGCTCAACGGCATGTACATTGCACTATTGAGAACACTGACTTATATTTTCACCATACCAACTGTTTCATCATATCGTATTAGTAACATAGATGTTCATACACCAGCAGGTATTCCAGTTACTGAAACAATTATGGTTATCATACTAGATTAACGATCAAATGGAAATTTATATTTGGCAATGTTTTTATCTACACAGATTTGAATTAGGATTTTATTTTTTCCATTTGTTTGTAAGAAACTTTCTTCCCTTATATACCATGCGAAATAGTACAAACACAACCTCTTCATTGCCACTGCAAGTAAGTAAATTTGAACATGTATCGTGTAGAGGTGATAATCTATCCATGGCCTAATTATATTCGTGGTTTAGTCACAGACAGATCTACCCGAAAGCAAGATCCCAGGAGTGTTTGTCAGTATTCTGTTACGTAATAATTACGTAGTGACTTCTTTAATCTTGTGACAATGTAATAACCCACAAGTTGTATCGCTTTTGAAAGACGTAGTTTGTACAATGTTATCCTTTTTAGTTGTTCAAATCATTTTTGTTCCAATAGAATATACCCATCTCTTAAATGTTCTTCTTTCAACAATCAGTTTTCAAAAGAATAACTTTTCATCGTCATTTCCTGGCTTGAATAAAAATCGAAAGCATAAATTGCTGTAAAAAGTTCAACAAGGAGTTCAACAATGAGGTCAAACTTGATTACCAGATTGATGTCACGTTTTGTGTATCTGACTCCTACATTAGTCTCTAATCGTGCTCAAAACATTTGACTGGTTATTTGTTTTAAGCAAATTAACCTCTCGGATATCTTTAGTATTCACATAAACACCAAAATATTATTTTTATTTGCTTTTGATCAGGCTAATCAGAAGTCACATTGTTCAAAGTCTACATAGAAATAGTGATTGATTTATTGTGACAGAGTACATAATTCCTTACTACCATAAGTTATATGCCTGTTTCATCGACGTAAAGAAACCCGTTTTGTGTATTTACAGGCGATAATTTTTATTTGTTTCACATGGGAGGAGGAGGGGGCATGTAAATGACACTTCATGAATATGTATTAACAGCTGCCCACCTTAAGTTTACTATTTCCCTAAAAAATGTTGGTAAAAATATCATATAAATTAGGTTTTGATTTAATAGTAAAAAACTATTTCAGCATGTTATGATCTTTTGTGCAAAAATGTTAATTTCGGCATTGTGTATTAGACGGAAGTTGTCATATATTGTAAAAAAAACCTCTTTTTTTTAATTTTGCAAATTTGATTTTGTAAAATCTCATTGAAATAATATAATAAGATTAATTATGTGAATAGCAAACATGAAAATACCATTTACATGTTTTGATCTTTATCTCTGTATGTTTGTTCCAGCTACCTTGTATTTCTACTTGTTTATTGGTTTACCTATCATTAAGATGGTTTGGTAATTTTCACCTAAATAATAGAAAAAATAATTAATTCAGAAACAGTTATAAGTTAAAGAAGTAAACTTTTATGTCAATATCAGCTGGGTATAATTTTCAAACATTTCTCATTTCTCCACGTTTAAACCAACCAGCTGTTGGAAGTTTACAAAGATTCATTTTCAAAATATCAGGCTCTTTTAAAAGTTACTGTTAATTTTCGGAACTTGATTTATTTAAATGTTCCAAAATAACTGTTAGTTTATTACAAATGTTTTAACTTTAGAGGTTCAAACATTAGATATGATGCATACGGTTTCTTTGCAATGGTTCATAACTCTGTCTAGTTAGGAATCTAAATGGATGTCTCGCAGTCAAACAGGGAGTAAATCTCAATCTACTTCACTGTAAATACTATAGTTAACCGACAGGTAGATTTAGGAAATACGCTTGTCTCGATGTAATCAATATGTAAATAATCAAAGAGGAGAAATATAAGCAAAAATCAAACACGAGCCTTCTTGTCTATAATTACATTAAGGTAGTTATACAGGACCATTGTATTGATATATTTAATGGAAAGGAGCACAATTTAAAATATAATATAACTTTTCCCTAAGTTTATACCAAATATATCACCTTCAGGGTCTCAAATATCTCAGTTCTCAGATGAAAGTAACAAGTATCAAGCGAAAATTGCTGGCAGCCATTTTGTGTGACACTTTATATTAAGTTGGTTAGGGAAGTTGATACAAATAACTTAGTCGAAAAGGTTCGTTCGTTTCAAAGGAGCAGTAGCACGTTTCAGGGGAAATATATGTTGATGTCAGGAAAATGAAAATAAATAGTTGTAATTGAAAGACAATATGTTTTTAACTAAATGAAGCAGTTATGAATCAAATTAAATATATAAGGTAAAGTTCAGGCATGCAATTCCCTTTTCTTCCATTTTCTTGAATTTAAGGTGTTCACACAAAAATGGCCGCCGAAGGACTTTATGTAAATCTTTACAATTTGTTCTGACTATTGAGGATTAAACTGTAAAGTGAGACGTATGACACAATCAAAAAAATACATTTAGCATTACCGTACATTTACAAGCGAAAAATTGAAAATATAAACATTCCAAAAACGTGGTACTGCCCCTTTAAAACTGCTTCTATCATCATTTTCGGGTTCTTTCATTAAAAAAAGAACATGCCTGTTGAATACCTCTTTAATTCAAGTAGCAAAACAATTCATTTGACAAACTTCACTCTGAGAGGGTTGTCATTAAATGTTTTTGAATTGAAAGATCATCTTAATAAATAGAAATTGATTCATCAAGTACACGCACCTGCGTACAATAAGTTTGTTCACCTGCTCGTGTAACTTAATGCAAGGATCATGTTATTTGGGTTTCGTTTTGACATCAATCAAATACCTCAAGCAACACTAACAAAGGATCATCAGTTGTCTATGTGGAAAAATACAGCCATTTCCAGACCAGAATTTTGTAACGTTTTGTCACTGGTGCAACATTTTGAAATTTGGTTAAGTTAAATATACAAATGGGGAAATATTTTTGGAAATTCCGATTTTCATAAACTGTGTTTTAAATATTCCATATAGACCCTCTGAGAGAAAAATCAGCATGATTACATTGATTAAGCGAAGAGGAACAAATATGACTTTGATCTAAAGCTGTTGTTCACTTATAAACAATTTTGTGAAGAAAATTATAAATAAATATTTAAGAAATTTGGCTGCTTAATTTGTTACGGTAAAAGTAGGTATGACAAAAGAATATCTAAACGCAAAATGAGTGTTAACTTATGTAGTGAAAATTCAACGAAATTATTCGGTGCTCTTCTTTATCAAGTTGTCATATAGAAATCAACTCCCAGTAACATATTTAAATTTGATTGTGTTGTAATCATAAACTAATAGCTTTATATGCATAAACTGAAATTTCCCCTTGAATTTCGTTCCACAAAGGACTGTCTCTTTGAGAATGATATTTTATTTCATTACCCAACAAGCTGTTTGAAAACAATGATCTATCATTGGATCCTAACGTTATGTATTGAGTTTTGCAGTACACAAAACAGAAGCTATTTGCACAAATTGTGTTTAAGAGCCAATGATGGGTCCATCTGGTGATAGAGCATATAAAAGAGAATTATTCGAGCCAATGAGAAGAAGATGAAGTTTAAAGGGCTTGGCTCCTGTTGTCCTTATTAGAGGCAACAGGGCCACCAAAGCTAAAAATCATAATCCTCACTCTTCAAGGAGTATGCACACAAGGTTTCAGCTTTCAAGGTGTTTCGCTTCTAGAGAAGAAAACGAAAATAGGTTTTAAGGGTGTGGTTATAAATTCAAAAATCTTCACTAGTCAAGGATTATGCACACAAGGTTTCAGCTTTCTAGGTCTTATGCTTCTAGAAAAGTTAACGAAAATAGGTTTTAAGGGTGTGGTTATAAATTAAAAAATGTTCACTAGTCAAGGAGTATGCACACAAGGTTTCAGCTTTCAAGGTGTTACGCTTCTAGAGAAGAAAACGAAAATAGGTTTTAAGGGTGTGGTTATAAATTCAAAAATCTTCACTAGTCAAGGATTATGCACACACGGTTTCAGCTTTCTAGGTCTTATGCTTCTAGAAAAGTTAGCGAAAATAGGTTTTAAGGGTGTGGTTATAAATTAAAAAATGTTCACTAGTCAAGGATTATGCACACACGATTTGAGCTTTCTAGGTCTTATTCTTCTAGAGAAAAAAACGAAAGTAGGTTTTAAGGGTGTGGTCATAAATTAAAAAATCATCACTAGTCGAGGATTATGCATACAAGGTTTAAGCTTTCTGTGGCTTCTGCTTTTGAAGAGGAAGATGAAAAAAAACGGTCTGGCCCTTACTAGAAATAGCAATTGGCGATTTCTGGCAGAAGAAACTTCAGTTAATCGGTCTAGTGGAAATGACGTATAAAAATAAGGTGCGAAAATTCTTTAGCTAATGCAATTGTTTTCTACAGTTAAAGATGTATACATAAGACACCAGACACCATAATTAGCCCAAGATCTTTGTTATAAATTAACCACATAGTTACACATTAAATTATCAAGCAGGTGATTTAGATAACAAACACAATTTCAAATGTTTTCTTTTTGCCTCGTGGAAACTCATTTATTATTGAAAAGATTGAGAAGTCCAAATCCATTGCTTTGCAAAGAATCATGTTTTTTTTAAATGTGTAAATGCTCTTCAGCTGTTGTTATCCTACACTCGACTCCCAAGTCGATCCAACGCAAGTTTTTGAAGGTACAGTTCAACTTAAATATTTGAAGGAGAAATTTTTAGCGGACATTTCAAGTACATTACCTAAAATAAATGGTGAAAACTCTACTTATAATACCTCTGCAGAATCATCTGTCAAATATAACTGTTGCTAGAACGCCAAATTTTGCCGACGGTTAGTTTACGCCCAAAACAGCTACCTTAAAACCCCATTGTCATACTTGCATACGGTTCGTGATGAAATTAAGCTATTGAGAAAAAAATACATCACACTGTAGAAAGATCTTTATTCGAAACTTTGATATCATATTTACCTGTTTTAATAGAACAAATAAAATACTTCATTCGATGTCAAAAGTACAGTACCCTCTGCAAAAGTGCCATAGCATTTAACGAACCCGCTTTCGCTGACATCATCATTTTACACCGCGTCTCAGTTACTGCAATTGCGTCCGATGGGTATCAACATGGGCGGCAATGAGTGCCTAAGTTGGAGAAAAAGAAAAGAAAACCTAGTCGTGCGCGACAAGGACGGCTTTCAAGCGTATATTTAGAAACCGGAAGTTGGCCACACTTGATTCGCCTTTTTGTCGGCTGCCGTTTCGGTAATTTTGGTAAATTATTTAAAAAATTAAAAAAATATTTAAAAAATATGCTTTCTTATATGTGTTGGCGGCAATAAGGGGAATCAGGCAGTAACGTTATTTCCTAGGCATTAAGCTACTGCCTAGGCAGTTACGTATTGCCTAAATATTCCAGGTGATAAGCTTACTGTCTAGATATTTTTGGGTAAATTCTGCTTATTGCTTATTGCTTATAGGTAGTAGTGTTTCTGCCTGAAAACATTTAGTCAATGATATTTATTATAATAAAATGCATTTATTTGTACAAAATCAGTTTTAAAATGATTTATCAAACTTTTTCAAAAGTTAATATTTTTGGTTGGGTTAAGCTTATTGATTGAATGATAGAGTGAGCGATCTCACCAATCAGGCCTGAATAGCTGAGTGAAGCTTGGGTGTGATAACTTGGGTTAACGTTTACTGTTTTCGAATAGAAACAGTTAGCAACAAATGGCACAACGTGCTTTATCGATCAAAGCTTTTTCTAACATTGTATTGATGTTGAAAATTCCATTTGATCATATTGCAGGTTCATATGTCAGATAAAAAACCACATACTTTTCCAAGGATATGAAGGAGACTGTTACCAACATTATGTTAACTGTTGAGAATATTTGCAAACTGATCAAGTCAAGATAAAAGAATAAAACTCCTTTTACATTTGTCTCCATGTCCTTCGGTATCTCAGTACCACATTTGTCAATGATCAAAATTGAATTTGAATCCAAAAATAGTCCTTACTTGTTACCAATTTGCGAAATTCTCTGTTAAGTATTTACCCCAGGTTACTCGATTAAATACGTACCTGAACGTACACGTAGTGTGGATTTGAGTAAACGCTTTAAAACATGAATGTCGTTTTTTACTTCGGTGTTGCACCGTAATTTTGTCTGCTTAAGAATATTCTTTAATCTTTCGAAACACATAACTTCACGTATCATTTAGTATGATAAAATGCCTAACAATTGATCTGATTTTTCGAAACCACATAAAAATGACATATCTAAAGAAATATGGTATGGTAAAGATAATTTTCAAGATTAAATATTTCATCCTTTCTATAATGTTATCTTGGGCCCCTCCTTGACAGTCTATCCGTCCGGTTTTCGATCAGATTTGCGACTTTGTATCGTCACTCTACTGACCGAAAAGCATTTAATTTAATACTAGATCAAACATCTCTCTGCACACATGTTCTGATCAAAATAAAGGTACTTTAGGATGTTTTTGTTGTCTTACCTCGCTTTAAATGACTATAAATGTGACATATTGCGATTAACTGCCACAAACTAGCAGACAGCCTAGAAGAGATGAGAGGGTGATCCATTATACCGATGCTTAATTGTTATATGATGTGCACGCTGTTGCTTTGAAAGCCAAAATCTAGATTTCTAATTGTCAGGATATTTTAGAAATCTTGAACCACAGAAAAGCTACTTTTTAACATTTAAACACCTAGAAATTTTTTAAAAATTTGCAGTCAGATATCTTACCAAGAAATTGATCATATCAAAATCATATTTAGAAATATTAACAGTACACTAAAAAGCAAAGAATGAATTAAACAACAAAAGAAAATAATAGTATTCAAATATCCACCATTTTACGGGGCACATGTTAACCTTTGCTTACAGCCATTGATCTTATGCTTAAAATTATTTACGATATGTTTGGGTACCTTTCTGAAAGGTTTGTCCCCCCCCCCCCTCCAAAACAATCCAATCTCTTAACACAAATTACACATTCGACCGTTATCTGTTTCTTGTTATAAGTGTAAAAATAACTGTTGACAATAAGCAAAGTGCCTCATTTGTTATTTTGCCGTGCCTATATGCTTTTCCCAAAAAACACAAGTTATGATTTAAGCGTTTCGTTTAATAGTCCATATATTTCCATCTGATGCTTTTATTCCAAAACTCCCTCCCATTATTGTCTCTTGATTACACTAGTTCGGTCCAAGCGCAATGTTGTGCACACTAAAGAGAATTCTATGTTGAACATATATCAGTTGTATAAGTGAAATTGTCACAAAAGCAATAAACAAAAGGCCAACCTGCAATATGAAGAAATTTTATTATTGCAAATGAAAAAATTTATGATGACAAAGTTCGAAATTACCATTTCAAGCAACATGTCTTGGTTTATTCCGACATGGAATAACGTATGTGATCTTTACTTTGTTATTAAACATACAATTCCAAGTTTTGTCATTTTTTTACATATTGTACAACCATAGTGTACATTATATACAGTCATAGTGTCAGTATCATTTCTAACTTCTTACTTGAAATTAGTCGACACAAACTGTATTATGAATAAAAATAAACAAAACACTTCTTCAAAATAATTAAGTGTAAACATTAACCGACATACATTAACCTTAAAAAGTTAAATTGGTTTAAGAATAAAGCTCAAATTTATGTCGCCATTTAAGAAAAATATTACTAGATTGACATATACAAAATACCAACAGCATTGTGCAAGCACTGACTTACAGCATTATCGTCACTATTTATACTTTTACATTTTACAATGAACAACAAACCAAGAATGTTTTATCACAATGATAAACAAATCATTCGAAGAAAAATAAAGTATCATGTTGAAAACCTAGTGTTTCTTAATAAAGTACAAACCATCCTTGTATGGCTATCATTAATATCATCTACATTATCATGCAGAATAGACCTATGATTTTCCTGCAGTCGAAGTGACTGTTAATCTGTCTTGGGTAAACATAAATCTCTCAAAGTAAACATCTAATGGTAATGTGCAATGCCATAGACCAAAGGGATCATGTCCTGAACAAAATCTACGTGGCAGGTACCACAGGGACCACATAACCTTAAAGGGGCAGTAGCACATTCTTAGGGGAAATATGAGGTGATGTCTGGAAAATGAAAGTTTTTGTTGGCTTTACATTTACTGTTGTCATGTAATATTTTATGCAAAGAGATGCTCCTTTATTTAAATGGTCAGATATATATATTATGCAAAGAAATGTTGCTTTGTTTAAATGATCAGACATTCGAATCTACATCTTATTCCTATGTTACAACTCTCATAAGGACTTAGCTAACGTAACTCTTAACACGATGGACTGAGAAATGATATTATACTAGGTATTTGAATTTAAATTCTCGTATCACATTTGTTAATCCAAAAGTTTACACACATTCATATTTACTTAAAATATTCAGACACGTATGAACATGTATACATATATACATGGCTCACAGAGTAAACCATACACAGTTTACTAACTATACATTTACTTCACATGAAAGGGGCAGTAGCACGTTCTTAGGGGGAATAAAAGGTATTGTCAGGAAAATGAAAATAAATGGTTCCAATTGAAAGACAATGCATTAAAACTAAGTGGAGCAGTAATAATTCAAATATATAACGTAAAGTTTAGCCATGCGATTGATTTTTCTTACCCAAAATGAATTAAAGGTGTTCACACAACATGGCCGCCAATGGAGTTTATGTGAATCTTCATATTTTGTCAACTGACTATGGATGTTTGGATTGTGTAATGAGTATTTTGACACTTTCAAAATAATACATTTATTAACTTACAATTATCAGTGAAAAAAATATAAAATTATCAAAAAACGTGCTACTGCCCTTTTAAAAGTCTTTCAGTATTTTTTAACATTCGACACAATCTTCTGAACTCCAGTGTTAAAAACAAATGAAAAAACGGCAAGCGTACTGTATTTCATACAATAATGACCTGACGATTTGCCACAATTGTTATCTCGATAACTATTTACATCAAACTTTATTTAAAAGAAAATATAACCTAGGGTTTTTATGTTTGATTGTCTCCACAAATAACTTAAGTAGTAATAATCATATATTTAGGTAGTTTGCGTTTTTGTGTGAAATGAGCTAGTTATTGAATATACATGTAGTCATGAAATTTCATCATGTTTGCAAGAGGTTGGTATAAGTGATAATATAAAAACCTCATAAATCGGAATAGTACATTCAAGTGCATAGACTACAATGATAAAAAGTGCACAATTGCCCTATGTCGTTGATGAAGGCTTTGAATACAATGATAACCAACATACATGATGTAGTAAAGGTCATATGCACTCTACAAGAAAATGTCTGACAATGATTGGCTCAACAATTCTGACATGTTCCTGGAATAGTACCAGATTCGACAGACCCTTACAAGCTTGTCATATTCATGAGTGCAAACCCTCAGGCTCGTCAGTCAGCCTTGTAAATAGCAAAATTGATATGTTATCTTAGAAGTGAATAGTTACAGTTATTAATTACCAATTAGTTACCATAAAGCCTTACCCCAAATACAAATATGTTCCTTATTTGAATGAATTGATGTTTATAGTTAAATCAGCATTATTACTCACAAAATTGATATGTTATCTTAGAAGTGAATGGTTACAGGTGTATCAATTTCTGTTACCAATTAGTAACCATTAAATACTGATATGTTCCTTATTTGAATGCCGCGTAATAAATTCGATGCATATAGTTAAGTCAGCATTATTACTCACGAAACTGCTAACGTTTTCTTAGAAGGGAATAGTTAATGTTGAATCAACTTCTGTTACCAATTAGTAACGATTACACCTTACTCCAATTACTAATATGTTCCTTATTTGAATGCCACGTAATAAATTGGATGTATATAGTTAAATCAGCATTATTACTCACAAAATTGATAACGTTTTCTTAGAAGGGAATAGTTAATGTTGAATAGACTTCTGTTACCAATTAGTAACCAAAACGCTTTATCCCAACGTTCCCCATTTGAGTGTCATGTAATAAATTGGATGTTGATAAGTAACATGTATTGTTACCCGCAAAATCGATAATGTTGTCTTAGAAGTGATAATTTGTATCAACTATTGGGGCCATAAAGCGTAAAACATATCCGACATGTATGTATTCTAATTACAAACAAGTTCCTTGTATACCATGAACGTAATGGATTGTTGGTAGGTTTCATATATAGTGGAAAGTTCGGTTTATGCGAATCGAAACATAAAATGTTTTGCACACAAAAATCCTGCCCCAACCATATTGATAAGATTCTTAATTTATCGTTCATGAAGTCCGAGAAACTTCAGTCTATATAATGAACTTGCACTGCTTTCTCGTAATGGTTCGTGCATACTGTATTTGACTAATTCATCGTTTAAGTACTTTTTAATGCAAGACAAATGTTATGGATAACAACTTCTTTATTGATTTCTCCCGACGTTTCTGGGCCAAATCTTGCCCCATCTTCAGGTGACTGATCAACTTCTTTATTGATTTCTCACGACGTTTCTTGGCCTATTCTTGCCCCTTCTTCAGGTAACTGATGAACAGTCACCTGAAGAAGGGGCGAGAATTGGCCCAGAAACGTCGTGATAAATCAAGAAGTTGTTATCCATAACATTTGTCTTGTATTACCACACCAACTTCTAAATGCCTTTGAAGAATTACTTTTTTTAAATGAATTGATTAATAATCATTTTACCTCATGATGAAATTTATGTATTCAGAAATTGTCTTTTTCAATTCCAGATCCATTTTTTTAGATAATTCAAACAATTTAATCAGGTTGGTAATACATCTAACTATGCATAATAAAGATCCTTTATCTTTTCTATACCAAATAATAGATAACAATTCAGATAACGGTTAGTCGTTTACCAACTTGTTTAAACATTTTAAGTTGATTTTGTCTGCTCTTTTCAAACATAGAGTAACTAAGAGACATGTAAATGTCAAAAACGTGCATGCACGTATGTGTGTGTGTTTATAAATTGTGTTTGTATTATGTGAATGTATATCACCGCTAATGTTTAAGTACACTAATGTACGTATGTATGTAAATATGTACAGGCTTGTATGTTTTTATGAAAGGTTATAATGATTTTATCTTTTTTATTACATGTGTTATTTTAGGGAAATAAGTGTCCCTTTAGGCCACCTGGCCGGATGCTGGTTTTAGTTGTTTATCCGAAATGATTTTACTTTTTGTATGTACAGCTTGTGACACTGTAATAAAATAATGTTCGTCTTCTTCTGTGTGTCTCAAACGTCTCGCTATTATTGTAACCGTTCTGTCTGAAGGCAAACATTAGAAATGCATGATTACTGAAACTCGATATGTTACCATAATCAAAGTGTAGAATCCCTAGAAGCTGGTGGATGATACACAACCTTTCAGTGTGACAGAAGACCAATACTTTATCGCTATTTATGTCCATTTGATGTCAGATACGAAGATAAAGTGTATTGAATTGGGATCCTACGCATGATGTTTGTTGCAAGCAGAAATCAAGATTACAGGATGCCAGTGACAATCGTAATTTATTGTAAATTATTCTCAAACTTTTATGTGTAAATAGTCTCTCATAAGTTTTTAAAAGATGGATTTTTTTAAGATCAGGACGAAACAACACAAAATACACGTAACTTTCTTTAGAAAAACATCAGATACATACATAAATGCAAAAACAATGAATAAACGCGCTAAAAACAAAAATAATGTCATATAGAATAAAGAGTTGCGACAAGTTCTTAACAAATGTTATTGCCTGTATATGAGGTGAGGCTTTCAAAAACAATATATGTGTCTGTCTGTAAGGGTTTTCAAACGGTGTACATTGATTCAACCTCATTAATGGTGAAAGATCTTACAACTTAATATTATGCAGAACTAGATTGTTCTCAAAGACTGTTTGCTTCGACGCAACACACTGAAACATGTGCACTGTCTCAAATACAACAAAGATTACTAACAGTAATGGTTCAGTTCATTGCGTCGAAGCAAACATTCTTTGACAAATATATACATTTAGGGTAGATATCCGAAAATCTAACGAGAACAATGATTTACATATCGTAAACATCAAGAACAATTTACATACAAAGCACATGTGCTCTCTGGAATATTAATTTAATATAATGGATACTTCATAAAAGCGTGCTTAAACTGAAATCATAAAACATTTTTTCATTCGGAGCTGACCAGGAAGAAGAAAGCCAAGATTGTTTGATGTGGACTCTGTTACAAGAAACACAAAAGCTTTTATAAAATATCAGGTTGGAAGCATTATAACAATTCACTCACTACTCCTATTACATCAAGTAATACACCTGCTGCAATGCTATCAGAACTGCAGAGAAGTTATAAAGATTTTGTATTCAGGAAGAAACAACACAAAGTGTACGTACACGTGCATTAAAGGGACAGTAGCACGTTTTTTGATAATTTTATATTTCAAATGTTTCACTGATAATTGTAAGTTAATGTTAAATTATTATTTTGACAGTGTCAAAAATTTCATTAAACAAGCCAATCATCCATAGTAGGGGGGACAATGTATGAAGATTCATATTAAATCCATTGGTGGCCATTTTGTGTGAACACCTTTAATTCATTTTGTGTAAGAAAAAGCAATCGCATGGCTAAACTTTATATTATATATTTGAATTATTACTGCTCCATACATTGTCTTTCAATTAGAACAATTTATTTTCATTTTTTCTTAAATCACCTTAAATTACCCCTTAACATGTGCTACTGCCCCTTTAAGTAAATACGCAAATAGACAACAAAAAATATTCTGATTCGACTCTGTTTATGTATCCGCATATGCAGGTAAGATGATTTTGATTTAAAAAATATCATTTTTGGAGTAATATTCATATATTTTATGAACATGTATATCAATATTCATATCCACATTCATATCCATTTTCATATCCATATTAAGATCCACATTCATATCCACGTGATCCACCGTGGTTTATTGAGAAATGGTGTTTTGTCTGTCCATATACCTGTCTGCTTGAAATGCTGAACTTTCATGAATAATGTCCTTAATGTTAGAAACGATTCTCAAGTTCGACCTTAAAGGGGCAGTAGCACGTTTTTTTATAAAAAAAATTTTCTAAATTTTTCACTGATAATTGTAAGTTAATGCTAAATGTATTATTTTGACAGTGTCAGAAATATCATTACACAAGCCAATCATCCATAGTCAGAGGACAAAGTAAGAAGATTCACATAAAATCCATTGGCGGCCATTTTTTGTGAACACCTTTAATTAATTTTGTGTGAGAAAAAGGAATCGCATGGCTAAACTTTACGTTATAGACTTGAAATATTACTGCTCCATTTAGTTTAAATACATTGTCTGTCAATTGGAACCATTAATTTTAATTTTCCTGACATCACCTTATATTCCCCCTTAAAACGTGCTACTGCCCCTTTAAATCCAATGAAAAATTATGTTTAATAATATCCACAATAATAAAAATGATAATCGAAGAATTGGCTAAATTTATCGCAAATTAGTGTTTGATAATTTCTATTGTAAGACAATCAATGTACGTCAAGTGCATGAATTCCTAAATGAAACTCGATATTACAGAACTCTACAGCTAACCATTATAAACCCTGTATTAAACTCCAGCCGAAGTAGCAGATGATAACCAAACAGTTTTATCAGTCACAATCACAAAATAATTGATTCGTGAAAATCTTTAATGTTGTGAAATGTTGTTCAGCTAACAACGAGTATGGGTAAACAACTTTCTTTTTCTAAATCAATATTTTGTTGAAAAGAATGCTCATGCGTTAAAATATTCAATAATACTGATAATATTAATGAGTTCAGTTGTTAGATTAACCCTCGAGTTAGATTAAGAATACTTGTTGAGATTTGTACAAAATCCTCTTTTTTTCACATTACTCAAAAATGCCATTCTTCATTAACTTGACTCCACAATTTGAGACTTACAGACTCAGGTCCACTTCATGTACTTTATATAACTAACCAACATTACACTTATAAGTTTTTGTTAATGCTAAATATAAAATTCTGTTAGTGTCAAAAATCTCATTACACAAACCAATCATCCATAGTCAGACAACAAGTTATTAAGGTTCACGGGCGGTCATTTTTATGTGAACACCTTTAATTCATTTTGTGTAAGAAGAAGGAATCGCAAGGCTGAAATTTATATTATGATATTTTATATTTGTTTACTGCTTCATTTTGTTTCAATAAATTGTCTTTCAATTTGAACCATTTATTTTAATTTTCCTGACATCGACAATATTCCCCCAAAAGGTGATACTGTCCTTTTAATACTCCTCCAACCTCCATTATCATTTTTAAAAAAGTTTTCTTTAAAAATACCCGACTCCGTATAATATAAGTAAAGTAAAAGTAGTACTAATCAATCTTGACTCCAAGTGCTGAAAAATGATGTAGATAGAGATAAATGCCATTTAGATAGTGATCAAATGTAACAATGTTATATTTGGGATCACACTATCTTAAATAGTACAGATTCTTGTACGTTTTCGGGCCGAGTCCCATGCGGGATTCGAACCCACACCCTTTAGAGTCAGACAACACCGCCAGCAATGACCATACCAACAGCTAAACAACTCGCCAGTTTCGCCATCCACATTCTAGAAATGATGTAGAGTTGCATGTTGATCTCAACTACTTGTCCATGACCTGTCTGCAAGATTAACCAAGTGTTACAGACCAACCTTACTCTTACTAATGAGCACTTCAGTACTACAGAAGCAAATGTCAGAGGCTAACATTAAACGATTTGCCCTCACGAGACCAAAACCAATTAAAATAGACTAAATAAGCATTAAATGCTGCGTAATTAACTTCGTTTAGGCAAGACAAATGTCGCCACCTTGTTAAGCCTTATAAACATTTTCAAGACATAAATTTTGGTGAACCTGATTGCATGTCCGGTAAAATCTCTTAAAACCTAACTTCCGTGAAATTCAGCTAGGTAGAAATCACTTCGTCGAAAGTTTGAAATCATATCTACATATCCATTTCGACTTCAGAAGTGAAGTACCTGCGGCAAATTTGCCGAAGCATTAAACGAACCCGCTTTGGGTGACGTCATCATTATGTGTGTAGGATTTATCCCACGTCTCGGTTACTGTAATTGCGTCCGATGGGCATCAACTTGGACGGCCACGAGTACCTTATTCAAAGAAATTAGAGATAGATACCGGTCGTGTGCGAAACAGACGGTTTTCAAGTGTATATTTGAAAAACGCAATTGCGAGATGGCAAAACCGGTTGACTCGCCTTCAACGTACAATTATCAGTGAAAAATTGAAAATATTAAATTTGCAAAGAAACGTACTAAAGCCCCTTTAAGGATTCAATGACCACATATACCTGAAATAACAGACCATAGACCCAACACAGTCTGACAACGGTGTTTTTATGTTTTTGTAACGAGAAGTAAGACTTATCTTATACAAATGAGTTGTATGTAAATTTTGTTATTTTTTATGACTTATTTACAACCCTAAGCAATGTCTTAATTGTATTGAAATAGCAGTTTATAATCACTTTCAAGTTAATACCAACAAGGATTACATTTGTTGCTTATATTTAATCATTCGATTATAAATGAGTTGAACAAAATCCTGTAGAATAATGTCACGTTATAGGGCCTGACTTCTACATTAGTTTCTGATCGTGGCAAATACATTTGTCAAGAGATTTGTTTGTTTATATACTAGTATTGACGTCAAAGAAATCATAAATATTGAAATAAGATAAAATTATACACACTTATTTCGAAAATTTCAAATGATTTGAATTAATTATTTTACATTGTACCGAGTAGTGATTCAAAGTACAGCAGCAGATACCACCTGAAGAATTGCTTGCCATTACACTCACATAATAAAAATAAAAATAAACAGGTAACCAAAAGAAAACCTTTATTTTGAAAAAAAACCCACGAAATAGGGCTGATTTCCTATCGTTTCGATCAATTAATTTAGGATTCTAAAACCCTCTCGGGAGTGTAACCAGGAAGCAATTCTCCGAAACGTCGAGATTTTCCCATTAGAGAAGTTGTCCCCCACCCTGTGATAGATGTTACATCCATACATTTCCGGGAGTTGATACCATAATTATTTTCAGTACAAAGTTATACTCAATATAATAATTCAATTGTAAACAATTTAAATAACTTTTATTGAAAAATGAAATGATTTTGACTAAAATTGTAATTTATATATAATCTGAGCATTATTTCAGCATTTACCATTCAGTACAATGTCACAACAACGGCAACAATACACATCATCCAAGATAAGATTTAGTAACGATAGTTTCCAGTGTGGTTTTGTTCCAATTTGGAATGTATCACATTTGCTGTGAACATTTCTATAAATAATTAACGTGCCTGAGGTCTCATCTTGGTGTTAGCTATCCCGAGAGACCAAATTATAGACCTTTTGTCGAGTTCTCAACAATATTCGGATGCAAGGAAAAGCATAACTGAATATATATATGCTTAAATGTTTTTTCAGTTAAAGTTATCTAGAGACTTGTAAATAAAACTTTTGATTACTTTGTTCAAAGGTGAATCTTTCCTTAAAAAATGCGAATTTTGACAATGTAGAAATATGTGCATGTGAAGCATTGTAATGTCCCCCGCCCAAACTTTAATCAAATCTCATAATCTTAGCCTTATTTGCCAGTTAAGCCAGAGACATTCCATAAATAAATATTTAAAAAAGAAAAAACCCCAAATAAGTAGCCTCAGGAGAACGAGGGTCCACTGAATTTATGGGTCTCACCACACTCAAAGTCTCCTAAAATTTTACGGTAAGATTTTGAGATAGTTGCCAAAACATGAGACTACAAGACATATGTACTTTCAATGGAAACCAAGAACATGGCAAACGTAAGAGTAGCCAAAGTAGAAAAAGGCACCACTCCACCACTAATCTAACCAAATACTAAATTGAGTAAAATAATTCAACTCTGGAACAAGAACCAGCATTGACCATCATTCATAAAATTCATATTTCATAGCTGTGGCACTGTCGAGGTTGAATATGGTACCTTGGTTTCTGACTTGGCATTGTCCATCTGAATGATTGAGTAAGTGATTCAGATATTGTCAACAATTAGCACCAGGAAACCTGCAAAAGCAATATTGCATACTAGTTGATCTTACCAAACTCAAAACCTCGTAAATATGACAATCCCTCAATAGGAAGCAACAACAAAGAATCCTTGTGCATAAAAATACTTTTTATGTTACAATAATGTTTTATTGACGCATATGTGAAACTTCCTTCCTGTTTATGTCAGTCTGAATGGGCAACCCAGTGCTCCAGCTCAATGGTATTTACTAATGAGCACCAGGCAACCTTTTTGAGCAAAGGCCAAACTATTTGACCTCAACAGATTCTTACTGCAATTTGTTACTTACTAGAGGCGTGCACTGACAACAAGTGTCCTTTCCCCTTACAGGGGGCGTAGCTCAGTTGTAGAGCGTCTGCCTGTCAACCGGGATACCAGAGTTCAAGTCCCGTTTGCGTTATACCAAAAGACGCTAAAAGTGGTAGTTGTTGCTTCCTTGCTTGACACTCAGCAACGTAAAGGAAAGAACAGCGTTTTAACTGGCGCTATTCCACTGGCCAAAACAAAATTCCATGTACTTGTACTAAGGATAATAAAGAGTGATTATTATAACGATGTTTAAAAAACATCAGTAAATTCAAAAGACTCCAGGAAATAAACCTCCATCTTTTATTCTATTCTGACTAGTAATCTGGACGTTGGCCTAAAATGATGTTTGATTCAAATGCTATTTGTTTATTCTCAATTCAATAAAAACTATTATATCATTTGTCCTGAAACGTCTGTACTGACTATTGTTATAGAAAAATCAAATAACAATTTATTTCAACTGATTGTGATGCTAATGAAAGTGTTTTATGTCTAAGATCCGTTTTGCAAACACGTGATAATTGATGTCAATATAAGCACTAACCAGAACTTTATTTCCATCTGTCAGACCAGGGAAATACACGAAGTGTTAGTTAAAACATTCACTGATAAATCGCACACAATGAATTCAGGATCTAGCAGGTATAAACATACAACGCTCAAATACTGAATCAATGCCATATTATAAGTTGTTTGCTTCTCACGAGGGTAATACGGTCTGATGTACCATCTTTGTAGAAATGTTGCCGAAGCCGCAAGCCGAGGGTTGACATTTCTACAAAGATGGTACATCAGACCGTATTACCCGAGGGAGAAGCATACAACGTATTTATCTTACCGTCATGTCAGAAGAAAATATATCTATTTTAGTTTGACTGCCGTTAACGTATGAGCCATCACCGCATGAACGGCCTTGACCCTAAATGTAAACAAAATGGCGTCGTCCAACCCGACTGCAATGTTATGAATCGTGTTACGTAAAACTATTACACTAAACATGCTGAAAAACTATTTGATTTTAATCCTATAGCATGTGCAAGTAATGCAATGCAGAATTTGGTTCCAAACAAAACTTAGAATGACGAGAAAACAAATCTATAATTAATAATCACGAAATCAGCTGATCGAACGTATGTAAACTCTGGACACCGCGTGCGTCATTTGGTAACGTCATCTTAACCCTATGCGACACCTCTTCTCGGAGAGGAGCTGTTGCTATGGCAGCGGGGTACATGAAATTTGTACACCGTGAGAGGTGAGACTCGCGGTGTACATAAGATAAAACGAGTCGATCGTCAGCCAATCAAAAACGAGGATTTTACTGTAAGGTAAGATAATAGATGATATTCATTTGCGTTAACAAGTCATCTAAGAGCACGTCAATTGGTATAAATGGCCTTGGGTTGTTTGAATGTTAGATTACTTAAGAACCTTACTTGAATTAAAGTAAAATATGTTATTTGGGTTGTTTTCTCTAACCAAAGAAACTATTTCACTCGATGCAAGTGAATATCATCGACAAATCAATACAATACTACCAAACAGGCTTTATTGAATGTCGGCTTTCTTAAACCAACTGCAATGATTTTGAACCTTAAAGGGGCAGTAGCACGTTGTGGGTGTAATATAAGGTGATGTCAGGAAAAAGAAAATTACCTATCAAGATAATACATGTAATACATGTTCAATTATCAGTGAAAAATTTAAAATATGAAATTTTCCAAAACGTGCTTCTGCCGCTTTAAAGGTAAATGAAATTGTCTCTGATATCATTATATGTCATAAGAGAGTTGATTCCTCTTCTTTCAAGAGTTAATCTTTATTTTAGTGAATATTTCTTTGGTATAACCATCCTCTTACTAATCTTGTATGGACAGGAAAACAATCAAAGAGTTTGGTTAAATCGGATTGAGAGATTCCTTATTTATTGGACATTGGTGTCTTTATTACTACTTAGTCGGTTAAATATTTTTATCAAATACACCAGAAAGACCATACATAATCATGAATATTGTTGTTCTACTTTTTAAAATGGAAATCTGAATTTTAGTTTCAGGGTTTATTTGGAATAGTCGGTTAACATATTTGACAACGTCTCTTAAACTTGATAATCTAGTAAAACAGTCTGCCTTTTGATTGGTCGTATTCCTTTGACACACAACTATGACGAATGTCCTTACCATGTGACTAAGAGTATGGTACTTTTACTTTTATATTGTTTCTGTAAAGTTACAGATTGCCATGCCCTCATAGCACAATTGATCAACATGCTCGCACAAATTAAAGAAAAGTAAACAATCTATATGTGGTCAAATGAGGGACCAAAAATGTATTACTACTTCGTCATTCTTTTAGGCACCAAAATTCATTAAATGATTTTCAAAAACAATTTGATTACCTAATCCATAATATTCTTTGTTGTGAAGGAATCTAGTTTACCACATGTTACAGATGCCAATCCATCGATACACGAATACCAATAATCAGAAACTACTCAAAACCCCCTCTGGTTATAACTCTCAACATGAACATAAGGATTCAATATGAGAATATGAAGTGTTTATGATGATTGTTCGGCAGTGCACATGGTGATTAACTAGCGAGGTGATGTATAGTATGTGCTCTAGAACTGAAAATGGAACAAGAAAGAATGCAATAAGCAATTGGGTATTGCAATGGAATAAATGTTTTTGTGAATTTTGTTGTTGTAAAAACTCGTTTGATTTTCTTTGAGAAATCAAATCAAATATGAGCTCAACCTACTTGGAATCAATCAATTGTTTTCATGATTTAATCCATCGGCAAAAACATGATCTAATCCTCTTTCTGATGGAATAACAACAACAATAACTGTTTGAAAAAATATCATGTCAGTGTTTAAAAAATGTAAAATTTTACCCAAAAGAGGTGAGGATAAAATTTGATTTGAAAATAATCTAATTTTACAAGCAATCATGAATCTTATTTTCTTCAAACTTAAATTTTGATTTTCATTCAAAGTTAACTTGAACATTAATACAGTTAATAGAGGACATATTTATACAACAAAAAGGAAGTCATGATCAATGTTATTCAAGTATGAAGGACGTTACATATTAAAGTTTAAGTAGTTATCACGGATTGGTACAAGTAGTATGAACGACGTTACATGTACATGTAGTTATTACGGATTGGTACAATAATTACTCATATGCCTGTTTTCGAAAACAAATAATTACAAATTACAAATGACAATCAATTTCATATGATGTTTTAGGTCAATTTAACAAATCCTTATCTTGTTCAGACGTTCAGAATATATCTCACCAAACCTGGTAACATAATCTAGGGGGTTATAGATCTCACATTAACAGTTCCAGGACATCAAACTACACGTCTTTGTGGTTTAATGATCCGATTAAAGGTGTCTACAGAATCAGCAACATTGATCCCAAGAGTTTTGGTAGGTGTTATTCTCGTCTTACATCTTTGAAGGGAGGAATATGTAATACTGAGCATGGATAGCTTAGACCATGTGTACCAGTTAAATGCGGGACCACTGAAAATGTATTTTAGATCAGAATTTTCTTTGAGGTTTAATGTTTATATTGTGGCCTATTGATCACCATAGTTATCATTCTCAACTTCTCCTGTATTCTTCGTGTGATTTTAAGAATTTTTAAAGGGTATCTTAATAATATGGTTGCCGTTATTTGTCAATACTTTTTAATCAACTCCTTGAGAAACATCACTTGAGGTTTGCATTCAGTCCAGTTTCACATAGGTCCAGTATGTTTTGTTTCTTTGGGTTTCTCTGCTTTCTGTAACTTAAATATCGTATATGATATTCTGATAAATCACGTTTGCATGTTGAATTTTAAATAGTTTATTCTTTCCTAAAAAATAGATTTTGCACCATATGACAAGAGAGAAGTTAAACAAATCAGAGTTTTTTAAAATCTACAGGTGTATGTTGGGTTTGGGTAAATGTTTTTCTCGCCTTACGTCTTTGAAGGAAGGAACATGTTATACTGAGCATGGACATCTTAGAACTATTTGTACCAGTTAAATGCGCTCTGCTGCATCATTGAACATGTGCTCCTTCATACTCTGACCTCTATCAGGTCAAAAGTTTTGTATCCTTATGCATATAACAAGTGTTTTTATCGCCTTATATCTTTGAAGGAAGGAATATGTAAAACTGAGCATGGAGAGCTTGTAACTACGTGTAAATTGTTAAAGACATTTTTTTGAATTTGTATGACCGTGGTCCTACCACCCTCTTTTATCTATCAGACCAAACATTTCGTATTGCTACGGATATAACAAGCCAGTGAAATGATATTCATTTAGCTGTATCAACACTATCCAATGACAATTGTGTTGAGTGAGAGATATTTGCTTATAGTTCAATGCACAATAAAGATCATGAACACATGCATTCTTAACATAGTCATAAATAACCAACTGCAGCAATACAATGCATTTGGCTTAAAATATGCTGATATTGTAGGATGAGTTGATGGTAGTTGATGATGGAAGCATGATATTCAAAAATAGTTGAGTGAATTGAATAGCATAATATAAAACGAGTTCGTTCTAATGTTGACATGTCGTTCACTTCATTCATCGATTCATTTTCTATTTTACACAGTAATATGTGCCCATAATCTATATGTACATCAACTTTTAAAACAATTCAAAAGTTAATGTCTCAAAACGTTGTCATTCTAAAAACATTGAAGAACAAATGATAATTGTACTATTTACTAACAGTAACAGATAATAGAATTAACTAAAAGGACCCGAGAAGAAAAAGGAATGTTTTATTGCACATTTCCGAAATCCTAAAAAGAAATACATTGAAGAGCACGATGGTAATTGTACTATTTGCTGACGTAAATGAATAAATAATTTAAAAAATTCATTCCAAAAAGCCTTACGAGATAATGGAATGTTTCACTGAACACTCCCAAAAACATAAAACAAACTTTTGTCGAATTTAGAAATTCGGTAACAAATTAGCTTGTTGGTTGATCAAATTAGAACATTTTACTTGAATCAAATGACGTACCTTGTCGTGACAACATCTGGTAATGTACAAGTGGTATCTATCTATCTATCCATCAACAAACGAATCCTCATATGATAGTCCTTATAATCAAGATTATCAACAGCTACTTGGGCAGGGCTCCACTCCTCTAGCCAATGTACATGTAAGCATGTATTGATTTATAAGATAACTGCTATGGGTTGGAAATCATCACATGGTCTATAATTATGAAATACCGCACTATTATGCGACAAATTCAAAAACACTGAAAACATTAAAGTAACTATTTTGCCTATAACATATTGAAAGGTTTATAATTATACTTTAATTTGGTAGATCACTTTCCTAATTGTACCGTTTCATTTCTGAGGAAAACGAACATATAACATTTCAAATTGTTTTTGAAAAACATACTATAATATTTCCAAATATAATCATATATTTAACAAACATATTCATACAAATATATGTTGTAAGTCTTGATTTATCATGATTTTCGGAAAAAAGATCCTTAGTATTATTTTCCGATCGAAAGGCATAAGTTGAAGCAGTTGCATTGGCAGCCTTTGACAACTTGGATTAACAACTTGTAGTAATTAAGAATCTTATCAAATAGGGAACGTTTAGTTTGATTGTGAACTAAAACAATTATGAAAGTCTTTATGCAAAACTGAATGCATAGGTCACTGTTGGTATCGTGAATAGATTGTTCGCTTCTGTATCAATATTTGGTTTAATAAGCTCAATATACACTTAATCCTTCGTGTAAAAAATATTGTAACAAATGTTCACAAGACATAAACTATTTGCAATCCTTTTCCCTCAGCATAACCCAAATATTTGACTTGTATGGATTGAATTCTTGTCTAATGTGATCTAAAGCATGATATGCTTTTTATATTAATTCATATATATTTTAGGATTATTTACGCTTAAAAATTTGAGACTAACCTGTGACTATATGTCTTTTTTCTCCCAGTAAATTTCAAAACGGAATAAGAAGATTCTTGAAAAATATCTTTACCTTAGGAAAATATCATTTGGCATTATAATATATATATAAACAAATGACTTAATCCATGAAGCAAACAGGAGAATGGAATACCCCACTTGTCATCAATACATTCGTTTCCAAACTGATTGTAAACTAAATGTCTCCATTGTCATAACAAGATCCTTTTCCGTTCATTTTCGTCACAGCTTGATCTTTTTGGACGTGATTTTATTGTTTGCAATCTCGCTGTTACACATTTTGTGTTCTAAACTGTTTTCATTCAGAGACTTCTTACCACATGTGATGTGGGATTAACATCACCTTATAAAGAATATAACAGTGTTAACTTCTTTGAGAGGCACTTTAGAAGTTGGGATGACAAAAATGCAGAGGAATATATAGATGTTCATTGTACTCGACGTTTCGACACAGATTCTTGTGTCGTTCTCATGCTGCGACACAAGAATTTGTGTCGAAACGTCGCATTATACGAACAAATAAGTTATCATCTATATATCCCTCTGCATTATAATAACACTCTTAAATCTATCTTAGAAATTTCAACTTTCTTCAGAAACTAAGCTCTATATCCTTTTTAGATATTTCCTATACACACCATACAAATGTGAAGAATATTGAATTCACAGACCACAAAATGAGTAGAATGAAGTTAGATCAATTGGTACCCCACAATAATAGTTCAACACGTTCTGGAATCATATAAAGCATCAAACGGCTCCTACCTCATTCACGAATATATCAAGTTCTGCTCAATTGAATGCTTTCCAAAAATTCCAATTTATCTCTAAATGCTTACTTGCCATCCATCAGGTTTGTGAAAAGTCATTTTAACCATCGGGCGAATAATCAATATTTCATCGACAAAATTTAATTGCTCTACATAAAGTTCAGGTAGAAGCAGGTATGAATATACATCACTCTAATCCTGAATCAATACTTTTAATTAAAATCCCAATACTCCTAAAAGAGTTCGATTTGCCTCGCCTACGGGCTAGATTTACACTAAAAGATTTGATTGGTGTAACTGGTTCACAATAACACTGGATTTTCACATGGACGATGGTGCACTATTGAAAATTATCAATTAATTTTCTTATGATTTGATAAGGCCAATAACAATTTCAATCCAAAATGTTTGACTAAAAACATCCTAGTTATGATTCATACATTGACAACTCCTTCATGTGACAGTTTTCCATATTTCAATACTGGGCAAAAAAGTAAGGGGCCACTGAAAATTTATGTTAGATCAGAATTTTCTTTGAAGTTAAATGTTTATATTGTGGTCTATTCCATCACCATAGGTTTCATTCTCAACTCTTCCTGCATTCTTCGTGTGATTGCCGTTATTTGTCATTACTTTTTAATCTACTCCTTGAGAAACATCACTTGAGGTTTTCAAGACTTTGTCAGACTCTTTTTGATGCATAAGGTGGGCATTCAGTCAAGTTTATGATAGGTCCAGTATGTTTTATTTCATTCACTAGATTTATCAAAAATCGATTTCTTTTAACTTACCGATCCTCAACCATTGGTGAAGTATGTCTGAACATGGTTTCTTTTTTTATTTACATACATCATTTGAAAAAAAATTTAAACGTTAAAGTTATTTCTGTCAGTAATTCAGTGTGACAACCTCTTAAATAAAGCAGAACCTCGTTTTATATCAGAGATTTGACTGCCATTATAAAACCCCATTTTAAAACCTTTAAAAAACTTCTTTTTGTCAGTTGAGTCTGCCAACCATTTAGTATTTTACCTATTGACATATTTGTGACGTTAAAACTTAACAGACACCTCCTAGTGGAGATTCTTCTATCGAAAAACTGTCAGTTAGTAAAACATTAAAATGAAAAATCGTTGGATTGGTGTTATGCTTTCACAATTTCACAAAATAAGTGCTATTGCTTGCAAACCAACAGTGCATGTGTATTAATATGCAATTATCTAAAAGGATGAAACTGCACGTTAGCAATTTTCAACAATATGATCAACTATCACCGATTGAAATAGTTCATTAGAGTAACGGAGAGTTACGACATTGGAACTTTCAAGAAGAAAGTGACAGCATGTCTTATCCTCAACTTCAATAGTCAGTATCAGCTGCATAGGACTTATCTATGTACATGACAATTAACAAGCTGATGATACAAGGACATTAGGTCAAACATTCAATAAATTGTTAAATACCAAATATTTAATTTCCCCTTACAATGTTAGGGAGCAATTCGTTACCAATTATTGTTAACAATACTATCATAATATTTGAATTGTCTTGTAACGTGCAAATGAATGAAATGAATTGATATAACCAAATTATTGTTCCTTTTAACCAATGTCTTATTATTTAATTTTTTTTTATGTATTTGATAGGATGTTTTCAAATGCAGTACAATCCAATGCTTCTATTTCGAATACGAACTCGCCTTATTTCACTTTCATATAATCAAGGGGGCAAATCCACCTAAGAATTTAAAAACATGATGAAAAACTAAAGTTCTACTCATTTGATCGATTTTAAATGGCATCTCGCGTAAAAACTACATCAGGCATACTTTTGATGAAGCTCCCCGTTACAAAAGGTGTTCCATATAATATCGTTTTTTATTTTAAATTTTAAAATGAAATTTCGTTGTAATTCAAATCTTTATCCGTTTATGAATCCAACTGACACCGAACATATCTGCTGAGCATATCCTCCCGAGGAAACATTGCATTGTATGATAAATGAAAAAGTGCAAAATGATGAGAAAAATTATCGTTAATGCTAAACGCAAGATCATTTGTTATAGACAACGCATTTCAAAATAATACATTTAGCATTAACTTACAATTATCAGTGAAATATTTAAAATATGAAATCATCAAAAATGGTGCTACTGCCACTTTATATGGCAGCTTGTGTAAATACCACGAGAGGCCTACTTTTGATAAAGCTTCCCGTGTGTTTAAAATATTATCGTTGTGATTTTTAATTCTAAAATGAAATTCCTTTTTGTAATTCAAATCTTTATCCGTTTATGAATCCAACTGACACCGAACATATCTGCTGACCATATCCAGCCGAGAAAACATTGCATTGTATGATAAATAAAAAAAGTGCAAAATGATGAGATTAGATTATCATTATTGCTAGACGCAAGATCATTTGTTATAGACAACGCATTTCCTTACAAACTGTCAATCTTCAAGTTAAGTGAGAGATATACCCACACTTCCCGAGGTGTATCACTCAATACACCTCCTGTTTGAATCGTCTCGGAGACCCACGATTATAACAGGTGTATTGAGTGATGCACCGAGGGAAATGTGAGTATATAGATAAATATATCATACACTTGAACGCCATAAAGCAAGTTAAGAATTAAATATCTTCTTATGAAAATCTTGTTACTATCTTGTGATGTATCCCATCTAGCTCAGCTTCATCTCAGTCTAGTTTCTTTTTCTGCAACTTTGCGCCTTTACTTAAATTCATTGAGAGACGTGTTTTGTGAGAAAACATCAGTGCAGACAGACAAACAATCTATCCAAAGTCTTTCCAGGCATATAACTACTTTTAAAACGTCCGTAAGCTAAAATTACGAAGTTTCTGTGATGTCCTTATTCCGGTTTAGACCAAAATTCAGACAAAATCCCTGAAGACAACATCAGTATGGTTGAACTCTTGAACTTGAAACTGCAGAAAAGGACCCACAACCCATATTTGTCTATAAAGACAAAACTGATACACGAGATAATAAACTAAAATATTATCTATCAGTAAAAGATTTCTAAAACAATATTGCTGGTTTCAATCACTTGCATTGTTTCATTCCGTTTTTTTAATAACAACACCCGTACTGGCTGGCTTAAATGTTGCCCAGGCGGCGTAAAACTCTAACTCACTCCCTCACCCACTCTTTAGTTAGGCCAGCAGAGAAGCCTGTATGGGTCAACACTTCCTTTATCCAAGGACGTACAAACTTACTGGGTTTTTCATTAAAGTACAAGATTGTACGGATATCCAACTTCTTTGTTCACATAAAAGCGACGTTTTTGTTAACATCCTTATACTGTTTTCAAGCATATTTACAGAAGGGATAAATAGCAATATATATAGATATGTTAACATTCAAAACAAATGCAATAACGATGAGTTCAATAACAGTTGGCAAAATTGATACACGTGAAAAAGTCTCAGCAATTAACATTGAATGAATGTTAATTAGATATGGATATAGAGCTGATTTGATCAACAGAAGTTGTCAACCATTCAATCCGTACTTATATCTTAAAATTTCTAGAATAACACTAAAAAGTTGTATTTATCATGGCAAGGAATGTTAATAAGATATGGCTTAAAGGGGCAGTAGCACGTTTTTAAGGGGAATATAAGGTGATGTCAGGAAAATGAAAATTAATGGTTCCAATTGAAAGGCAATGTATTTAAACTAAATGGAGCAGTAATAATTCAAATATATAATTAAAGTTTAGACATGCGATTCCTTTTTCTTACACAAAATGAATTAAAGGTGTTCACACAAAATGGCCGCCAGTGGATTTTATGTGAATCTTCATACCTTGTCCTCTGACTATGGATGATTGGCATGTGTTATGAGATTTCTGACACTGTCAAAATAATACATTTAGCATTAACTTACAATTATAAAATAAAATTATCAAAAAACGTGCTACTGCCCCTTTAAGGGTTTATTTAATCAATAGAAATTGTCAACCATCCAATCCGTACTTTTATCTTAAAATTTCTAGAATGCTACTCAAACAGTTGTATTTATCATGGCAAGAAATCTAATAACTACACGGTGAAGATGCCAATATTCAAATAACCAGAAACTCACCGGAAACCCCTCTGGTTAAAAGCTCTCAACAAGATTCAATATGAGAATATAGAGTGTTTGGTGATGATTGATCGACAGTGCACATGGTGATTAACTAGCGAACTGGTGATGTATGGTATATGCTCTAGAACTATGCAAATCGTAGCAGTAACAATTCAATGTTGGATCATATGACAATAGATATAACTATAACACAAGGGTTGTATGTTTAGAATATTCATGATGGATTGCTTGAGGATAGTTAATATACACTGTGAATGTTTTAAAGGGGCAGTGGTACGTTTTAGGGGGATTATATGGTGTATCAGGAAAATGAAAATATATGGTTCCAAGTGAAAGACAATATAGTTAATTAATGAAACAGTAATAAATCAATTATATAATGTAAAGTTCAGCCATACTATTATTTTTTCTTACACAACATGAATTAAAGATGTTCACACTAAAATGGTCGCCAATTTTTATGTGAACTCTATAATTTGTTCTCTGACTATGGACTATGTATTTTTGACACTCTCAAAATAATACATTTAACATTAACGTACAGATATCAGGGGAAATTGAAATATAATTTTTTAAAAAAAGCTGTGCCACTGCCCCTTAAAGAAAACACTACAAACAGGAAGTTTTTAAATTTTGAAGTATTAATTTAAACCTGCACTATTTTAGAATGGATACGTGTGATTTCAAACGATAGAACTTTTTTGCAAAAGCTATTTTAACTGTTCATTTTTAATGTTATTGAGAATTTGCAATATTGAATACCATCAAGTTTATGTGATACAAGTAATCTTGTTACAGAGTTTCTCAACAAACATGCATATACCAATATTTGGAGGAAAAAGCTCTCACAGTGACAACTCGAGGACATCGTTGCATAATTGCTACATAGATCTTAAAGTCATTATCTTACCAATAAGACTTTTTTTATTAACTGAAGTCTCAAAAGAAATAAAGCCAAATCAACTAAATAAATAGTGTTTTAGAAGTTGACGATTTAAGCAAACTATTTATGTTACACACCTAAATGTACTAAAGACCTAAAATGTTTCTCTTAATTCATTACTATACTACAATCTCTGTTAAGAAATAGTGCATAAGACGCATGTATATAATATGTTTAATCTATGTATTGTTAACTTGCTCTTGTACCACCGTTGGTAGTTTCAAGTGAATAAAGATTGATTGATTGCTAAGATATTGATAACGAATTTGCGTTATTGAAGCTTTTGTATTTACAAATTTGGATTTTTTTTTACGAAATATGTAATACGGACTGGTGTTCTTGTAACAAAGAATAACCCATCTCAAAACCATGAGTTCGTAATATTTTCAAGACCATGTTATCAAATCCTTATCCTTTATACCGTTCAGGCGATGCACAGCGTCTCATGAAACGTGTGTTGAGAGGCACTAGAAGGTAATAGATCTCACAGTAACAGCTCCAGGACATCCAGCTACACGTCTTTGTGGTCTACTGGTCCGATTAAATGTGTCTACAGAATCAGTAACATTGATCCCAAGAGTTTGGGTAGGTGTTATTCTCGCCTTACATCTTTGAAGGAAGGAACATGTAATACTGAGCATGGATAGCTTAGAACTATTTGTACCAGCTAAATGCGCCCTGCTTGCATCATTGAACATGAAACGCCTGACATCTATCAGGTCAAAAGTTTTTATCGCTATGCATATAATAAGTTATTTTCTTGCCTTACATCTTTGAAGGAAGGAATATGTAAAACTGAGCATGGAGAGCTTGTAACTACGTGTAAATTGTTAAAGACATTTTTTTGAATTTGTATGACCGTGGTCCTACAACACCCTTTTATCTATCAGACCAAACATTTCGTATTGCTATGGATATAACAAGCCAGTGAAATGATATGCATGTAGCTGTATCAACACTATCCAATGACAATTGTGTTGAGTGAGAGATATTTGCTTATAGTTCAATGCACAATAAAGATCATGAACATATGCATTCTTAACATAGTCATAAATAACCAACTGCAGCAATACAATGCATTTGGCTTAAAATATGCTGATATCGTAGGATGAGTTGATGGTAGTTGATGATGGAAGCATGATATTCAAAAATAGTTGAGTGAATTGAATAGCATAATATAAAACGAGTTCGTTCTAATGTTGACATGTCGTTCACTTCATTCATCGATTCATTTTCTATTTTACACAGTAATATGTGCCCATAATCTATATGTACATCAACTTTTAAAACAATTCAAAAGTTAATGTCTCAAAACGTTGTCATTCTAAAAACATTGAAGAACAAATGATAATTGTACTATTTACTAACAGTAACAGATAATAGAATTAACTAAAAGGACCCGAGAAGAAAAAGGAATGTTTTATTGCACATTTCCGAAATCCTTAAAAGAAATACATTGAAGAACATGATGGTAATTGTACTATTTGCTGACGTAAAATGAATAAATAATTTAAAAAATTCATTCCAAAAAGCCTTACAAGATAATGGAATGTTTCACTGAACACTCCCAAAAACATAAAAAAGAACTATTGTCGAATTTCGAAATTCGGTAACAAATTTGCTTGTTGGTTTATCACATTAGAACATTTTACTTGATTCAAATGACCTACCTTTTCGTGACAACATCTGGTAATGTACAAGTGGTCCTATCTATCCATCAACAAACGAATCCTCACATGTAAGTCCTTATAAGCAAGATTATCAACAGCTACTTGTGCAGGGCTCTATGATCAACTCCACTCCTCTAGCCAATGTACATGTAAGCATGTATTGATTTATAAGATTACTGCTATGGGTTGGAAATTATGACATGGTCTATAATTATGAAATACCGCACTATTATGCGAAAAATTCAAAAACACTGAAAACATTAAAGTAACTATTTTGCCTATAACATATTGAAAGGTTTATAATTATACTTTAATTTGGTAGATCACTTTCCTAATTGTACCGTTTCATTTCTGAGGAAAACGAACATATAACATTTCAAATTGTTTTTGAAAAACATACTTTAATATTTCCAAATATAATCATATATTTAACAAATATATTCATACGAATATATGTTGTAAGTCATGTAATTTATCGTGATTTTCGGAAAATAATTATCCTTAGTATTATTTTCCCATCAAAAGGCATAAGTTGAAGCAGTTGCATTGGCAGCCATTGAATACTTGGATTAACAACATGTAGTAATTAAGAATCTGTATCAATCTAAGGAACTTTTAGATTGATTGTGAACTAAAACAATTATGAAAGTCTTTATGCAAAACTGAATGCATAGGTCACTGTTTGTATCGTGAATAGATTTGTTTGCGTCTGTATCAATATTTGGTTTAATAAGCTCAATATACACTTAATCATTCATGTAATAAATATTGTAACTATATCTGCAGATACAAAATGTTCACAAGACAAAGTATTTGTAATCCTCTTCAATCAACATAAAACAAATATTTTGACTTGATTGAATGTCTATTCTTATGTGATCTAAAGCATGATATGCTTTTTTATAATACTATATATTATTTTATGATAATTAACGCTTCAAAATTTGAGACTAACCTGTGACTATATGTCCTTTTTCTCCGAGTGAATTTCAAAACGAAATAAGAAGACTCTTGATAAAATATTATCTTTACGTTAGGAAAAAAGCCATTCGGAATAAAAATATCATATATATAAACAAATGATTTAATCCATTTAGCAAACAGGAGAATGGAATATCCCGCTTGTCATCCATACATTCGTTTCCAAACTTATTGTAAACTAAATGTCTCAATTGTCATAACAAGACCCTTTCCGGTCAGTTTCGTAACAGCTTAATCTTTTTGGACGTGATTTTCTTGTTTGCAATTTTACGGTTTTACACATTTAGTGTTTTAAACTGTTTTCATTCAAAGACTACTTACCACATGTGATGTTGGATTCACATCACCTTATAAAGAATAAAACAGTGTTAACTTCTTTGAGAGGCACTTTAGAATTTGGAATGACAAAAATGCAGAGGAGTATATGGATGACAACTTCTTTGTTCATTGTACTCGACGTTTTGACACAGATTCTTGTGTCGTCCTCAAGTTGAGACACAGGAATCTGTGTCGAAACGTCGCATAATATGAACAAATAGGTTATCATCTATATATCCCTCTGCATTATAATAACAGTGATAGATCTATCTTAGAAAATTCAGAAAACTAAGTTCTATACCTTTTTTAGATATTTCCAATACACATCATTAAGATGTGAAGAATATACCATTCACAGACCACCAAATGCGTAGAATGAAGTTAGATCAAGTGGTACCCCACAATAGTAGTTCAACATGTTCTATAATAATATATAGCATCAAAGGGCTGGCACTTCTTGCATGAACATTTTAAGTTCTTCTCAATTGAATGCCTTCCAAAATAGGTACTCCCAAAGCAATTTATCTCTAAATGCTTACTTGCCATCCATCAGGTTTGTGAAAAGTCATTTTAACCATCGGGCGAATAATCAATATTTCATCGACAAAATTTAATTGCTCTGCATAAAGTGCAGGTAGAAGCAGGTATGAATATACATCACTCTAATCCTGAATCAATACTTTTGAATAAACTCCCATACTCCTGAATGAGTTCGATTTTCCTTGCCTACGGGCTAGATTTACACTAAAAGATTTGATTGGTGTAACTGGTTCACAATAACACTGGATTTTCACATGAACGATGGTGCACTATTGAAAATTATCAATTAATTTTCTTATGATTTGATAAGGCCAATAACAATTTCAATCCAAAACGTTTGACTAAAAACATCCTAGTTATGATTCGTACATTGACAACTCCTTCATGCGACAGTTTTCCATATTTCAATACTGGGCAAAAAAGTAAGGGGCCACTGAAAATTTATGTTAGATCAGAATTTTCTTTGAAGTTAAATGTTTATATTGTGGTCTATTCCATCACCATAGGTTTCATTCTCAACTCTTGCTGCATTCTTCGTGTGATTGCCGTTATTTGTCAATACTTTTTAATCTACTCCTTGAGAAACATCACTTGAGGTTTTCAAGACTTTGTCAGACTCTTTTTGATGCATAAGGTGGGCATTCAGTCCAGTTTATGATAGGTCCAGTCTGTTTTATTTCATTCACTAGATTTATCAAAAATCGATTTCTTTTAACTTACCGATCCTCAACCATTGGTGAAGTATGTCTGAACATGGTTTCTTTTTTTATTTACATACATCATTTGAACAAAAAATTTAAACGTTAAAGTTATTTCTGTCAGTAATTCATTGTGACAACCTCTTAAATAAAGCAGAACCTCGTTTTATATCAGAGATTTGACTGCCATTATAAAACTCCGTTTTAAAACCCTTAAAAAACTTCTTTTTGTCAGTTGAGTCTGACAACCATTTAATATTTTACATATTGACATATTTGTGACGTTGAAACTTAACAGACACCTCCTAGTGGAGATTCTCCTATCGAAAAACGGTCAGTTAGTAAAACATGAAATGATAAAAATCGTTTGATTGGTGTCATGCTTTCACAATTTCACAAAATAAGTGCTATTCCTTGCAAACCAACAATGCGTTTGTATTTATTTGCAATTAAAGATGAAACTGCACGTAAGCAATTTTCAACAATATGATCAACTATCACCGATTGAAATAATTCATTAGAGTAACGGAGAGTTACGACATTGGAACTTTCAAGAAGAAAGTGACAGCATGTCTTATCCTCAACTTCAATAGTCAGTATCAGCTGCATAGGACTTATCTATGTACATGACAATTAACAAGCTGATGATACAAGGACATTAGGTCAAACATTCAATAAATTGTTAAATACCAAATATTTAATTTCCCCTTACAATGTTAGGGAGCAATTCGTTACCAATTATTGTTAACAATACTATCATAATATTTGAATTGTCTTGTAACGTGCAAATGAATGAAATGAATTGAGATAACCAAATTATTGTTCCTTTTAACCAATGTCTTAGTTTTTTAATTTTTTTATGTATTTGATAGGATGATTTCAAATGTAGTACAATCCAATGCTTCTATTTCGAATACGAACTCGCCTTATTTCACTTTCATATAATCAAGGGGGCAAATCCACCTAAGAATTTAAAAACATGATGAAAAACTAAAGTTCTACTCATTTGATCGATTTTAAATGGCATCTCGCGTAAAAACTACATCAGGCATACTTTTGATGAAGCTCCCCGTTACAAAAGGTGTTCCATATAATATCGTTTTTTATTTTAACTTTTAAAATGAAATTTCGATGTAATTCAAATCTTTATCCGTTTATGAATCCAACTGACACCGAACATATCTGCTGAGCATATCCTCCCGAGGAAACATTGCATATGATAAATGAAAAAGTGCAAAATGATGAGAAAAATTATCGTTAATGCTAAACGCAAGGTCATTTGTTATAGACAACGCATTTCAAAATAATACATTTAGCATTAACTTACAATTATCAGTGAAATATTTAAAATATGAAATCATCAAAAATGGTGCTACTGCCACTTTAAATGGCAGCGTGTGTAAATACCACGAGAGGCCTACTTTTGATAAAGCTTCCCGTTACAAAAGGTGTTTAAAATATTATCGTTGTGATTTTTAATTCTAAAATGAAATTCCTTTTTTGTAATTCAAATCTTTATCCGTTTATGAATCCAACTGACACCGAACATATCTGCTGACCATATCCAGCCGAAAAAACATTGCATTGTATGACAAATAAAAAAAGTGCAAAATGATGAGATTAGATTATCATTATTGCTAGACGCAAGATCATTTGTTATAGACAACGCATTTCCTTACAAACTGTCAATCTTCAAGTTAAGTGAGAGATATACCCACACTTCCCGAGGTGTATCACTCAATACACCTCCTGTTTGAATCGTCTCGGAGACCCAGGATTATAACAGGTGTATTGAGTGATGCACCGAGGGAAATGTGAGTATATAGATAAATATATCATACACTTGAACGCCATAAAGCAAGTTAAGAATTAAATATCTTCTTATGAAAATCTTGTAACTATCTTGTGATGTATCCCATCTAGCTCAGCTTCATCTCAGTCTAGTTTCTTTTTCTGCAACTTTGCGCCTTTACTTAAATTCATTGAGAGACGTGTTTTGTGAGAAAACATCAGTGCAGACAGACAAACAATCTATCCAAAGTCTTTCCAGGCATATAACTACTTTTAAAACGTCCGTAAGCTAAAATTACGAAGTTTCTGTGATGTCCTTATTCCGGTTTAGACCAAACTTCAGACAAACTCCCTGAAGACAACATCAGTATGGTTGAACTCTTGAACTTGAAACTGCAGAAAAGGACCCACAACCCATATTTGTCTATAAAGACAAAACTGATACACGAGATAATAAACAAAAATATTATCTATCAGTAAAAGATTTCTAAAACAATATTGCTGTTTTTTTTAATAACAACACCCATATTGGCTGGCTTAAATGTTGCCAAGGCGGCGTAAAACTCTAACTCACTCCCTCACCAACTCTTTAGTTAGGCCAGCAGAGAAGCCTGTATTGGTCAACACTTCCTTTATCCAAGGACGTACAAACTTACTGGGTTTTTCATTAAAGTTCAAGATTGTACGGATATCCAACTTCCTTGTTCACATAAAAGCGACGTTTTTGTTAACATCCTTATACTGTTTTCAAGCATATTTACAGGAGGGATAAATAGCAATATATATAGATATGTTAACATTCAAAACAAATGCGATAACGATGAGTTCAATAACAGTTGGCAAAATTGATACACGTGAAAAAGTCTCAGCAATTAACATTGAATGAATGTTAATTAGATATGGATATAGAGCTGATTTGATCAACAGAAGTTGTCAACCATTCAATCCGTACTTATATCTTAAAATTTCTAGAATGATACTAAAAGGTTGTATTTATCATGGCAAGAAATGTTAATAAGATATGGATTAAGGGTTTATTTAATCAATAGAAATTTAATAACGATACAATCCGTACTTTTATCTTAATATTTCTAGAATGCTTCTCAAACAGTTGTATTTATCATGGTAAGAAATCTAATAACTACACGGTGAAGATGCCAATATTCAAATAACAAGAAACTCACCGGAAACCCCTCTGGTTAAAAGCTCTCAACAAGATTCAATATGAGAATATAGAGTGTTTGGTGATGATTGATCGACTGTGCATATGGTAATTAACTAGCGAACTGGTGATGTATGGTATATGCTCTAGAACTATGCAAATTGTAGCAGTAACAATTCAATGTTCGATCATATGACAATAGATATAACTATAACACAACGGTTGTATGTTTAGAATATTCATGGTGGATTGCTTGAGGATAGTTAATTTACAGTGTGAATGTTTTAAAGGGGCAGTAGCACGTTTTAAAGGGGGATATGAGGTGATTTCACAGGCAAATGAAAATAAATGGTACCAAGTGAAATACAATGTATTTAACTAAATGAAACAGTAATAAATGAAATATATAATGTAAAGTTCAGCCATGCAATTCCTTTTTTCTTACACAACATGAGTTAAAGGTGTTCACACTAAAATGGTCGCCAATTTGTATGTGAATCTTTATAATTTGCTCTCTGACTATGGACTATGTATTTTTGACACTCTCAAAATAATACATTTAACATTAACGTACAGATATCAGGGGGAAAATGAAATATAAATTATTTAAAAAAAGCCGTGCCACTGCCCCTTAAAGAAATCACTACAAACAGGAAGTTTTTAAATTTTAAAGTATTGATTTAAACCTGCACTATTTTAGAAAATGGATACGTGTGATTTCAACGATAGAACTTTTTCGTTACATGTATGATATGTTTCTAACTAAATAAATAGTGTTTTAGAAGTTGACGATTTAAGCAAACTATTTAGGTTACACACCTAAATGTACTAAAGACCTAAAATGTTTCTCTTAATTCATTACTATACTACAATCTCTGTTAAGAAATAGTGCATAAGACGCATGTATATAATATGTTTAATCTATGTATTGTTAACTTGCTCTTGTACCACCGTTGGTAGTTTCGAGTGAATAAAGATTGATTGATTGCTAAGATATTGATAACGAATTTGCGTTATTGAAGCTTTTGTATTTATAAATTTGGATTGTTTTACGAAATATGTACTCCGGACTGGTGTTCTTGTAACAAAGAATAACCCATCTCAAAACCATGAGTTCGTAATATTTTCAAGACCATGTTATCAAATCCTTATCCTTTATACCGTTCAGGCGATGCACAGCGTCTCATGAAACGTGTGTTGAGAGACACTAGAAGGTAATAGATCTCACAGTAACAGCTTCAGGACATCCAGCTACACGTCTTTGTGGTCTACTGATCCGATTATAGGTGTCTACAGAATCAGTACTATTGATCCCTCGATATTGCTTAAGTGTTTTTCTCGCCTTACATGGGACATATTTCTTTGAAGGAGTAGTGGAGTCGCAGACATTAACACCATTTGTAGTACATTTACATGGATATTATACCTTTTTTTGGATATGACCAAATACAATATGTCTGTGCCAAGCTGAACATGTATCAAGCGTGTCAATATCAAATATATTACCCAATAAACTTCATACATGGAGCAAACAGATGAATGAAATACATATTTTGTCGAAGTTGGTGGGGGATATTGAAATGGGCTCCGTCCGTCGTCCGTCCGTTTGTTCGTTCGTTCGTCCCGATATCGTTTCCGGACTAAAACTAAAAAACTGTAAGATCTTGCTCAACGAAACTTGGTATATGGCTCAATCATTATGTGTATCTGTGCCTTTTGGGACTTTCAACTTCTGTGGATTATTATTTATGGCGGTTTCCATAGAAATGTATCTTAGAATTTCGTTTCCAGAGCAAAACTCAAAAACTGTAGGACCTACAATGTAGCTCAACGAAACTTCTTCGGGTTATTTCTTTTGGCAGTTCAAATGGACACAAAACTTGAAATTTCTGAAACTGTGAGCCCTAGCTCATCGAAACTATGTATATAGATCAATCATTATGTGTAGATGTTCCTTTTGGAAGATTTAACTTTTTGGTATTCATATTTTTGGCAGAGTCCATGGAAACATAGATTCGAAGATCGTTTCCGGAACATTAGTCCAAATATGTTTGACCCAGCTTGACGAAAATTGGTAAATAGATCATCATCATGTGAAGATATGTATTTTGGTTTTTTATCTCCATTTCTGTGAAACTGTAAGTTACGACCTTTTATGACACCGGAAACGGGAGATTTTAAAAATTCATAGTTATATTTTTTTATCGAAATATTCCATAAGGCGTGGAATATAGGCGACTCTGTGTTGGTTTGAATAGGCATTGAATTTCATATCCTTTCATGCTGTTGGTAAAATCTATTCTGTATGAAAACGGATTGGATAAACTCTTATTGGGGAAAACAGGGTCTGTTATCATTGCAAAATCTCGGTATTTCTCTAGCAGTCGTATAATAATGATGATAATTCTATGATGATTTTAGATAGAAATCATGTGGCATACCCACTGACAATTGTTGATCGGTTATACAGATGTTAATCTATCGGAATGTATAAGTTATAAGACAGACAGACAAACATGTTTATTCAATATATACGGCTCAGTGACCCTAAGTACAGTTGAGTTTTCAGTTATTGTAGTTGGTCACGTGACTTTAAAGATTTGACATAAGATTCCATATTGTACATTAATTGTTTCACATAAGTTGCAACATTATAAATAACTTCAGGATGAGTTGAACTTAGCAGATTGTACATTGTTTCTGGATTACATTAACACATTTCAAATATTTACTTCGACATGCAGAGAAGGCTTTACAAACTAATATAAGTTAAAGGACTTGTTACTCTACCATAACATTGCATTGGGTATCACGAACGGAATGAAATAATAGCAGATTTACTCTTACAGCTGGTGAAATGATTTTGTTAAACTTGGAAGATTTCCTGTGATATATCATGCTCTTGGAAATTTGGAATTGGTCATTATTTTGTAACAGTAGAGTTTACAATCAATACCTTTAGATCAACTTGTATCATATCTACAATAAATATATAAATGACAGATGTGTGACATGCCAGAAACAATTATGGCATTCTTTGAGAAGGTCACGAAGTCAATATTTGAAATTCCCTCTCAATGCAATACCCCCCCCCCCCCCCCCCAAATTATTCCATTTTAGCAAATTCAGTTTGAAATAGTCAATATTGATCAACAATACGATATACCTCATTTACTTAAAAACATCATATTATTGGGTACAATACCGATTGATAAGTCGGACTTACTCAAACCCCTTATTAAAGTTCAAGAGTAGTCAAACAAAACTTTTGTTTAGCAGCTATATAACTCAAAGACATCGAGACATCTTAGTGATGTACTGATCTTATTAACTTGTCTGCAGTATCATGAAGAATTGATTCTATAAGGTCGTTTAGGCATGGTACTTGTCTACATCTGATGGTGCCCTTTACAAAATTCTTTCTTTATATGCTGAATCCAAAATAAAGTGACATTGAACCGGTAATTGAGAATGTATAAGGAGGTGTGGATTTGAAAAAAAATCATTATTTTGTCACTTGTTTACGACTGATGTTTATTCTTTATCTTAATCAATGCATTACACCTACTTGTATTGATATTGGAATTTTGAATATCTTTCTCCAAAAATACCTTCAATGCAAATAACGATGCTCAAATTACAGAAACGAGACACTCAGCTAAACCCCTTGCATGTGTCTTTGCATCTTCTCCATAAATCGTCCATGCAACTTACAGTCTCTATATATTGCTTTAGTCTTTTAGAGTGTTCTGTCCGTTCTACTAATGTTGTTCACGTGCGCTTCGTGCTCTCCCGTGAAATAAAGAAGATTTCAGATTGACAAACAATCTTTTGTTAAAACCCTTATTTGTTTTAAGATACATGTAATGGTTAAGTTGGTTTTCGAAGGCTTGGGACTTAAATCAGAGCACACACACTACCACAAAAAAATCAGAAAAATACTTTGACTTGTTCCGAAATCCTGTTCATATATGCAAAAACTAAACTAATCCTTCTTTAAGATGTGCTCTACTTTGCACAATTACAAAGCAGAGAGGAAATGAGCATACGCATCGAAAATTAACAAAACAGCAACATAAAAACGACGGTCAGCAACTCAAACGCGCGACAGCGCAAAATGAAACACTCGATACATAATGGCTATATATGAAGGGGAAATTGTCGGGATCAGTGTGTTGTTTTTTATCTGTCCATGACATGACGGTAACATTTTGTAAATAATTTCTAAATAAACAAGAAGATTCCCCCTGTTAAACTTCTTTACTTTATTTATAGTAATAGGTGCATGATTTCCGACTCCAGTTGTCTTTTCCACTTTTTTCGGCCATACAAATCCCTATAAACCATTGACCAACTATAAATATCATAATTTGTCTGGAAACTAAATAACAGCATTTACATGTGTAGTAGCTGAGACTATCGCTGGGGAATAAAAACTCATTTACTTCTTCCTACCGTTATCATTCAGCGGGACCTATGTTATTCTTACATGCTAATGTTCATGTAACAATATACACTACTCAAAAGAATATAAGTAACACTTGTACGTGTGCAGTGTCCTCTCTATGCTTATATATATCTCATCATAACATTAGGTACAATACCGATAAGTCGGACTTACTCAAGCCCCTTATTAAATGATATTTAAACTAAGTTCAAGCGTAGTCAAACAAAACTTTTGTTCAGCAGCTGTATAACCCAGAGACATCGAGACATCTTAGTGATGTACTGATCTTATTAACTTGTCTGCAGTATCATGAAGAATTGATTCTATGAGGTCATTTAAGCATGGTTCTTGTCTACATCTGATGGTGCCCTTTACAAAATCCTCTCTTTATATGCTGAATCCAAAATAAAGTGACATTGAACCGGTAATTGAGAATGTATAAGGAGGTGTGGATTTGAAAAAAATTCATTATTTTGTCACTTGTTTACGACTGATGTTTATTCTTTATCTTAATCAATGCATTACTCCTAATTGTATTGATATTGGAATTTGGAATATCTTTCTCCAAAAATACCTTCAATGCAAATAACGATGCTCAAATTACAGAAACGAGACACTCAGCTAAACCCCTTGCATGTGTCTTTGCATCTTCTCCATAAATCGTCCATGGAATTTACAGTCTCTATATATTGCTTTAGTCTTTTAGAGTGTTCTGTCCGTTCTACTAATGTTGTTCACGTGCGCTTCGTGCTCTCCCGTGAAATAAAGAAGATTTCAGATTGACAAACAATCTTTTGTTAAAACCCTTATTTGTTTTAAGATACATGTAATGGTTAAGTTGATATTGGAAAGGCTTGGGACTTAAATCAGAGCACACACACTACCACAAAAAAATCAGAAAAATACTTTGACTTGTTCCGAAATCCTGTTCATATATGCAAAAACTAAACTAATCCTTCTTTAAGATGTGCTCACCTTTGCACAATTACAAAGCAGAGAGGAAATGAGCATACGTATCGAAAATTAACAAAACAGCAATATTAAAGCGACGATCAGCAACTCAAACGCGCGACAGCGCAAAATGAAACACTCGATACATAATGGCTATATATGAAGGGGAAATTGTCGGGATCAGTGTGTTATTTTTTATGTGTCCATGACATGACGGTAACATTTTGTAAATAATTTCTAAATAAACAAGAAGAGTTCCCCTGTTAAACTTCTTTACTTTATATAAACAGCTGCGTACCTTAAGATTGTTCACTTGCTGGTGTATCTCAGTGCAAATATCATGTAAATTGAGTTCCATTTTGACGTCCATAAAGTAACACCAGGAGCACCTACAAACGACAACCAATTATACATTAGTAAAATAATCATTCCCAAACCATATATTTGTGAAATTCAGATTTTCTTTAATTTCGATTTAAATATTCCATGTAAACTCTGTAAGAAAGAAATCAGTACAATTACATTGCATTAATGCAAAGAAACAAATATGACTTACATCTATAGCTACTGATCACTAATGAAGGATTTTGTAGAGAAAAATACAAAATAGTTATTTCGAAATTTTTACCCCTGGTTATTCCAATGTCCTGCCAAATTAGTTACGGTTATCTTAAAGGTATGAAATACGAATATGTTAACGCAAATTTCAACATTATCCGTTTTGTTTTCGCAATGCTAGGATATCCGCCCCAAAGACATTCCAAGTTACATGATATTTGCACTAAAGACCCAGGTAAGTGAACAAACTTTAGATACGCAGCTGTAGTAAAAGGTGCTTTATCTCCTACTCCAGTTGTCTTTTCGACCCTTTTTTCGACCATACAAATGCCTGTGGTAATATAATATTCGACCTTTTTTCGACCATAAAAATCCCTGTGGTAATATGAAACTATTGAAAACCATAAATATCATAATTTGTCTGGAAACTAAATAACAGCATTTACATGTGTAGTAGCTGAGACTATCGCTGGGGAATAAAAACTCATTTACTTCTTCCTACCGTTATTATTCAGCGGAACCTATGTTATGCTTACATGCTAATGTTCATGTAACAACAATATATACTACTCAAAAGAATATAAGGAACACTTGTACGTGTGTAGTGTCCCCTATATACTTAATACCTCATCGCATGGTTACAGTTATGTATTTTCTGAAATTAACACTATCTCACTGACATATTGGAATCGATTGTTGAGTCATGCAGTTTCTGTATTGCGCTTTAAAGTCAGAAACAAGGCAGGGTCAAAATGGAAGTCACAGGATGTCAGATGGTTAAGGTACAAAATATTGCGGTCCTCTTTTGGGCGACTTTATCGTTTTGAAAGTGATATCCCTGGTAGTGAAAAGCTTGATGAAGACATTTACCTGAAAGAAATGTGATTAAAACTTCCAAACTTCCAAAATTAATCAAATTTTCCAAAACGATTAAAGTTTAAAAATCGGAAGCCCAATGTCAAGTATGCATGTGGGTTGAATAAAACTTCAAACAAGACACCTCACTTTGAGCTGCTGACATTTAAAATTAGTGCAAATATTAATTCTACCTGAGTGTTCCGTAACTTCTTTTGAGTAGTATATAGCCTCGAGACATAACTACTACACTTGATTAATTTTATGGAAAGGAACCAAAGCAAGAAATGCAGTAATCAGGATATATTGCACTTATTTTAAGTGATATTTATAATGAATGCAAATGATGGAAACGTCCCAAAACTTAGACAGCCATATCATAGACAGTTAAAAACAACAACATTCATGGTTGCGTGCACAACTAATTCTCATGCTGTTATCTATATCTGAAAAATCAGGAAAAAGAACAGTATCATAGAATTTAAAATGTAAATGTTTCTCTAAGCAATGCCTTTAATATACATCAAAGTGAGATTTTATGTGTCGCTGTTGACTGTTTGTTATGTACATAATTATGTTATATTTAAATATTAAGTATAATTATTGTTGACACGTTAGAGATATACCCATACTTCCCGAGGTGTATCGCTCAATAACCTCCTGTTTGAATCGTGGGTCTCCGAGGCGTAGCGATACACCGAGGGAAGTGTGTGTATGTCTGACTTAAACCCCACTCGGGTCGAGTCATATTTGACAAAAAAGAGCATTCTATCATTCTTTAAGTATATAGCTCTTGACCTAACAAGATCAATAGAATATCAATAATACTCTTCTATTTGCGGTTTAAAACCATAAACTAACTTCATTTCATTAAAATTGGTTTATACTAGTAATTATATATATAGGTTTATATTTTCACAAAAAGTTTATTGTCCAGGTGAATGGTCCAACTTCGTCTAATGAATATTAAATAAAAACATAATGCCGGATTTTTCTCCTACCGGTTTCACTTTTAATCTTCAGGGAGAATGAAACGTTACAAAAGTCTATGACGTCATCGTTTATATTGTGACGTCACAGTAGGGAACAAAGTACATTTTGGTTCAACAACATGAACAAATGTTAATATTTACCAACATTGAGTTTGGGGAGGAATTTCTTGATAAAATAGTCTTCTTTTAAAGTTCTTTTAATTTTATCAGAGTTATTCATTTGAATATACCTCACAGAAAATACCTCTGCTTGTATCAATCCTCGTTAGCTCCGTCGATAGAGTCGCTGGTCAACAATATAAAGGTCCCTGGTTCGATTCCCACCATCTTTGATTATAATTCTCAAAAATGTAAAATTCTAAATTTTACAAGTCCGTTTATTTGCCAACGTTGAAGTTCTCTTCTCCTGACCAAGTGTAGATTAACAATAAAGTGTTGGTGTATCAGAAAAGTAGAGGTGTATCAGTGGATAACCTACAGTTACAACATAGAAAGAGAGGTGTATCCGTCAATACACATACAGTTAGAACAAAGGAAACCATAGCAACGAGACCGGAAGTAGGGTATAATTAAGAGTATCCTCAGTATTACAGTCACAGCTACACTTTTCCGTTGGTTTGAAACTTAATTTGTCTCTATAATATATCATTTGTAATAAGATAAAGAAAGGTAATGGCATTATTATCCCAAGGGGATATTTGTTTACATCTCATTCACTTCTCAATAATTAAACAATAACAAAAACACGGATATATAAAATATTCACATATAGCAATAGTTATGTAGTTTACGTAATGTTAGTAATGTAATTTATGTAAAATGTAAAACCTTCTAAAAAAAGTCTTGAATTGTATGTTGGCGACGTTGATGAATGTCAAAATTCTATAAACCTCTCCCTCGGTTTTTGGTTGAAAATATAAACATTTGGGTCGGGAAAAATTCCAATGAACATATTAAGACATTTAAAAGGTAAACGTCAGTATGTTATCCTTACAAATGTTGGTTTTCAATCATAGGTTAATAAATACCTTTCATGTTAAAATGCTCCGTAAAAGAAACATTTTCTTGAAAAAACATTGCCAGAATTGAAGGAGGAATGATAGTATAATAACATATATTTATATGATATGTTTTATGGTGTACTGTTCACATTATTTATAACTATGAATATTTGCATGTTCAGAAATAATGTATGTAAATAAAAAACTGTTCATGTCAACTGATTTTAAGCCAAACAATGAAAATTTTGTGTAATTTTTCACCATAAACAGAATTACAGAAGGGGACAATGTCATTAACTAAAATAAGTAATTAAACCCTTAAAGTGACATCGGCAGATTGGTCTGTGGAATTGGTCTATTTGAAATATTGTTGATACACCAGTTCTTTGTACTCAGAAGATCTCTTACCTATGGCGTGGCAAGGTAAAAGAAAAAGGTGATATGCACCATACAGTGGTAATTGCCGATGAATAATCCATCAATGGTTCTTCCTTATTCCTGAAATAGCCATATCGTTATAGACTCTCACAGCGATGTCCTTATAAGGATTGTATGTCAGTATTGCTTGACTTAATTATCAAGTTATTGTACGTGTTTCGGTTTAAAAATATTTTTGCGCTTGATTTGATTAGCAGGTTACGTCATACTCACCTATTACATGAAACGTTATATAGAATAAGTATATTCAAACGGATGTTGCTGCTACATAAGTTCAATGTTGTTTCCGTTTCATTCCAATGATATATATAAAATTGGATAGCATTAATAAGGGAAAATTCGTTAAGAGTTCAATAATGAGTTTAACAATAAAATGATATAAGTACTTAAAAGCCGAAGACAATATCAATCCTTTTTAACACTCATTGACCAAACGTTTGAGTGGATCTTTAAGTAAATGTTGAAATAATTGTTTTGAGTCGGATACGTAAATCAATATATTTATATCTGGCAACTTTTGTCAAACCCATCGTTAATCTCAGGGGGAAAAGCCGAATATATATGGGTTGGAAAAACTGTTAGTTTGAAAAGGGGGTACATTTGCCTACATCATTGCCTTGGGCGATAAATGTACATTAGACAATAAACGGAAGCTAAAACATATTGGTGCATAAAAGTCAGATTTACAGTAATACCCTCATTCTCTCCCCACATAGGCAGATCAAGTCATGAAGTGTTGATACAGCCTCTGTTATATTACGCCGAGTTTGTGGGATAGAATTGGAGATGCCTTATTGGAGGCAATCAAAGTTAGTTGTGCAATCAGCGACGGTGTTCTAAAACCATCATTTTGGCTACTGAATCATGGCAAAAGCATTTTGATTTGAACCACCCTTTCCATGCGAGAACCGTTGTCATTTGATACAGAAATTCAAATGGATTGTGGTGAAATTTTTTTTCCGCCAGGGGAAACTGCCGGAACCAACGGATTTCGGCGTAAAACATGTCATGACTTGATCTGCCTCTGTGGGGAGAGAATGTAAAAGCCTTGGCTGTTCAAATTCACGTTTTGTGATGTACTGATCGGATAAAGGTATCTGTAGTATCATGAAGAATGGGGATTGTTTCAGCATTTAATGTCAGAAACATGACGTTAAAAAAAAGAGGATGTCAGATGGCTCAGGTTCACAACATTGTGGTCTTGTCTTAGGTGACTTTATCGCTTTGAAAGTGATATCCTAAGAAGTGAAAAACAGAACACTTATCTTTGAGCTGCCGTCGGTTATAGTTAGTGCAAATAATATTACAACTTGAGTGTTCCTTAACATCTTTTTAGAAGTGTATCAAAACATACAACCTCATCAAGGAATAATATCGGATTATTTCCTGTCAAATATGGTAATGACTTATTGTATATATATCATAGCGAGTGAATAATCACGTGTAATGCCCTTTTGCCACATATCATTGCTTATGATATCATAGATACCGACAATTTCCATTCATGTGCAAACCTCCTCATATATATACCACTTAATGTGACGCAAGTGTTGACTTATTCATGATCATGCTCATATTGTCATTTTAATCTAAATGGTAACTCATGCAGCAACTGTTAAGATTAAACATCAATCACAAAAACAATCTGATAACAATCTTCCTCATTGAATTTTACAACCAAAACTCTGTTATTCAATTCAACAACATTTCCTCCGTACCACTTAATGTGACGCAAGTGTTTTCCTTATTCATGATCATGTTCATATTGTCATGTCAATCTAAATCGTAACTCATGCAGCAATAGTTTAAATAAAACATCAATCACAAAAACAATCTGATAACAATCTTCCTCCTTGAATGTTTACAACCAAAACTCTGTTATTCAATTCAACAACATTTCCTCACCGCTAAAATCAAGATTGAATGACCTACCTGAGGGTGACAAATCTGTGTTAAATAGTAGATGTTGTCATTTTAATCTAAATGGTAACTCATACAGCAATTGTTAAAATTAAACGTCAATCACAAAAACAATCTGATAACAATCGTCCTCATTGAATTTTACAACCACCAATCTGTTATTCAATTCAACAACATTTCCTCCCCGCTAAAATCAAGATTGAATGACCTACCTAAAGGGTGACAAATCTGTCTTCAATGGTAGATCCAAACTCCGATGCATCAACACAATCACACTATATTCCCGTGTAAGCTAGATAAGCCCGAGATGATCACGTCCATTAGACGTTTACCGTTCTGTGACCATCTCTTCCAATCTGGCCTTGTGCTCAGAGCTTGGTAGCCTATTGATTCACATGCATGGGACGGGAAGCAGTCTCTGTCTCAACAATTGCACTCTGCGCTTCGACCCATTTTGATGTGATGTACATAATTTAAAGGGATTAAAGTTAGCCTTCCCTTTAGGTGATTTTAGGAGACTTGATAGAGAAGGTTCTTAACAATCTGTTTTGGTACAGACAGGTCAAAATATTTGATTGTCTGTTGCTGTCAGCTGTATGCACATGCAGCACGATTCGCTCGTGTCTATGAAAGGTATCTGACACTATTTCCCTACTTGGCAGAGGATTAGTTGAATCCATCAAGTATATTTCATACACGATTTGCATTTTTTGTAATGAAACATTTTATCCTTTTTTATACGGATTTGACAAAGAACTTCGCTCGTGTGTTAACGTGTCCGATTTTTAAAGAAGTTTAGTTTTACTATGATTGTATGTGAAATTCTATAAATATATTTCGCATACCTTTCCGGATTATTCGGTTATAGATTTTTTGTGTGCAACTACTTAGAAAAGATTACCAATATGAAATTCATTAAATTATTCGGAATCGTATTGAAATCATCATAGTTAAAATTTACTTTAAAAAACTGCAAATATGACATTTGAAATATAAGTAGCATAATTAATACGACTGATAATTATAAAACTCAATTAAATTTAATTGAACGACGGTTAACAGACATTTCATTACATCCTTATTTCAGTGCAATATCAAATTTGGTGAAAATAGTGGTATTTTTCTAAAGATATGAAGATTGTAATGTAAAATATCTGTAAGTGTACGGTATAAAAGTAGTTTGTTAGTTAAATCTGTAAACCTAATCGTACAGATGTGAACCCGCAAGCTGGTTGTTTCAAGTATGATGGGTTGCTAATCGTACATTACAAGAAAGACAAATTTGAAAATACTGTTAATTTTTTAAGTCGGGAGGATATGAAAGGGTTAACCCTGCTTATAAGGAAAACATGTTGCTCGCATTTGCATTTTGATTTTGGAAGTAACAAAGGTATACGTCCATAAGGAGTTCATAATGATCATTATGTTAAAGGGTCTGTGATCATTACACGTCTTTCTGATCACTTATGAGATCTGATCAAAGAGGTCTTATTAATGATTATCTATTTATGTTATTAATAATTCCATTTGGGTTGTGCGCTTTAGTGCACAGACCTTTCGAATCTACATGCATGATCACTGACCTAGAAAAAAAGTAATTTGTTTCTGGTTTCCGCCCGCGTAAGTTTCAAACCCCCGCATCAAGCCTTTTTTTCCAGATGTTGACATGGAAGAAAATGGAAATGTAGTCCCTAGGCCCAGAAAAAAACATTGAAACTTGAACTTTCATATTTCTGTTTTAGTAAGCCTTCAAAGCTACAAAGGGATCCAAAGTTTAAATCATTTATTTTTTCAAATTCCGTTAAAAAAATTCTTATTCAATAATAAAAAAAAATATTTGGAAATTTTAAAAAGTCCGCGTCATCGCATCATTTTTACCTGTATGCAGAGACCAGAAACATTTTATAATTTTTTTGGGGCTTAACAGGAAAAAACATTTTAGTTATTTTTAACGCATAAAAATGAAAAGAATGACATCCTAAACGACATAATTTGTGTGTGCTATAACCCAAATTATTGCAATGACACTGCGTGATAAATTTATGTTTTAACATTATTTGAGTAAATCTGACTCCAACAAAATGCTATGAATAAGTGATAGTGCAACATCAATATCAAAGCAATATTAAACCTAAGTCTGATAACGCATATTGATCAAATTTATTGAGTAAAATAACCAATTAGTGAATAGCTGAGGGTTTTGCAATGTACACTTTCACGTACACAAAAACTGCCTGGAATCATTACATTTTATTATTATTATTATTATATGGATATTTATATAGCGCGCATATCCAACCACTCGTGGTTGCTCAAGGCGCTTATTGTTTCCCCTGGTCAATGACATTCTTTCACTGTCCAATCATTTTTCCAATTCAACTCCCTGGGGAGTATTCAACCGGCATCCATATGTGGCGCTCAGGTTAGGGACCATTCTATGCCTCACAGGGTACCCATTCACAGCTGGGTGAACTGAGACAAATAGTCACAGCAGTTTGTCCAACACTGCTGAACGCTGATAACCGACAGCTCGGCGTATGCACGTGTTCATGTATCCACCATTCAGCCACTGACATGAATTCGTGGGATCTTTTAAGTGCGCAGTTTTTGTTGCACTACACACTAGGGCTCCAGGGTGACACTTATAGAGTTCTAACAGAGGTGAACTCTAGGTTTTTACACCTTGGCCTGGATGGGATTCGAACCCCGGACCTCAGCAACGTGAGACCGGCGCTCTTGCCGACTGAGCTATCCCGTACCCCATCTCAGGGGATTTAAACTCATCATCTCTCCCCTAGCTCATTTTCATTCTAATAACCGATCACTTCAATTATTTACAGGCACATCAACATCAACTCATAATATATAAGACCTTGATGAGGTTGCAGAGAATCATATCCAAAAGCTTTACCACAGTCTTTTATTCAAGTTTGTTGACAGAAGAAAAATCAGTTTGTTTATTAATAGAGAACCTCAACTTCGTGTCTTCTGATATCAAATAACAACACTTGCTGGTTGTTACTTACTGGTCTTACTTTAATCAATAAGTGTGAGATCATTCTAAATCTTTATCAACAGTTATCAGCAAAAGGATGCAGTTATATCTAGGTCAGCAGTGAGGTCACAGCACTGTGACGTCTCTAGAATTATGACGTCATAGCAATTAATATCAACACGTTTGTCATAGGAATGTCAGCTCTGTTCTAAGTGTCGTCAAGCCTTGTATTGCCAGTAACGGATAATGTCATTGTATCAAAACGTTTTCATTGTAGATATCATATTACCTCACTCAAGCAAAATCATGTGTGGTAGCTAGTGTTGGATTATATTTCCAAATATATACTCTGTTATCAAATGTGCATCATTAAAAAAATTTGAAACATATTGTTGACTAAAAAATAGAGCCATTGGCTCTGTAGCTCATCAGGCTTTACATTTGATTGATCCCCCCTTAGTAGGGGCCACAGGGTCACAAAATCTACAATTATTAATCCTCATTAGTCAAGGAGTTTGTACACAAAGTTTCAGCTTTCTAGGCATATGCTTCTGGAGAAGAAGATGGAAACAGGGTTTTAGGTTGTGGCCCCTGTGGGCCCTAATAAGGGCCACAGGGCCACCAAAGCTACAATTATAAATCCTTTCTAGTCAAGGAGTCTGTAAACAAAGTTTCAGCTTTCTAGGCTTTATGGTTCTGGAGAAGAAGATGAAAATAGGTTTTACGGTCGTGACACTGAGGCCTTTATTAGGGGCCACAGGGCCACCAAAGCTACAATTTATAATCCTCACTAGCCAATGAGTTTGTACACAAAGTTTTAGCTTTCTAGGCCATATGGTTCTGGAAAAGAAGTCGAAATCCCACAACGGACGGACGGACGCCGGACACCATGCCATGCCATGCCATTAGCCCATCGGGCCAGGCCAGATGATCTAAAACTACATTTTTTTATTACAATAATGTAATTTTCCCTATTTTTTCCCCCAGAATGTTAAAATCTTAAACGATAAATACTGAGTGCCCTTTTAAAAGAACACCATTCTTGCTTGTTATGACATGGTAATAACAAAATTTGTCTATATATCATGGAAGTTAAAGATGCCAAAACGGATATCAATAATAAACCTGAGGGCCTTGCCTAACTGAAGCTCGGTCGATATGGTAATATAGTTATCGTTAACAATCTAAGTTAAGCTATGTTTTACATCACATCAAATCTTAAAGGGGCAGTAGCACGTTTTTACAAGCAATATAAGGTGATGTCAGGAAAATGAAAATTAATGGTTCCAATTAAAAGACAAAGTATTTAAACTAAATGAAGCTGTAATAATTCAAATATATGATATAAAGGTTAGCCATCCCAGTCCTTTTGCTTACACAAAAAGAATTAAAGGTGTTCACACAAAATGGCCGCCGATGGATTTTATGTGAATATTTATACTTTGTCCTCTGACTATGGATGATTGTTTCGAGTTATGAGATTTTTGACACTATCAACATAATACACTTTACATTAACGTACAGTGAAAATTATAAAATACTAAATTTTCAAAAAACGTGCTACTGCCCCTTTTAAACTATGCATTAACAACACTATACATAATACATGAACTACTACTTTTATTTGGATAGATATCAGTCTCTATTGATAAATATTAAAAATTTGACCTAGCATTACTGTTCGTGATCTAAGTTTCTCCTTGGAAGAAAAAAACTTATTCATGTATTCATGTTTGATATTGCTTGCGGGGGGAAGTGGGAACACATGTATGTAAAACATATACATTTCCATCTTTGGTTTAGCATTTGACATGCAATATACTATGTTTCAAGTGTGTCGATAATGTGTATGCAACCAAGTGTTTATCAAAATTAAAATTCACTGTGAAATGCATTCAATGTTAAAAACTAAAGACGCAATAAATGATAAATTAAGAAATATTTTTTAAATCTGACATTCTCGTGTTTTCATCATGTGACTTCCAATACAAAAACAATGAAATTTAAAAATTCGTATATAATGATCGAAATGACACCAACGGTTCGATCAGTGTTTCTGTTCAAGCAAATTAGATTTAATCTTTAATTTGAAAGAAAATTTAGTTTATTGTACAGTCTGTTGTGAACGTTTGATTCATCAAGATTATGCCGAAGATATATTTGAAGATTAAATGCTCACTTAATCCCTCTAGAAAACCAATACATACATCCCACTCTTTTATTGGTTTGATAGATTTATAAGAAATATAATTAATTACGAATATCTTGGTTGGTAAGGTTTCTTTTTAAAGGGGCAGTAGCATGTTTTTTCGAAATATTATATTTTAAAATTTTCACTGATGATTGTACGTTAATGCTAAATGTATGATTTCGAAAGTGTCAAAAATCTCATTACACAAACCAATCATCCATAGTCAGAGAACATATTATAAAGATTTACATGAAATCCATTGGCAGGCACATTGATGTGAACACCTTTAATTCATTTTGTGTAAGAAAAAGTACTAGCATTGCTTAACTTTACATTATATATTTGATTTATCACTGTTTCATTTAGTTTGAATGCATGGTCTTTCAACTGGAACCATTTATTTTCATTTTCCTGACATCACCTTATATTCCACTAAAACGTGCTACTGCCCCTTTGATATAGTGAAAGCTGAGAGACCACACCTACCTTTTGGTGACAAGTCTGTTATAAATGGTAGAGTCCAAGCCTACTGTATCAACACAATCACACACTACTCCTGGGTAAGTAGATAAGCTGAAAGGTTCACCTCCACTAGAAAGTCCAGTCTTTCCAAGCTGGCCCAGTGTAAGCACAGAGCTAGGTATTGATTCACATGCACAGGGAGACGAGATGCAAGACCACAGTCTTCCCGACTGTAGTCCGTGCTGTGACCCGTCATTAGATATACATAATTAAAGGGGTGGATCAGTCTCTCACTCTTAGCCTTTTTTTAGTTTGCAGCTTCCTTATTCTTAAAAATAGAGCCATTGGCTCTGTAGCTCATCAGACTGCATATCAATTTTGCTTTTGGTTGTGGCAAATGTGGTTCCCCCTTATCTAACTTAGGAGTTTGCACACAAAGTTTCAGCTTTCTAGGCCTGATGCTTCTTGGGAAAAATATGTAATTAGGTTAAAGGGTGTGGCTGTGGCAAATGTGGTTCCCCCTTACTTTGGACCACAGGGTCACCAAATGTATAATTTGGAATCCTCCTTATCTAACTTAAGAGTTTGCACACACAGTTTCAGCTTTCTAGGCCTGATGCTTCTTGAGAAAAAGATGTAATTAGGTTAAAGGGTCTAGTCAAAGAGTATATTCACAAGGTTTCAGCTTTACAGGGCCACCAAAGCTACAATTTATAATCCTCACTAGTCAAGGAGCTTGTACACCAAGTTTCAGCTTTCTATGGCTTATGGTTCTGGAGAAGAAGATGAAAATAGGTTTTACGGGCGTGGCCCTTATTAGGGGCCACAGGGCCACCAAAGCTACAATTTATAATCCTCACTAGTCAAGGAGCCTGTACACCAAGTTTCAGCTTTCTAGGCCTTATGGTTCTGGAGAAGAAGATGAAAATAGGTTTTAAGGGGCGTGGCCCTTGTTAGGGGCCACAGGGTCACCAAAGCTTCAATTTATAATCCTCACTAGTCAAGGAGCCTGTACACCATGTTTCAGCTTTCAGGCCTTGTGGTTCTGGAGAAGAAGTCGAAATTTCACATAGTTTACGGACCGACGGACGGATGAACACCATGCGATGCCAGATTCTGAGCAGAAATGCTGGAGAATCATCGCCAAAACATGACGAAATTGAAGTCGTTCATGTCTGAAAGTTTTCAGTCTCGCAAGAGAAAACGCATTCTCTTCCCACAAAGGCAGATCAAGTCATGAAATGTTGATAGAGTTCACCATTTCTTGACTTGATCTGCCTCTATGGGGAGAGAATGTAGACCAACCAGCAACAAATGTCGATGTCTTCATGCCTAAAGTCAACGCGGGGATTTGGTCAAAACTGAAACCAGTGACACGCTCGAAAGATATATATGCATGCAGAACGTTGGGGGCAAGATGTTCGTAGCTCGTCGCCATGATCACTCTCACAATATTTGAACTTTGGAATCAAAGAAAAACCCCGCTCATCGGGTAAAAACTGACTAGTGACATTAAAACGGGACTTGACTCTTGATGTGGTTTCGGTTATTGGACTTGCGGCACAAGAGATGCACCATAGAAGACGTAAAAATCTAAGACCAGATTTAAATTAAAAATATAAGCAGGTGTGTAGTCAAAACTAAAGGAAAGCGTCGTCGAACTTCGGAAGTTTCTTTTCGAAGATTTGGGGCGTGTTCACATTCTCTCCCCACAAGGCAGATCAAGTCATGACATGTTGATCGAGCCTCTTCTTTTTCGCCGAGTTTATGAGAATGGGAGATGCCTGATTGGAGGAAATCAAAGATAGTTGTGCAATCAGCGACGCTGTTCTAAAATCATCATTATTGAACATACTGCTCAATTTTTCAAAGGACAGTAGCACGTTTTTTCGAAAATTATATTTCCACTTCGTCACTGATAAGTGTACGTCAATGCTAAATGTTTTATGTTAATAGTGTCAAAAAAATCGCGTTACATAAACCAATCATCAACAGTCAGAGAACAAATAATTAAGATTCACATAAAGTCTATTCTTGATTTTCCTGACATAACCTTATATTACCCCTAAAACGAACCTCAACCTTCTTCGGCAGCTTGTAATTCCACTTGCAATACTAATGGTAATGCGAAGAGTTATACGACAGCGGCGCCTTGTTCAGAGAGTGACATTGCCAGATTCTGAGCAGAAATGCTGGAGAATCATCGCCAATACATGACGGAATTGAAGTCGTTCATGTCTGAAAGTTTTCAGTCTCGCAATAGAAAACGCATTCTCTTCCCACAAAGGCAGATCAAGTCATGAAATGTTGATAGAGTTCACCATTTCTTGACTTGATCTGCCTCTGTTGGGAGAGAATGTAGACCAACCGGCAACAAATGTCGATGTCTTCATGCCTAAAGTCAACGCGGGGATTTGGTCAAAACTGAAACCAGTGACACGCTCGAAAGATATATATGCATGCAGAACGTTGGGGGCAAGATGTTCGTAGCTCGTCGCCATGATCACTCTCACAATATTTGAACTTTGGAATCAAAGAAAAACCCCGCTCATCGGGTAAAAACTGACTAATAATAATAATAATAATAATAATAATTAACTTATAAAGCGCCTAGTTTCCATCCAGAAGGTTGCTCACTGGCGCTAGAAAAGACTAAGAGAATAGACTGCGTTGAAAGATACACAATTAAAAATATACTTTAGAGAACAGGAATGTTTTTAGTAGTTTCTTGAATGAGTCTTTAGATTCGGTGTTGCGGATCTGAGGAGGGAGAGAGTTCCATACTGAGGGTCCAGATCTTGAGAAAGCACGTTGTCCCATTGCTGTTTTGGAAAGTTGTTGTTGTAGGAGAACTTCATTAGATGAGCGGAGTCTGCGGTTTGGGGAATAGGTGGGGATGATATCTTTCAGGTAGGCAGGAAAGTTATTGTCATAAATACAGGAGTGGACGATGGAGGCAAGTTTGAAGGTTATCCGTTCTGGAACAGGGAGCCAGTGGAGGGACATGAGGACTGGACTGATGTGACTGGACTTGGAGGTTTTGGTGATGCATCTGGCAGCAGAGTTCTGTATTTTTTTCAGTCTACTTAGTGAGTTTTGGGGGAGGTTTACATATAATGAGTTGCAGTAATCTATTCTGGAGGTGACTAGACTCTGCGTTAGAAGCTTGGTTGTGTTGAGGTCAAGAAGGTGCCGAATCTTACTGATATTATAGATTGAGAAGAAACAGGACTTGCTGACTGCTGTGATGTGAGGTGTCATGGACATGGTGGAATCAAAGATTACTCCAAGGTTTCTGGCTTCAGTGGCTGTGGGGACTTCAGTGCCGTTGAGGTTAAGGATAGCAGGGGTAGAAATTTTGCTGAGCTGCTGCTTTGAGCCGAAGGTGAGAAATTCCGTTTTTTCTGCGTTGAGTTTCAGATAGTTAGCTGTCATCCATTGAGCGATGTCACGTACACAGTCTTGAAGGCAGAGCAGGCTTGAGATTATTTCATTAGGCTTGATAGAGATGTAAAGTTGGTTGTCATCAGCATAGAGGTGAAAGTTTAAATGATGTTTACGAATGATGTCACCGATTGGCAGTATGTAGATTGTAAAGAGAAGGGGTCCGAGCACAGAGCCTTGTGGTACTCCGTACTGAAGAGGAAATTCATTTGAGGCAGTGTTTAGAACATTTACTGATTGAGTGCGTCCGGAGAGATATGACTCGATCCAAGCTAGAGCTGATCCTGTGATGCCAATTCTGTGGTGAAGCCTGTGGAGTAGGACAGAGTGGTCAATGGTGTCGAAGGCCGCGGATAAATCTAAAAGAACAAGCAGAGTGACCTCTTTGTTGTCCATAGCAACCAGAATGTCATTTTGGACACGAAGAAGGGCTGTTTCAGTGCTGTGTTTTTGCCTGTATGCAGATTGGAAGGACTCGGCCAGGTTATTAATATGCAAGTGTTCCTTTAGTTGCTCGGCCACTATCTTCTCCAGGAGCTTTGATGTAAACGACAAGTTGGATATAGGCCGAAAGTTCTTTAATATGTTGACGTCAGAGCCAGGTTTTTTGAGGACTGGGATGATCTGTGCCTTTTTGAACTGACTAGGTACTTCTGAAGTTGACAATGAAGTGTTGATGATGTCGAGCATGGGTGCTGCAACTGCATGAATGATGCTCTTCAGTAGCCAGGTAGGCACTGGGTCGAGTCCTGATGACTTGGATGTTGCACTCACAACAAACTTTGTCAGTTGTTCAATGTTTTGACACTTGAATGAAGAAAGATTATCACCACTGAAGTCATTTTCGAAAAAGAGAGAATGCTGTTCACTCTTTTTGTTGTCACAAAGAGATTGTCGTATGGTCTCAATTTTGTCACGAAAATGACTAGTGACATTAAAACGGGACTTGACTCTTGATGTGGTTTCGGTTATTGGACTTGCGGCACAAGAGATGCACCATAGAAGACGTAAAAATCTAAGACCAGATTTAAATTAAAAATATAAGCAGGTGTGTAGTCAAAACTAAAGGAAAGCGTCGTCGAACTTCGGAAGTTTCTTTTCGAAGATTTGGGGCGTGTTCACATTCTCTCCCCACAAGGCAGATCAAGTCATGACATGTTGATCGAGCCTCTTCTTTTTCGCCGAGTTTATGAGAATTGGAGATGCCTGATTGGAGGAAATCAAAGATAGTTGTGCAATCAGCGACGCTGTTCTAAAATCATCATTATTGAACGTACTACTCAATTTTTCAAAGGACAGTAGCACGTTATTCGAAAATTATATTTCCATTTCGTCACTGATAAGTGTACGTCAATGCTAAATGTTTTATGTTAATAGTGTCAAAAATCGCGTTACACAAACCAATCATCAACAGTCAGAGAACAAATAATTAAGATTCACATAAAGTCTATTCTTGATTTTCCTGACATAACCATATATTACCCCTAAAACGAACCTCAACCTTCTTCGGCAGCTTGTAATTCCACTTGCAATACTAATGGTAATGCGAAGAGTTATACGACAGCGGCGCCTTGTTCAGAGAGTGACATTGCCAGATTCTGAGCAGAAATGCTGGAGAATCATCGCCAATACATGACGGAATTGAAGTCGTTCATGTCTGAAAGTTTTCAGTCTCGCAATAGAAAACGCATTCTCTTCCCACAAAGGCAGATCAAGTCATGAAATGTTGATAGAGTTCACCATTTCTTGACTTGATCTGCCTCTGTTGGGAGAGAATGTAGACCAACCGGCAACAAATGTCGATGTCTTCATGCCTAAAGTCAACGCGGGGATTTGGTCAAAACTGAAACCAGTGACACGCTCGAAAGATATATATGCATGCAGAACGTTGGGGGCAAGATGTTCGTAGCTCCTCGCCATGATCACTCTCACAATATTTGAACTTTGGAATCAAAGAAAAACCCCGCTCATCGGGTAAAAACTGACTAGTGACATTAAAACGGGACTTGACTCTTGATGTGGTTTGGGTTATTGGACTTGCGGCACAAGAGATGCACCATAGAAGACGTAAAAATCTAAGACCAGATTTAAATTAAAAATATAAGCAGGTGTGTAGTCAAAACTAAAGGAAAGCGTCGTCGAACTTCCGAAGTTTCTTTTCGAAGATTTGGGGCGTGTTCACATTCTCTCCCCACAAGGCATATCAAGTCATGACATGTTGATCGAGCCTCTTCTTTTTCGCCGAGTTTATGAGAATGGGAGATGCCTGATTGGAGGAAATCAAAGATAGTTGTGCAATCAGCGACGCTGTTCTAAAATCATCATTATTGAACGTACTGCTCAATTTTTCAAAGGACAGTAGCATGTTATTCGAAAATTATATTTCCATTTCGTCACTGATAAGTGTACGTCAATGCTAAATGTTTTATGTTAATAGTGTCAAAAATTGCGTTACACAAACCAATCATCAACAGTCAGAGAACAAATAATTAAGATTCACATAAAGTCTATTCTTGATTTTCCTGACATAACCATATATTACCCCTAAAACGAACCTCAACCTTCTTCGGCAGCTTGTAATTCCACTTGCAATACTAATGGTAATGCGAAGAGTTATACGACAGCGGCGCCTTGTTCAGAGAGTGACATTGCCAGATTCTGAGCAGAAATGCTGGAGAATCATCGCCAATACATGACGGAATTGAAGTCGTTCATGTCTGAAAGTTTTCAGTCTCGCAATAGAAAACGCATTCTCTTCCCACAAAGGCAGATCAAGTCATGAAATGTTGATAGAGTTCACCATTTCTTGACTTGATCTGCCTCTGTTGGGAGAGAATGTAGACCAACCGGCAACAAATGTCGATGTCTTCATGCCTAAAGTCAACGCGGGGATTTGGTCAAAACTGAAACCAGTGACACGCTCGAAAGATATATATGCATGCAGAACGTTGGGGGCAAGATGTTCGTAGCTCGTCGCCATGATCACTCTCACAATATTTGAACTTTGGAATCAAAGAAAAACCCCGCTCATCGGGTAAAAACTGACTAGTGACATTAAAACGGACTTGACTCTTGATGTGGTTTCGGTTATTGGACTTGCGGCACAAGAGATGCACCATAGAAGACGTAAAAATCTAAGACCAGATTTAAATTAAAAATATAAGCAGGTGTGTAGTCAAAACTAAAGGAAAGCGTCGTCGAACTTCGGAAGTTTCTTTTCGAAGATTTGGGGCGTGTTCACATTCTCTCCCCACAAGGCATATCAAGTTATGACATGTTGATCGAGCCTCTTCTTTTTCGCCGAGTTTATGAGAATGGGAGATGCCTGATTGGAGGAAATCAAAGATAGTTGTGCAATCAGCGACGCTGTTCTAAAATCATCATTATTGAACGTACTGCTCAATTTTTCAAAGGACAGTAGCACGTTATTCGAAAATTATATTTCCACTTCGTCACTGATAAGTGTACGTCAATGCTAAATGTTTTATGTTAATAGTGTCAAAAATCGCGTTACACAAACCAATCATCAACAGTCAGAGAACAAATAATTAAGATTCACATAAAGTCTATTCTTGATTTTCCTGACATAACCTTATATTACCCCTAAAACGAACCTCAACCTTCTTCGGCAGCTTGTAATTCCACTTGCAATACTAATGGTAATGCGAAGAGTTATACGACAGCGGCGCCTTGTTCAGAGAGTGACATTGCCAGATTCTGAGCAGAAATGCTGGAGAATCATCGCCAATACATGACGGAATTGAAGTCGTTCATGTCTGAAAGTTTTCAGTCTCGCAATAGAAAACGCATTCTCTTCCCACAAAGGCAGATCAAGTCATGAAATGTTGATAGAGTTCACCATTTCTTGACTTGATCTGCCTCTGTTGGGAGAGAATGTAGACCAACCGGCAACAAATGTCGATGTCTTCATGCCTAAAATCGACGCGGGGATTTGGTCAAAACTGAAACCAGTGACACGCTCGAAAGATATATTTGCATGCAGAACGTTGGGGGCAAGATGTTCGTAGCTCGTCGCCATGATCACTCTCACAATATTTGAACTTTGGAATCAAAGAAAAACCCCGCTCATCGGGTAAAAACTGACTAGTGACATTAAAACGGACTTGACTCTTGATGTGGTTTCGGTTATTGGACTTGCGGCACAAGAGATGCACCATAGAAGACGTAAAAATCTAAGACCAGATTTAAATTAAAAATATAAGCAGGCGTGTAGTCAAAACTAAAGGAAAGCGTCGTCGAACTTCGGAAGTTTCTTTTCGAAGATTTGGGGCGTGTTCACATTCTCTCCCCACAAGGCAGATCAAGTCATGACATGTTGATCGAGCCTCTTCTTATTCGCCGAGTTTATGAGAATGGGAGATGCCTGATTGGAGGAAATCAAAGATAGTTGTGCAATCAGCGACGCTGTTCTAAAATCATCATTATTGAAGCAAGTCAAAGCCTTTGTGATATGAACCACCCTTTCTATAAGAGAAGCCATAGTCACTTACTAAAGAAATTCAAATGGATTGTGGTGAATTCTTTTCCGCCAGGGGAACTGCCGGAACCCACGGATTTCGGCGTAATAGAACAGAGGCTTTATCAACATTTCATGACTTGAACTGCCTCTGTGGGGAGAGAATGTGTAGAACTGCAATCAAGCCTCAACTACCCTACGGTAATTTGAAGTTAATCTTATGATTAAACTGAATCATGTAGATATTGAGAATACTTAAGAAGAGTAAATTATCACATATTTCTGCATTTCTTCTATGAATTTGCAAGACATAAAGTGTAACGGACGGACGGACGGAACTCATTTTAATTCCCCCCGCAACTTCGTTAAAAAAACCGAAAGCCTCATATTCTACCTTACAATACATTCTATACATAAACAGTCTGAAAAGACTTTAGTAAATGAAATGAAGCGGCGATTGAGTACATTTTTAAAAAAGTATTTGAATTATTTTAAGAAGTCAAAGTTGTTACATTTGTTCAAAGGCACAACAGTTCAACGACTTAATGTCAAACTTGTCTAACAATATGTAATGGGAGTTCTTCTACCACTATATATATATATCTTACATGGATATTTGACTGTTTCGGTTGTCCAAAAAATTAACGTTGCCTGTCATCTTCATCGAGAAGTAAGCAATCATCTATCATATGGACTCATCATGATGTTTGTAGAGAAATGATGCCGACGTCCTCACCTACAAATGAACATCAATGACAATGTCGCCTTCTCCGAAAGCCCATGTCGTTTTCATCATGAAGTGCACGTGCAACGCATGACCTACGCGTTGTTTTTCTTACCGAAGTTGTCTTCACGAATGCTGCTCATTTAATTCTTTTTTTTATAGATAGATTTTTTATGACATGAAGGTCCCTGTAGCTAAGAATGTTTATATTGTTAGCTTTCGTAAGCGTGATGAGGCACATTGTTAAGCAAAGACAACTTTTTTTAACGCATTTTTTTTACAATTTATGGTATTGTATTTCCCCTAAAAAAGATTTCTTATATATTTCATTGTATGGCTTACATGCTCCTGGTAGGGTCACCCAAGCTGGTCAGGTCGACGGGTAGAAGCCAGACCAAAATGTGAGTCCTTCTAAAACCTCCTTTCTATCTCTTACTATGCCTCTCTTTCCGTCTTTTCCCTCATCCTTTCGACCCCTTTCTCCCTGATCTGTCTACTCTCTTTTGGATGGCAACATCCACGTGTTTAATAACTGAAATATTTTTCAAAACACGTTAAACACCATCTCACTCACTCACTCATTGTATTGGTCGTGATATAAGTAATGGGTTCTTTAAACTCGTACCGTTCGTCAAGCCCACGACGTGCAAAAAGTATTCGGACGATGACGTCATTTCCATGCTGTAGGCTTACATGTCAAATTAATGTAATATATATAATTCTTATGGAAAAAGTTACATGTGGAATACAATTTATCTCATCTTTAACCTCATAAATTCCATTTAATTATCCCATAGTAACGTTTCCCATAGATCGCTTTGGTAAAACAATTTCACTTTATGCGGATAATTTGATTAAATTATTGTCGATGCCTAGGCGAAAAACTGAGAATTAAACAGAAATTATGATTATTCTTTACAAATAAACATAAAAAATTTATTTAACAACTGATTTTATGATAATTATTTATGCTACACTCATTTAGCATTGAAGTCTATCGAAATAACGTTGAACAACTCTTGAGTTTGTTATAGGACGAGGCGCCTTGTATAACCAACTATGACGAGGACTAGACGTACAATACGAGTCGTATGACTATGACATCCTCAAACCATTACCTTGCTCTGAAATAGATTGTAATCATTTAAACAAGTTTATGTAGAAACGTTTCCAACATTGAAGATACAATTGCAACATTCGATAAAACATTTGCGTTGAAGCAATCTATAACTCGATAAGGCAAGTTCACCCTTGATAGATCCATGACCCAAGTCATGTTGAATCGACTTTTCATTTCACAAGTTATTCAACTAACTTATAAATCGATGGGTGGCTATCAATCAGAACATGTCATTATGTCAATACAGTCTGAAAGCGATTCATGCAGGGTCACTCCGACCGCAAAGGATAATTCGGTCATTGATATATGTCTGATTCTTTTCATTGTGTGGAATATTTAAGCAGAGAAATGATAGTAATATGCGTAACAGAACATGAATAAAACGTCATTTGTTTAATAGTATTAGGTAAAGTCTGGTTTGATTTATCTCATTATATCAACACTATTTATAGCTTGTTAGTAATCTCAACGTAGATTTAAAGAATTTTTAAAGTAACAGTTTGACCAACTCTAATCTGTGCTCATTCTCTCTCCAGAGGCAGACCAAGTCATGAAATGTTGAAACAATCTGTTTAACTCGCCGAAATCGGTTGGTTTCGACCGTTCCTCTGGAGGAAAAAATTACCCTCGAATCCATTTGAATTTCTTTATCAAATGAGAATGCTTCTCGCATGGGAAGGGTGATTCATATCACTATGCTTGCTACCAAATTATGATTTTAGAACAGCGTCGCTGATTGCACAACTAACTTTGATTGCCTCTTATCAGGCATCTCCCATTCTAGACCACAAACTCGGCGAGTTAGAACAGAGGTTGTATCATTATTTCCATTCTCGATAATCCAGAGTTTACGATCCGATAATATCTCCACTAACCTCTGGAACCAATATGGGCTCAATGCGATTCATAAATTATCTCCCCTTAGTTGCATTACCGTCTTTCATTAGCCAATCAGATAGGCCTTTAGTCAGAGTCAGAAATAGGAAAAAAATCATAGAGGCAGATAAAAGTGAGTGAGTTGGGGTTAAACAAACAATTAGCAATATTTTCAGCTATTAAACATGTGGATGTGACCATCCAAAAGAGAGAAAGAAGTTCGACAGGATGAGAGAACAGACGAAAAAGAGGGATAGAAAGCAGGTTTTAGAACTACACCAATTTGGTCTGGTTTCTTCCAATTGACCATTAAAGCTTGGGAGACCCTACCAGGTGCATGTGAGCTCCATCTGGCATAGCTCTAAGGGTCTGCGAATCACACAAGCCACCCTACCGCAAAAAGGTTTTGAGTCAAGTGGGATGGCATATAATTAAGTAAAAAACATTCCATATTACATGAAGTTAATAAATCTACCTACCATCTGTTATTTATGAAAAACTTGTGTTGTAAGTTCCTTACACAGTTTTTTCTCTCGGATCTATCAACTCTCTTAAATTTAGATGGTAGCATGTTTTATGGCTGGAATATTCCTAACAGCACGTTAAACCCCAACTCACTCACTCTTTCATAAATAAAATCAAAGGCCGTGCGATAAAAAAATTACAGTCCAGAGGTTGCTCTTGACAAGAACTGGGAATGCTATATAACAATCCATATACCGTACCCGTATTGATAGACAAAAACACTAAAATACAGTCTCGAAATCTATCTCTTCGGATGTCATTTCTGTTTATCGAAGAAGTGGGGGTGTGTCATGAAAGAAGCCATGCGATTGGCATGCTGCAGGAGGCAGCGTAGATACCTCATTGGACGTTATGACACTAAGGGGAGGTAATTTATGAATCGCATTGAGCCCATATTGGTTCCAGAGGTTAGTGGAGATATTATCGTAACTTAACTCTGGATTATCAAGAATGCATTATTTCATGAGTTCATCTGCCTCTGTGGGGCGAGATTGGTCTGTTCTCTGAACCATAATTCCATCTTTCTATACTACTATTTTCTATAAGAGATCGATTTCTATATTGTCTTTTAAGCTTTTTTGTAATTTTCAAAGAAAATTTATTAAAAACTTAATATTTTAGATGTTTAAAAGAATTACCTTACCTTAATAATGAATGTTCCTATGCTTACCGACCAAAGATTGAACCTCATATTGGAGGGAACACAGCTGCTCCAGGGACACCATCCTGAAGTGGGGCGGTCTCTCCAAGTATAGTTCGTTGAAGACCGCGAGATTGTGAATCATCCTCAACTTGTCCGAGTTCCTCTTGGTGACAAAGAAGATGGGAGAGTAGAACCCTGGGGCGTCGCTGGGTTCTAGCACTCTTTCTATAGCCCTCTTCTCTAACAGAATGTCGATATTCGTGAGTAGTTGATCATGAAGGGCTTGCGGGTACATGCGTGACTGGGGCAGGTTGGTCAGGGGCGGAGACTGGGTCAATGACAACTTGAAACCCGTATTGCCCAGTTGGGCCAGAAGATCCCGAGTCTCCTGCCTTCGTGGGTATGGTGGATAGGGACGACTGGGGGCGGGAGATCCCAGTCGTGAGTTCCCACAGCGTCAACGCCTCTTGTAGTTCCGAAATTTGTGCCTGCCAGGGGTCTTGGGTGCTGTCCAGGGCTGCTGCTGGTGTTGCTAAAGTCCTGGCCTGCCGTCTCATCATGGTCGGGAGGTGATGGAGTCAGGACACGGTCTCCTCTGTCAAGTCCTGTAAAATGGCATCTGTAGCCAAAGCCAGGGAAGAGAGAGGTTTCAGGGTCCTGCTCAGCTCTGTATCAATGGACATAAGTCTGTGACCTTAAACTGTTGTTGCGATGATGTGGACAGGCGACCAACTGACTCGTCTTGAGCTTCATCGCCGTCAGCAAAATCCAAAGAGTGGATCTTGTAAAGATGCCCTTAGTTCTTGGCTGCTTTAAACGAGGGGTTTAGAGACATCTTCTTGAAGTCCTCATCTAAAGACGCCATCACACCCATGACCATGGGGGGATCAAGAGAGTAGGTTCCGACCACATGGCTGCGTGACGAGGACCTCGTGGGCCTGGAGAGGGGCAGTTCACTAAACAGTCCGCAATCCAGTCAAACACCTGGTTGAGGTTGAGGTGTGTGGGGTCATCCTCCTCAACGACATCGTCTACCTGGTCGCCTAAGTCTACCGACGGGCGATGAATATGAGAACGTGACCTAGAGCGGTCTCCAGGCGTAGCTGGGTGTTTCCTCCTTGATCTAGGGGTGACAGGGTTCAGTGTCCTAGTAGACTCTGGGGGAGCGCTCAGGCGTCCTAAACTTCCTAGAAGAAGAGATGGTAAGGACCCGAGGGGAAGGTGTTACAGACAGGTGGCTGTGACGCTCCAGAGAAGGAGGAGGAGTGCGCTTGAAGCGCCGGGAGGCCGAGGAGCGCCGGGATGACGAGGAGCGTCGAGGAGACGAAGATCGCCGAGGGGAAGGTCCAGGTGAGCGCCGAGGGTCCGAGGAGCGACGAGACGAACGTTTAGGAGAGACAGAGTGCCGAGGGGAGCGACAGGAGGAGCGTCCGGGTGAGGAAGAACGACTGCTACGCTTGACATCAGGGGAAGCGTTTGGAACCTCTGTCCGACGATCTCGACTTCCATTGAAGGTCCTCACGGTTGAGGAGAGCTTGAAGGAGCGCTGGTAGACGGGGGTCCGACATCTGTGGACACGTAGTCAGAGGGGGAGGGTTGTCAGCGGGTGGGTTCTCCACAACGGGACGCTTCCCTTCGGGCGGTGGAGCTTCCCTTCGGGCGGTGGAGAGTCGTCAGAGCCACTAGGAGTAGGAGGAGGAACCTCACGAGGAAGAGAAGACCTCTCTACGTTGTCTGCTGACATCCTGTAAGCTCTCTGAGTGAAGTGCTTGCAGACGACTGCAGAGTAGGTTCTCGGAGAGAGGAAGAAGCACTCGGCTCACCTAGAGGCGTCGAAACAAGGACGGTGCCTCCAACAGTCAGAGTAGAGCGTATGCGGATCCTTTGCAGACTTCTGGGAATTGCAGCGTGAGCAATAAAATGTCATGTGAGGTCTGCAAAACAAAGGGAAAATCTCTAACAAAAATTAGACATACATATTTAAAGTGTAAACAAAAAAGGTATATGCCAAAAAATGGAGAAGAGATAGGAGATATTTACCTTAAGAAACATACGAGAAAAATCGCAATAAAAAAGGTATAAAGCATAAATGCATAAAATTAAAAATATGTATAAATTTATTGTTGAGCAAGCATTTTACTTACCTTTAATTTCATTTTATAAGTGAAAAGTGTACATTCAGAAACCCAACATTGTACTTTTGTAGTGTGGTGGATTAGATGGATATACCAAAACAAAATAAACAATATATTGTGCCTAAATATTTAAGCATATTGAACTTCACGTTAATAATTTTATGAGTTATCATTTCCTTTAAATATAAATTTAATTTCTAGTGCTCATGTACAATGAAAACAGTAGATTTAGAGTAAAAACTCATGAAAAGGGCATTACTCTAAAGGTACAAGGGATAAAAGTAATAATTTAAAAGAAATGTGTGAAATCGTCATTACATGAAGTCTTTTCCATAAAACAATCAGGTTATAATTTATATATATTCAATTAATTATGATTATCAACGTCCTGTCATAATTTGTTTATGATAAGATTTAGATCTATGACGTTTACTACACGGTCGAAAAAAACTGTTAACGGCTTAAATATATATTTCTTAATGTTCTTGAAACGCGAAATAAAAAGTAAAACGTTGTTAAATACCCATAACAACCAATTATCTGATTTCTGTGCAAATTTAGACCCGTCTGAAGCTAAAACCTAACTCATTTAACACAGCTGACGCCATAGCGAAACGTGTGTTTGTCACCGGAAGTGGGTAAATCTCGCCGAGCGAACGAGAGTTACTTACGGGCCCTATCATATCAAGATCATCTTCCATAATATATTTTATGTCACACAGGATTATTGAAGATATGGTGGTCACAATTTGCAGAAATGTTAATCTACTTGGACAGAATGAAACACTGCCACTATCATTCTCTCCCAACAGAGGCAGGTGAAGTCATGAAATATTGATACAGCCTGTGATCTATTACGCCGACTTTGTCTGATAGAATTGGAGATGTCTGATTGGAGGCAATCAAAGTTAGCTGTGCAATCAGCGACGCTGTTCTAAAATCATCAATTTTGCTACTGAATCATTGCAAAGCATTGTGATATGAACCACCCTTTCCATGCAAGACGCGTTGTCATTTGCTAAAGCAATTCAAGTGGATTGTGGTGCAATTTTTTTCCGCAAGGGGAAACTGCCGGAACCAACGGATTTCGACGTAATAGAACAGAGGCTGTATCAACATTTCATTACTTGATCTGTCTCTATTGCGAGAAAATGTGCCACTATACACAATGATTAGTTTTATCGCAGCATTAATGTATATGAATTTAACTATACTGTCTTTTGAACTTGAAATTGTTTCACTTCTAGAATTAAAACTTACATTGAAATTGTTAAAGATTACCGTTCAACAATTACAAAACATGGTTGATACTTTAGCTTTGAAGCTGTTTTCATTACAACAAAAACATACAAGAATGAATCCTTTAAAGTGTTCCCCTCGGTCACCCTGTTCCCAAATGACCAATCATCTTCTTAACTGGTTATAAATTACAGTAAACGGTGATTGAAGAGAGCAAATGAAGTTGTCTTAATAGGCTCTATTCTTTTAATTTGATTTGATACCATTTTCCGGGTTCTTCTATCATTTCCTAAACTTCAAAGTTTGCAATTTTTTATTTAGAGATTAAAGGGGCAGTAGCACGTTTTTAATGGGAATATAAGGTGATGTAATGAAAATGAAAATCAATGATTCCAATTGAAAGACAATGTATTAAAACTAAATGAAGCAGTAATAAATCAAATATATTGCGTAAAGTATAGAAAACAAAATTAATTAAAGATGTTCACACAAAAATGGCCGCCAATGAACTTTATGTGAATTTATAATTTGTTCCCTGACAATGGATGATTGGTTTGTGTAATGAGATTTTTGACACTATCAAAATAATACATTTAGGAATAACGTACAATTATCAGTGAAAAATCATTCATCATTGAATCTTCTATATGTAAGTGAAATCGATGTGGAAACTATCAATCATCAATGTCATTGTCAGAGTTCGTTGAAGCTTATAGTGATTGAATGACGAAGGACGAAAAATATTCTTATTTCCATAATCTTAGAATACCATTCAAACGTATGACCACAATCTGTTTGTTAAATAGCATTTTGAACAGACTCAAGTTGTCTTAAACAAAGAAATGATGAGGTAGCATTGTATTTATCTGCAAACTATAATCTGCTTTGGTAAAAGATAAGTTGTATTAATTTAAAAACGTTTATGCAGGACGTCATAGATACAAATAAAACTCGTTTTAGAAACATGTTTTCGTTGAACAACCCGGTAATGCAACATCGCCTCTGCTTGAATCAGGACTAAAGGTCATGTCAAATAAGTTCCCGGGTTCTCAAGTTATTCAACAAACTTATAAATCGATAGTTGGCTATCAATCAGAACATGTCAATACAGTCTGAAAGCGATTATCCAGGGTCACCCTGACCTTACAGAATAAATTCACCCTTGAAACTCCTATCCCTTTATTTATGCATTAAAGGGGCAGTAGTACGATTTTAGGGGGAATGTCAGGAAAATGAAAATGAATGGTTCTAATTGAAAGACAATGTATTTAAACTAAATGGAGCAGTAATAATTCAAGTATATAACGTTAAGTTTAGCCATGTGATTCCTTTTTCTTACACAAAATGAATTAAAGGTGTTCACACAAAATGGCGGCCAATTGATTTTATGTGAATCTTCATACTTTGTCCTCTGACTATGGATGATTGGCTTGTGTAATGAGATTTTGACACTGTTAAAATAATACATTTAGCATTAACTTGCAATTATCGGTGAAAATTTAAAAATATGAAAGTATCAAAAAACGTGCTACTGCCCCTTTAAATGAGCTGATTAATGATGAACTGATGGGTGAGAATGTTTCTATTGAACAGTTGGTTTGATTTGTTTGTTAGAAAATATTGACAAATGTTAAAGTCTACATGTATTCAATGAAACGTATTTTGTATATATTCATTTCTTTCTATTCATTATTACTCTTGACTTCAAATATACTTTGTCAAATTTGTTTAGAGAGTATATTGTTATATAGATATTGAATACATTAAGGTCATAATTTACAAGCTGCACTTGTTGATATCTCAGAATAATTATGATAATATATTTCAAATTGATACCATTGTAAAAATGCAAATATATATATTTCCTGCTTATATATATTTGCGATGGAAAAGAGAAAATCATATTTGTCATTTTTCTTCAACATTGTGGGAATTACACGTAGAAATGTTTTTAGTAAGTAAAAGTACTTCTGGATGAGAATGTATAATTGGATGAACGGGATTTAGAAGTGAGTCACATGGGATAACATTCTGGAAAAGCAATTACAAATGAGGAAATAATCATATTTCGCGAGCTCATCACACTTTGCATAATATCATTAAGATTTTGGTACACGAGTTTTTAAGAAATTAAATTCCGTTCACTGACATCACGGCATATGAGAATATTTAGCATCACAGACAATGTAGAACCAGAGATAGAACTACATCCATATGTGTTATGTACAAATGGTAATTACCAAAATACAAATGTAAAACAGGTGTTTAATACATTTTGGAAAAAATGGATATTGATTTTGATTGTTTTTGTTATTGCATATACATTTTGAATTTTTATCTTTGGCGTTCTTATTTACCCTTTATAGCCTTTTAAAGATATATATTTTTTATGAATGATTGACCAATTATGGCAGATATCTTTTAGGTGTTCGGTAAAAAAGTATCGGTAAAAAAGTATCAAATTTACCTAGGAAAAAAAGTATTCGGAAAAAAAGTACTAAAAACTTAGTTTTTGGTTATAAACTCATTTATTCACATAATACAATGTAATAGACAAGACATTTTTATTTGTATCATACAACAATGTATTTTACTAAGTACTAAGCACTTACAACTTGGTTTTGTAATCTTTTATTCAACTACAAATATCACATTTGTATAACAATAAAAACGTTTTTAAAAACCACATTATGGACACAGATTATTCATCCTTAATCACAACAATGTACAACATTTTTATATGGTTTTCAAAGTGTTACACTATAATGATTAGAGTAAAATCTTACGTATAGGCACAAAAATGCTAAATTGGGCTGCTTCCCTTAAAGGGGCAGTAGCACGTTTTTAGGGGGAATATAAGGTGTTGTCAGGAAAATGAAAATTAATGGTTCCAATTGAAAGACTATGTATTTAAACTAAATGGAGCAGTAATAATTCAAATATATATTGTAAAGTTTAGCCATGCGATTCCTTTTTCTTACTCAAAATGAATTAAAGGTGTTCACACAAAAATGGCCGCCTATGGATTTCATGTGAATCTTCAAACTTTGTCCTCTGACTATGGATGATTGACTTGTTTAATGAGATTTGTGACACTGTCAATATAATACATTTAACATTAACTTACAATTACCAGTGAAAATTTTAAAATATGAAGTTATCAAAAAACGTGCTACTGCCCCTTTAAAGAGACAGTAGCACGTTTTTAGTGGGAATATAAGGTGATGTAAGAATAATGATAATAAATGGTTCCAATTGAAAGACAATATATTTAAAGGGGCAGTAGCACGTTTTTTGGGGGAATATAAGGTGATGTCAGGAAAATGAAAATTAATGGTTCCAATTGAAAGACAATGTATTTAAACTAAATGGAGCAAATATATAATGTAAAGTTTAGCCATGCGATTCCTTTTTCTTACAGCAAATGAATTAGCATTAAAATAATAGCATTAACGTACAATTAACAGTGGAAATTCAAAAATATGAAATTATCAAAAAACGTGCTACTGCCCCTTTAAAGATGTTAAATTTTCATGAGTTATTATTCTCTCCCCGCAGAGGCAGATCAAGTCAAAAAATGTTGATCGAGTCTCTGCTCTAATTAGACCAAACCCGTGTTCCTTCAGTTTCCCCTGGAGGAAAAAAATTGCACCACAATCCATTTGAATTCGTTTAACAAATGACAACGCTTCTCGCATTGAAAGGGTGGTTCATATCACACTGCCTTTGTCATGATCAAGTAGCCAAATAATGATTTAAGAACAGCGTCGCTGATTGCACAACTAACTTATATGCATATATGGGATATCCCATTTTACCCCCACTAACTCGGCGAATAAGAACAGAGGCTCCATCAACATTTTATGACTTGATCTGCCTCCGAGGGGAGAGAATCGGATTTAAGGGTTCTGTTTGGTCAGAAATTTACAGTTTGGGATTAATGTAGCATCTTGTTATATTGCCCTTATGAACAGTGACAAATCGGTTCGGGGAACATGGTTAATACTTAGCTTTGATGCTTTTTTCATCAATTCACATAAAGTTAATAAAAATGGATCTTAATAAGGTGCTGCCTTGTACCCATCTCCCAAATGACCAATCATCCCCTGAACAGGTTTTAAATTACAGGCAAGGGGGGTGATTGAAGAGATCAAATCAAGTTGTCTTAAATGTTTTATCCTTTTAGATTGATCTGGTACCATGTTGGTAGCACAGACCCCCGGGTCATTGAGCAATCATCCCTTTTAAACTAAAAAAAAAAATATATATATATATATATTGGGATTTAATATATATATATTGAGATGACCCCCAGATTTGACAGCCTTCGTAGATACATAATATAAATATTATTGATACATAAAATGTTAAAAGCAAACACTTGGTAAACGAACATTGACCAACTTAAAATTAATGAATTAATTGAGTTGAGGAATAATCAAATGACATGTTTCACATCGTTTATAAATACTATATGATATTATATTGTTCACAACAAATTAAATCATAAAGCGTATAGCGTATGCGGATACTCTCGTGAGTGTTTCGGAGAACACGCACTGCGTATTGCATTACGCACTACGCGTACATGGAATCAACTACCTATTCAGTGTAAAGTGTTGAATACGCATTACGATTTACGCTTTACGCACTATGTACACATGGAATACCGGCCATTTTCTCTCGCATAACTGAAATAATGATATAATCAGCATGTTGGCACTATCACATGTTTTATTTCTAATTTTAATAAAAGAACATATTTTTGTTAAAAGACATGAGTCTTTACATTTTAGAAATTTCAAGAAGTTGTTTAATATTTAATGATATGTATTTTCTATTAATCATATAGCAGTCAGAATAACTCTTTTCATTAAGATTACATGCACTCCGCTGTGATGAGATACTCGGGATCTTATTCTTAATAAAATCTGAGAAATGTGTGGCTGTGGCTTAATTGAAAATGACATTCAATTTTGTTTCTAACGTAACGCATATATAAATTTCGTAGACAGGAAAACACACCTAAAAATTATCTTAAATTAATTATCATCAATTGCAGTATTTCAATGTTTCAATGTGCAAAATATATCAAGGAAGCGCATATTCTTAGATCGTGCTTTCTTTTCATGAATTTAGTCGAGTTGAACTGATAGTTGATTCAGTTTTTTCTTGGCCGAACTAGTCTTTTTTGTGACATAATCAGATGGATGCATTTTTAATGACTAACTCAGCATAGTGTTGAAATTTGAGTGACGTTCAAAATTGAATAATTAGTATAAATACAAATGACAACTTGCAAGAAATAATGAAACATTAGTAGAAATGTTAATTTCACAGGTTTAAAGGGGCAGTAGCACGTTTTTAGGGGGAAAATAAGGTGAAGTCAGGAAAATGAAAATCAATGGTTTCAATTGAAAGACTATGTATTTAAACTAAATGCAGCAGTTATAATTGAAACATATAACGTAAAGTTTATCCATGCGATTCCTTTTTCTTACACAAAATGAATTAAAGGTGTTCACAAAAAATGGCCGCCAATAGATTTTATGTGAATCTTCATGCTTTGTCCTCTGACTATAGATGATTGACTTACGTGATGAGATTTTTGACACTGTCAAAATAATACATTTAGAATAAACTGACAATTATCAGTGAAAATTTTAAAATAAAAAATTCTCAAAAATGTGCTACTGCCCCTATAAAGTGGAAATATATATCGGGGATACAGTTACATGTGTGAATTAAATATAGTTGGCAACTTTCTTGATAATATCTGTTCGTGGGATTAAATTGTGTATCATGTGCAACCACAGACAACAGCTAGGATAATATGAGTGCAGATATTTTGCTTTCAAGAGGGAATGAAGGTATAACCAATTAACCACATTTTTGTGCGCTGAATATTGCATCCCACTGTCTCAACCGAATCTGTTTACTTGTGGCATAGACTATGGGTAAACTTTTCCTTTCGCCAAACTGTAAAACGTCATTTTAAAAAGTTTTTACTGAACAAAATCATTCTAAAGTTTCTTTGTTTTAAGATCTTCATACGATTGTGTTCTTTGTAGCCACAAAAAAAACCAGGGGCGATAACTGGCCTTCATGGTCGAATATCCCATATATGCAAACGATTCCGTAAAGGTGGACTTTATAAGAGATAAGAACAATATTTATGGATGACAACTTTATTCATAAAGTGCGACGATACAAGAATCTGCATAAAACGTGGCACACGTGAATAACGAAGTTGTCATCCATACACAGTGTCCTTATTTGACTTTCAAATTCTAAAATGTCATTTAGAAAAGTCAAATCAGTGCTTGTTTAAATAATCTGTATCACAGTGGCAAGAGAATGAAGAAAATTTGTAACCTGGATGTAGAGATATTGGGTTTTGGTTGCAATGTTTTGGTGCACACTTATTGAGCTCTTTTTGGCGGAAGAAGCCTGTAGGATCGAACAAATAAGTCGCATAATATTATGGCGATGAAGAACATTCTGACGCCCGATTCCTGCAAATCATGATCTTTGGTTTCGATTCCACGTACAACAACGTTTCAGTTTCCGACGCTCTGTTGATGCATAAGCATTTTCTTTGTTCCATGACCAATTGATAAACAAAATTTGAAACATTAAGTCCCGTTGATTGGTAAAGGGTAACACATGATCAAAAGTTTACTCTTACATGAATACTGCTTTGGATTGGTTCTAAATGATGCTTTTTTTTGTTGAAAACGTCTTCAAATGAGTCACAGATAACTTCTTTGATTGGCATTCTAGAAGTTGGTGTGATGATTTAAATGAAAGATTATTTTAGGGATAATCAACTTCTTTATTGTGGGAAAGCGAAGTTTCGACAGAGATTCTTATGTCGTTGTCTAACAAGTTACATGTATACAGTTGTGATATGTTTCAGCAACTATATATTTGTTCGTTTTTTTGCTAAGAAGTGTTCCAGGGGGTAATGGTCTGGTACACTGATGCATTGGCTGTGAAATGACAAGTATATGACAGTTATATTCAATAGTGACGCTTTAGGCTCTGTGATATATTTACTGGAACTGCTTAAAGGAATATTCCAATGAAAAATGAAAAAGAGCCTTTTAAAACAATGTTTATGGATAAATCCTTCAACTTTGGATAATAATTTTTAGCTAAATCACCAAATCTGCAATAAAAATTCAAAGTTGGGAAAAATCAAGTTTACCGGCATTGATGGGGGACGCCATATTGCTATCTCGAACGGTAAACGAGAGCGAGAAACCACGGGAATATGACGTCAAGACACACCACGAAATTAGAAGACGCCGTTAGATTCAATGGTGGGCGGTGACGGCCCGTCAAATATGAGACTGTTACAACCGTCACAACTTCAGTAAAGACATGCCGGGTCCAGAATATTCTACTTCTATGATGCCCAAAGCAATAAATAAATATTTCTGACCAGCAGACTGCTGCAAAACTTCAGTACAGTTTGGAAAAGATTTCCCATGTGCGGACGTCACAAGGTTTGAACACTGACCACTGTCATTTTTTTAGAATTTTTATAAGCTATAGACACCATACATAAGGTTGAAATAAAGTGTTAAATGACTTTGCTTAAATAAGTGCATTTAAAAAAAACCCTAAACGTAACATAAAATAATTATTTATTGATTATATCACTCGAAAAAAAGACCTTATTGACATGATCTTGTCGAAGCGAATCCTATAAAGCGAATCCGCGATGATGGTGGTATGGTTCGTAATCAAAATGAAATTGTTTATATCAATCAAAACACGTTTGATAAATTTGAAAGATGGCATTTTCTATGTTTGCATTGACTTCTCGTTTTTAATACATAAATCTTGGCTTGTTTGAGGATGAAAATATTTTTCTATTTATTTAGTTGTCGCCGATACGAAACCAATTTTGATTACGAATCACTGAGGCGCACATGCTGTATGAAATATTATCGGAATGATTGTTAATGATTCCTTATTATGTTCACATATCAAACCATGTTGATTATTTTCCAAAGGTATTTCTGCTAAACAATACGTAACGAACTTAAAAGTGAATTATAAGATATCATTAGTATACTAAAACAATCAGGAAGGAATGGTGTTTTGAATAATATTAAAGATCTATCAACTCATCAGCAAGTAATACAAAATATTATACTCACAAAGTTTCTTTATATCATCGAGTGTTTTTTTTTATATCTAAGTTGCTATGATGTAGCTGAATAATCCATATTTGTTTGGAGTTTTCTCATTATTATATCTTTTAGTAAATAAAATTATTTAACTTACAACTATGATTTTTTATATTCACAGAAGGATATGATTTTAATGATAACAATGCACAAATTATCACAACGTATGTCTCTTAATTAAACCTTCAAATTCTTTTACAAAATACTAGATTTACGTTATTTATGCATGTTTTACATTGAATATTCCCTTTTATATTTATTTTTAAATAATACAATGATTCTAACACGTTCATAACAAAAAATGTTTTTCCCTTTTCAAACTGACTAGAGGGTTTTTGAAAATCCACAGATTGAATGTGAAAGAGTGCCAAATTTTTAAAGAAAACCTATCGTAGTAACTCTGTGAAAATAAAATATTAAAAAAATATAATTTCTTATTTTTGGAAAGATATAAAAAAAAAGATATGCAAAGGTCTTAGTGATTGATAATAGGCCTATGTATATAACAGATAAATCATTGATATGCACGTTTGATGTATCAAAATTCAAGGAAACGTTTTCTACTTTGAAAGTGTAAATTTTATATAAAAGGAGTAGTTATAGAGTACGTCAACATCTTTCAGGTAAACATACCATGTTTTAATCAGAAAAAAATACAAAGAACACGACAAGATATAATTCTCTTGATCGTTTTTAAAAACATTTATTTATTTATTTATTTTCTGTGTTTTTTTTTATATAATTCATATCGTTAATAATACTGGACAAAACCGCATATTAGTCGTAGTTGCTTGTTGAATGATCTATCCGACGACTGGGTCGTTCTGTAGGCACAACGATGTTTTACGTTAACAAAGTGCGCAGCGCACACATTCAGCAGTTCTAGTCAAATCATGGAAACTCCACTGCACAAAGATGTACGGAGTTTATAATGTAAGCTCCTTGCATCGATTTCTTGTGGCGTGTCGATGACGTCACATTTTTAAATAAAATGGCGACCTCCGTCATCGCTCAAAGACGAAGGTTTAAAATTCTGTAAATACTTATCTCGTTGACAGAAAAATTTAATAATTTGTGAGAATGTCTTTTATAACTCAAACTTTTGCTAGAATTAAGTTGAAATCGTACTGGAATATTCCTTTAAGTAATTGAAAAGTCTTGTCTTTAGCCTTGTTTTGAAATAATGTGCCAGATATTTTACTGCTTATCATAAATGGCACTTCAATTGAGACATCATGCTTGGATTCTACCAACTGATTGACACTCACAAATTATCGAGTTACCGTTGGAGTGAAATATCCTTTGAACATTTTACTTTGGCCCATTTTCAACATTTGTTATAACTACATAGTTCCTCTATATGAATGAACTAACAGTGTTGTATTAATCCAAATATATAAACTGTATCATGGTTTATATTCCCGGTAAGAGTAAAAACATTGATAAAGCTTTTTTTGTATGTTGTATTGTCTTTAATTGTTCCTCATCAAATTAATTACTAAGCAACTTTCATTGTTAATTAATCAAGTTACAGTCCAACAGATTGTCATATGTGTTACTGGTAGGAAGATCCCAATTAGTTCCACAGTAACTATAGCACCATTCAAAGGGTACACTTGAGACTCACAATAACACAAAGTAATATATCGCCCATAACAGAGTACACTTGAGACTCACAGTAATACAGTGTTCTTTAGCACCGCGTCCACATAGAACACATTACACGCACAGTAACGCAGAGTCCTAAGCTCCCAGTAACACAGTGTTATTTAATACCGTACACAGGGTACACTTCAGACTCACAGTAACGCCGAGTTCTATATCACCGTTCACATGGTACACTTTAGACTCCTAGTAACACTGTGTTCTTTAGTACCGTACACAGGGTACACGTTAGACTCACAGTAACGCAGAGTTCTATAACACAGGTCACAAGGTACACGTTAGACTCCCAGTAACGCCGAGTTCTATATCACCGTTCAAAGGGTACACTTTAGACTCCCAGTAACGCCGAGTTCTATATCACCGTTCAAAGGGTACACTTTAGACTCACAGTAACGCAGAGTTCTATAACACAGGTCACAGGGTACACTTCAGACTCAAAGTAACGCCGAGTTCTATATCACCGTTCACAGGGTACACTTTAGACCCCCAGTAACGCCGAGTTCTATATCACCGTTCACAGGGTACACTTTAGACTCACAGTAACGCAGAGTTCTATATCACCGTTCAAAGGGTACACTTTAGACTCACAGTAACGCAGAGTTCTATAACACAGGTCACAAGGTACACTTTAGACTCACAGTAACGACGAGTTCTATATCACCGTTCACAGGGTACACTTTAGACTCACAGTAACGCAGAGTTCTATAACACAGGTCACAAGGTACACGTTAGACCCCCAGTAACGCCGAGTTCTATATCACCGTTCACAGGGTACACTTTAGACCCCCAGTAACGCCGAGTTCTATATCACCGTTCACAGGGTACACTTTAGACTCACAGTAACGCAGAGTTCTATATCACCGTTCAAAGGGTACACTTTAGATTCACAGTAACGCAGAGTTCTATAACACAGGTCACAAGGTACACTTTAGACTCACAGTAACGCCGAGTTCTATATCACCGTTCACAGGGTACACTTTAGACTCACAGTAACGCAGAGTTCTATAACACATGTCACAAGGTACACTTTAGACTCACAGTAACGCCGAGTTCTATATCACCGTTCACAGGGTACACTTTAGACTCCCAGTAACACAGTGTTCTATATCACAGGTCACAGTGTACACTTTCGACTCACAGTAACGCAGTGTTCTGTATCACCGTTCACAGGGTACACTTTAGACTCACAGTAACGCAGAGTTCTTTATCATCGTTCACAGGGTACACTTTTGACTCACAGTAACGCAGAGTTCTATATCACCATTCACAGGGTACACTTTAGACTCACAGTAACGCCGAGTTCTATAACACAGGTCACAAGGTACACGTTAGACTCCCAGTAACGCCGAGTTCTATATCACCGTTCACAGGGTACACTTTTGACTCACAGTAACGCAGAGTTCTATATCACCATTCACAGGGTACACGTTAGACTCACAGTAACGCCGAGTTCTATATCACAGGTCACAAGGTACACGTTAGACTCCCAGTAACGCCGAGTTCTATATCACCGTTCACAGGGTACACTTTAGACTCACAGTAACGCAGAGTTCTATATCACCGTTCACAGGGTACACTTTAGACTCACAGTAACGCCGAGTTCTATATCACCGTTCACAGGGTACACTTTTGACTCACAGTAACGCAGAGTTCTATATCACCATTCACAGGGTACACTTTAGACTCACAGTAACGCCGAGTTCTATAACACAGGTCACAAGGTACACGTTAGACTCCCAGTAACGCCGAGTTCTATATCACCGTTCACAGGGTACACTTTAGACTCACAGTAACGCAGAGTTCTATATCACCATTCACAGGGTACACTTTAGACTCACAGTAACGCCGAGTTCTATATCGCCGTTCACAGGGTGCACTTTAGACTCACAGCAACAGTTATCTTTTGCACCAATCACAGGGTACACTTTAGCTTCACAGTAACACAGCGTTCTTTAGCACCGTTCACAGGGTACACTTTAGACTCACAGTAACGCAGAGTTCTACAACACGGTTCACAGGGTACAGTTTAGCCTCACAGTAACACAGTGTTCTTTAGCACCGTTCACAGGGTACACTTTCGACTCACAGTAACACAGTGTTCTTTAGCACCGTTCACAGGGTACACTTTAGACTCACAGTAACGCAGAGTTCTACAACACGGTTCACAGGGTACACTTTAGACTCACAGTAACACGGTGTTCTTTAGCTCCGTTCACGGGGAACACGTTAGACTAACGCCGAGTTCTAGAACACAGTTCACAGGGTACACTTTAGACTCACAGTAACAAAGTGTTCTTTAGCACCGTTCACAGGGTACTCTTTAGACTCATAGTAACGCAGAGTTCTACAACACGGTTCACAGGGTACACTTTAGCCTCACAATAACACAGTGTTCTTTAGCACCGTTCACAGGGTACACTTTAGACTCACAGTAACGCAGAGATCTACAACACGGTTCACAGGGTACACTTTAGACTCACAGTAACACGGTTTTCTTTAGCACCGTTCACGGGGAACACTTTAGACTCACAGTAACACAGTGTTCTACTACACGGTTCACAGGGTACACTTTAGACTCACAGTAACACAGTGTTCTTTAGCACCGTTCACAGGGTACACTTTAGACTCACAGTAACACAGTGTTCTTTAGCACCGTTCACAGGGTACTCTTTAGACTCACAGTAACGCAGAGTTCTACAACACGGTTCACAGGGTACACTTAGAGTTCTACAACACGGTTCACAGGGTACACTTTAGACTCACAGTAACACAGTGTTCTACAACACGGTTCACAGGGTACACTTAAGCTTCACAGTAACACAGTGTTCTTTAGCACCGTTCACAGGGTACTCTTTAGACTCACAGTAACGCAGAGTTCTACAACACGGTTCACAGGGTACACTTTAGACTCACAGTAACACGGTGTTCTTTAGCACCGTTCACGGGGAACACTTTAGACTCACAGTAACGCAGAGTTCTTTAGCACCCTTCACAGGGTACACTTTAGACTCACAGTAACACAGTGTTCTTTTGCACCCTTCACAGGGTACTCTTTAGACTCAAAGTAACGCAGAGTTCTACAACACGGTTCACAGGGTACTCTTTAGACTCAAAGTAACGCAGAGTTCTACAACACGGTTCACAGGGTACACTTTAGACTCACAGTAACGCAGAGTTCTACAACACGGTTCACAGGGTACACTTTAGCCTCACAGTAACACAATGTTCTTTAGCACCGTTCACAGGGTACACTTTAGACTCACAGTAACACAGTGTTCTTTAGCACCGTTCACAGGGTACACTTTAGACTCACAGTAACGCATTGTCCTTTAGCATCGGTTACAGCATACTCTTTAGACTCACAGTAACGCAGAGTTCTACAACACTGTTCACAGGGTACACTTTAGACTCACAGTAACACACTGTTCTTTTGCACCGTTCACAGGATACTCTTTAGACTCACAGTAACGCATTGTCCTTTATCACCGGTTACAGGGTACTCTTTAGACTCACAGTAACGCAGAGTTCTACAACACGGTTCACAGGGTACACTTTAGACTCACAGTAACACGGTGTTCTTTAGCACCGTTCACGGGGAACACTTTAGACTCACAGTAACACAGTGTTCTTTAGCACCCTTCACAGGGTACACTTTAGACTCACAGTAACACACTGTTCTTTTGCACCCTTCACAGGGTACTCTTTAGACTCACTGTAACGCAGAGTTCAACAACACGGTTCACAGGGTACACTTTAGACTCACAGTAACACGGTATTCTTTAGCACCGTTCACGGGGTACACTTTAGACTCACAGTAACACACTGTTCTTTAGCACCGTTCACAGGGTACTCTTTCGACTCACAGTAACGCAGAGTTCTACAACACGGTTCACAGGGTACACTTTAGCCTCACAGTAACACAATGTTCTTTAGCACGGTTCACAGGGTACACTTTAGACTCACAGTAACACAGTGTTCTTTAGCACCGTTCACAGGGTACACTTTAGACTCACAGTAACGCAGAGTTCTATAGCACCGTTCACAGGGTACACTTTAGACTCACAGTAACAGTGTTCTTTAGCACCGTTCACAGGGTACACTTTAGACTCACAGTAACACAGTGTTCTTTAGCACCGTTCACAGGGTACACTTTAGACTCACAGTAACGCAGAGTTCTATAACACCATTCACAGCGTACACTTTAGACTCACAGTAACGTAGAGTTCTATAACACCATTCACAGCGTACACTTTAGACTCACAGTAACGCAGAGTTCTATAGCACCGTTCACAGGGTACACTTTAGACTCACAGTAACAGTGTTCTTTAGCACCGTTCACAGGGAACACTTCAGACTCGCAGTAACAGTGTTGTTCTTTATCATCGTTCACAGGGTACACTTTAGACTCAAAGTAACGCAGAGTTCTATAACACGGTTCACGGGGAACACTTTAGACTCACAGTTACAGTGTTCTTTAGGACGGTTTATAGGGTACACTTTAGACTCACAGTAACGCAGAGTTCTACAACTTCTAACAAGTTCTAACTCTTTAGCCATTGATGGTTCTTAAGCTTAATTGCAAAATGAAAAGTTGAAAATAGACTTATAAGATATTAAAGAATTCTAAGGCCCATCACAGATTTAGGAAAGTTCTCAAGTATTGTATAGACTTCTTAAAGTTCTATAGCACAACATAGACTTATGAAAGTTCTCCTCTTCAACAATCTTCTATCCCTCTTGTCACACCTCTCTCATTATGCAACTCCTCCACTTCCACCATCTCCTCCTTTACACCTCACCATCACCCCCTTCGTCGTAGCTCCTACTACTATTGCTCTTTCGCTTACTTCTCATCATTCTGCTCCTCATCCTCATCATCATCATCATCATCATCATCACCAAACTCCTCTCTCTTCATAGCTCCAAACTACTATCTCTGTCTCTCTCTGCCTCATCTTTCTGCTCCTCTTCCTCCTCGTCATCATCACCAAACTCAGTCCTCCTCCTCCTCCTCCTCTCTTCTCTTCTCCCCCTCCTCCTCTCCTCTCTTCTCGGATCTCCTCGCCACCCTTTTACCCCTCCTCCGGACCACAATCCATCTCACACCTCCCCAACGCTCCCCTCACACCTCCCTACCACCCCACCCCTTCTCACACCTCCTCATCCTCCCCCTCCTCCCCAAACTCCAACAGCCTCTGTCGCCTCTTCCTCTCCATCCTCTTCTCCTCGTGCATCTTCTTCATCTCCTCAACCTGGGCCCACAGGCTCGAGCACGAGTCCACGCTTCCCGATAAGGATGTGCAGTCATCATCCGATGCGAAGGTTGCTCGCGATCCACAAGATCTCTTCTCATTGACGACTTTAGGGGTGTCGCTCCTTAGTGATGCTGAAATCAGTCAAGTCAAGGCATATGGCTCACATATTCTCGCATTCTCAAGGCCCACTTATAATTTTTTGAAATTGAATACGCAAACACTTAGCTCAGTTAAGTTAAGTATTTAAGCTGAAGGCGAGTTGCATAACACCAAGCGAGAGCCAGATATATCCCTACGCCCACGTCTGAATGGTATATAGAGGATATCTGTCTTTTCTTGACTAATACCATGTTTATCTCATCGAGTGAGGTAGAAAGGTTATATTTTCACGAGTGGCGCAGCCACGAGTGAAAATATATAACTTTTCTACGTATACCTCACGAGATGAGATAAACATGGTATTTGTCAAGAATTGACGGATATTCTATTTATTATATGATTTTACCATTGTAAATACGCCCGAAAAGTGTCATTTTCACGCCGAGCGGAACAGCCCGTCACCACAGTAACACTGTGACGTCATAAGCCAATTCGCCGCGTGAGACCATTGTTTTATGACGTCAAATTATATCAGTCACCGTTCGCAGTGAAAATATAAGTTATTTTCACTGTAGCTTGATAGACAGTTTATTTCACTGATAAATCCCAGTATTTCACTGCTCGCCATATAATAATTAGAGGATATTTGTCTTTTCTTGACAAATACCATGTTTATCTCATCGAGTGAGGAAGAAAGTTTATATTTTCACGAGTGGCGCAGCCACGAGTGATAATATACAATTTTTCTGCCTCACGAGATGAGATAAACATGGTATTTGTCAAGAAAAGACAAATTTTCTATTTATTTTATGACTAAATCGTTGTTTTTCTTTCGAAATTCAAGCGCATCTACGTTGAGTCGGCTCCGATGAGAGCCCGTTGCCTAAGCGACAACATGACGTCATGAGCGTGTCATTGCGTCAGAGCATTGTTCGATGACGTCAGGTCATTGTTGTTATCAGTCACTAGTGACTGATAACACGTTCCATTGTTATTGTCACTAGTGACTGATAACACGGTTTATTTTCATTGATAGATCTCGGTATTTCACCGCCAATCATATAATAAAACGAATTATCTTACCGAATGTTCAAACAAAATGCGTATAACATTTAAATTAAATAGTAAGGAAAACTGCGTTAGTGCTTTGACTTGACTTAACATATCGGTTGGTCAAAAGCAACCTTGAAGTGATCGAGGCAGGGTATAAATAATTTATTACCATGCTCAAGAGGGTGATATCAGTATTTATCCAGTAACACGTGGACCAATCAGAGATTGAGATTCTTAGGATGAGGTAGGTCAAAAGCACTTCATACCACTAACTGAATTCACGAGGGGACAGATATGCATAAGCTTTTAAAGTAAAAACCATTCGTGTAACCTTAATTAAAGTTAATATTGAGCCACAATAGACCGATCCAGTCGAGAGCAGTTAAGCCCCGCCCCCTACGACGTGATTGGTTGAAATATTTGAGGGGACAAGTTTCAAGCTCAGGCGAGCCGGGCCGCGTATCTAAACAATGTCACTTGCCGAATCTTTTGGCTATCGTTCATGCTAATGTCGTTCATAACTCACATTATCTAACAAAAACATTCAAGATATACCTATAGCTTTGATAAATCTTCATTTTATCAACAAATGAGAAGTAATTTTGACACTTTATCAATGCCCAGAGCGAGAGAAGTCGTCGACAATTTTGTAAACAAACGCATTACAACTCGGAATATATTCCCATTACGGTACTTTTGAAAATTGCCGTACAATCTAGGTAATTTAAGGCTTTCATAACACATTTTACCACTACATGTTTAATTCAATTAATCATCAATAAGTTGATTATTTTTCATTTTTAGTCGAGAAACTGTTTTACTTAACTATGTTGATAAATCATTGTCATGGTCGCATAGGCTCAGTTGTTGACTATTACACATCTAGATCAGTCAACATAATTTGTTTTTTAAATCCATTATTTAGAATTTTAATCCTTGAAACAACATTTAAAATTAGTTGCCATATTTGTATTTTTTGGACACACAATATTTACATTACTAATTATTGATATATCTTTTTATACTACACAGAGATCATATATATTCATTAAAAAAATTAATATTCTCAAAATATTATTGCAGTATATGTAATTTATACTATCCTTTAAATGGTAATCATTTTCATGTTTCCTTCAAAGGTTACCTTTTTTAAAAAATAAAATTCAACTACCAAATGAGTCTCCCTTCAAAAATCAATTGACTGTACATAAATCATCAAAGATTAATTCTTATTCACAAATACCATTAGAAAATATCATTTGGCGACACTCCATACCATCATACATTTAGTATATATACATTTATATTTTGCTTTTTAAAAATTATATTTCAAATGTAGCCAAATATAAATCTTTAATGAATTCCAAATATCTACAGTAAAAGAGAGAATGTTAAGTTGTATAGGAGGTGAATACACAGGGATGATTTTTAAAATTTAAAAAAATTACATATTTAACAGGCTTCATTCAGGATCTTGAAAATATCAATTTAAATAAATTTAGATCAACATGCAGATCTTATATTTTGTCATACAACAGTATGCTCTTATCATGCTTATATTAAACCTCTTGATCTAAATTTATTTGTGATTTGGATATGGATATATGACCAAATTTCCAGTAGAAAAGCCTACAGCCATACATAGATTTCACTGTACATTAAATTTTGTTAAAGAATTCAAAACTGAAAGATCCAAATAAATTAAGTGACACTATGAACTTTTTTAAATATATAATTGTTATAATAGTAACAATGTTTTGTGAAAATTATTTAACACAAAATATCAGGGATCCTGGAAGTAATCAATCTTGAAAATATAAAATAAATCTTTGCTTAACATAAATATTGCATTTCAGGTTTCCAAAGTAAAAACAGTAGAATGGGATTAGAAACAATTATCAGTGATCACTGAACATATGAGTAAACAGCAATAAAAATAGCTTTATTGATCAAGATTTCACCTATGAAATTTTATTTTTATTTATTATTTTGATTGTTGTCTTATTGTATTCCAAATCATGGACATTCGTATATGCACCAAGTTTTATTTGATTGATAAAGAATAGTATCAGATGTATTTTTGTCAACTGATCTATGGTCACAAAAACTCTTAAAATGATAGTTTTGAACAGTTTGGGTTATTGACTCATTTAAAAAATTATTGTTACAGCTTTGACAGAAAAGTTGATTGTTGCATAGCTTAAGTTTTTAATTATATGCCTAGACTGGCAGTCTGGCACCTCAATTAATGAGGTAATAAAATAATTTGTTTGAATACTTAGGTTTTCTTTGGTCAAATATTTGAAAATAAATTTAACAATTGAACTGTAAAATTGAAATATTTAAAATGAACATGATATATTTTTCATGTTTAATCTTACAGGCAAGAATATATTCAAGTTTTGTTAGTATCAAATGTCTGAAAGGTAATGCATGGGATAATAGCCTACTGCTTGCATGAAAGCTATACATAAATTAAACTATGGGTTAGAGCAAAATACATATATAGAACATAATGAGTGAAATGGAAATGCAGAAAACCTTATATTTATCAAAAATTCAATGCCTGCAAGTGTCTTTGATATTTAATTATTTCTAAGTGGGATATTTCGCCGTATTTTGCACAACAAGACGTCCAACATAGTTTGTTTACAATATGGCGAAATTTCGAAAATTGCCGAAATGTCAACGTGTAGGATTGCTATTAATGATCTCGATCAACTTAAATGAACTGTTGATTCAGAAACATACAGTACTGAAGATAAATTATCAAAGGGTACTTAGAGCTGTCACCTTGTTGAAAGTTTATGGGAGTGACTTGAAAAGTGCGTAATTCGAACAAATTCTCACCTTCGAACACTTGTCCGACCCGTGATTGTTTTTTACCATGTAGTAAGCCATTTCAAAAAAAATTTCGTTGGATAACGGTAACCTTGCTACCCTACACCATGAGGAATACTTATGTCATGACATCGATGCATAAATATTGTAAAGAACGTCATTTTAAATATTATTTGCAACAACAGAAACGAGTCGCCATTATCGCTTTGTTTGTCCCCGGAAGTAAAGTTGACAAATTCGCGTAGCGAAATCGCCGTTCTGATTGGCTGATATAACGCATGCGCGAGATTTGATTGACAGACTGGATCGGTCTATTAATTCACACTTCTCAACCGATTTGAATCTTTAGCGAGAATTCTAACAAGTTACCAGCGAGTTTTCTGTCCCTTGCTTCTGCAATCTGTTCTATATCTGTCAGAAGTTCATCGAGGCCATTCAGGGGATCATCACAAGTCTCAAGTGTTGGCCGTGTAGTCTGTCTCCTCCTCTGTACCTCTCCCCGCTCAGCCTCACGGAGCAAGGAGTCCAGGCCCTCCAGAGGATCCACAGGACACGTCTCTGTGGGGACTGGACGCACTGGAGCTAGCAAACATCGAAGAAGTAAGATATCAAGGGGGATTGTATGCTGTAGAAACATGAAGGGTTATTCTATCATTACTTTTTAGGAAATGAGAAGAATACCCGTCAATTAAGGGTGTGTGGATATGATGAAAAATGAAAACGGGAAGATTTTTGTTTTGGGAGGAGTGCACTCTTTTCGAAACTATTGAAATGAATAATTTTCATCAAGAATATGTATCCATAAAGGGGGATTGTATGATGTAGACTGAGACATGACGGGTTATTCTAACATGACTTTTAAGGAACTGTGAAGAATAACCCTCAATCAAGGAACAAACAAAATCCTGTATCCGCTACCGTTTATAATTATCCTCTTCAGCATCCTCCTCACCAAACTCAGTCCTCCTCTCTTCCCTTCTCACATCTCACCCCCCACATGATATCCTAAAGATTGCTCTCTGTAGCCATGCGTGCATATGGTCGCTGCTTGATAAACAGTAGCGAATACAGGATTTTTGTTGTTTCGAGTAAAAGAACAACTATTGAAATTATTAATTTGCATTAAATACATGCATCCAAAGGAAAATTTGCTTGTTTACTGAATATAAGTTCCCTGCCATAAACTGTGTATCATGTACGAGACTGTCTACAGTTCTTGATTGAGAACTCTTGGAGGGGTGCACATTCCCTTCTAGATTCGTTAATGTAAAATGTATGCAAAAATAGGAACATGATGGCAATCTAAATACATTTAGATCAACAGGTGTCATAGTATGACCATATATAAAACCAGTTGATCTAAATTTATTGAGATTGACATGAAAAGTAACTCTGTTGTAGAAAAATATATCAACGAAGGACTGACAAGTCCTGCCAATCTAAGACGTCATCATGATATTTGATGATAATAAGGAACTTAAGTAAAAGATAAATATTACGACAACAATTTTTATGTCACAACCTTTCTGTTCTGTTCCGTCATGTGAATGATGAGTCGATATTGGTGTTTCTTTCAAAGATTTTATGCAATACGTAATTGATTTAAACTTTAGAAGAAAACGGTGTGTATGCCATCGCCCATAGTTCAACCATAAGTTAACCAATAACATTGTATACATAGGATGATTTCATCATGCAAATAATTAACTTCTCTTATATTTGATATTAAACCTAAAGAAAAGAAATCAAACCTTTATTAATGACGGGTGGCAACTTCACCCTGTGGTCGGGGATCAGCCTCTGCTGGCAATAAGGCAGGTCACGTGATACAGTTGTCTCAAAACGATGAACCTTCCGTCTTGCTATGAGGTCACTGGGCCTGCGCAGTCGAGGGTCCGAGTCGTGGCGTCTGTGGTGTACAGGTCTGGAGACGACCTTTGGTGCACTATAATCTGGCAGGTCATCGAAATCAAGAAGCTCGTCCAACAAGGGATCCGGTTTGAAATAGTAACGGTTCACACGAGCTGAAACCGGTTGTGGTTTCCTGGTGAGGAATCCTGCAGCCCTAGTGGCATCCTGTGCTTTAGGCGGAACTGGATTCCGTGGAGTGGATTCCTTCTTAGGGACGAACTTCGGCCTCTTGATCTCGGGTAGCTTGACCACTTGTCCTGGGGCTCTCTCTGTCACTGTGTGATAGAGGCTTAGTTAGATCAACATTAATACGAATACGATAGTGAGGATACCTATTATTTTGTTTGACTGATTTTCGGGACAAGCTCAGTGCCTTACGTGTACATGTACAATGAATGTCAAACAAGAACGCCCAATGAATACGGAATCAAGAACTAAAAATTGATTGGTTGAAATTACCAAACGTTAACAAAACAGTAAGGACACGTACGATCACCACGGACAGACGAGGTTCTGTAGGCTCTGCGAGCCTCGCTAGTCGCAGACCAGACAGAATGGTCTTCGCAGATCGTCTTGGACATAAGAGAGTGCCCTGTCCTGTTCTCCTCACGAGTTTCATCGTCTATCGGCCAGGTCTTGTCTACTGCTCGACGTCTTCTTTCCTTCAACTCCTCCTCAACTTCGATCTTCCTCTGAATCCGCCTGACGTCCTTAGGCTTCAGGTTTGATCCACTGACATCCTTGATCAGTCGAGACACCCTAGACTCATCCTGAGGCAGATCCAGAGACAGTTTCCTCTGCAATGCCTTGGGCTTCTGCTGCGCCAGTCCATCGTTGCTGTCGAACCCACGGGTTGTCTTGACCCTTTTCCTGTCAGCTCCTCGGACGCGAGACGACTTGCCTATGTCTACAAGCGGAGGGAGACTTGGACCAAAGACTACAGGGGACTCCGTGGGTCTGACTGCAGGGAACACAGGGATCCGTGGTGCAGTGGACTGGATGGGCGGGAGGGTCGCCTTGCTCATGGCTAGGTGGGAAGGAAATGCTTCATGATAATTCTCTTAATAGATAAGATTCTACATGCTATGGTTAAAGAGGAGAATGCATGAAGTTATCTTGCCTAAATTTGATAGCTTTGTGCGCGGTGGGGGAAAATGATTATGCTGAAAATGAGATGTCAAGAATCTAATAAGAGTTTAAAACGAACACTAACTATTTATCGCAATGAAGTTGGTTCAATTAGATGAAATTCTTAAAATATTTCTATTCCAATGCTACGGGTCCCTGCCTATGACTACAAAATACTTCAAAGGATGAAACATGCTTATCTTATGACAAGGGGTATATATTCCAATGCGACACAGCTATTTTTTATGAATTAAGCAAAAAAACTATATTCATTGGTGTCTTAGTTAGTCTAAATGAGATGTAAACGGTTATGTCATAAACATTTAAGCTATAATAAATTGTGAAAGTTTGGTGTTCATTTTTGTTATCATAAACCAGCAATACGGTTACAAAAAGTTTGTTCACTTATTATTGAATGTAAGTGCAAATATCATGGGATTTTAGTTAAGCTTGGTTTGTCAATTAGCTATCTTCACCAGTAGTGACATAGAAATACCCATTGTGAAAAAAACACCTTTTAAATGTGTTAGGATCGTCTGGCCTCTCGTGTGCAGTTTCGAATTTAAGCATGATGATTAGACAGGAGGTTTATATTTTCGCAGTCTAAGTAAACCTAGCCTCAATATTATCCGTTTCACTCCTATACTGAGTCTAGAAAGGTCTAATAGAGGGTCGCGTCAGCCCACGTATCGAATTGACCAATCAGAACTCAGCTTACCAAGCCACAATAGTCTGCCTTCGCACGTATAACGTTGGAGGGTCATAGGTCGCAGAAAGGTCGGCAGACGCGACCCTCTACTAGACCTTTCTAGACTCAGTATAGGAGTGAAACGGATAATATTGAGGCTAGGTTTACTTAGACTGATATTTTCGAAAATTTTATTTTCTTGAAATATGACATTCAAACATTCCATATCGACTATCTGAAAAACGTTAGCACGGTGACATTGACTTGACAAAGGACAAATATGACCTGTTTTAAAGCTGTAAGTCAATTTTGAAGGATTTTGTAGAGATAATTAATATAGTCTTTTCGAAAATGACCCTGGTCACTTCAATGACCTATTGGGTATGAAATCTTCATGTACGATAAGTTTGAACTTCTGTAGTGAAATGTCAACATAATCCGTTTCGTTTTCGTAATGGTAATGGTACGATACCGCAAAGATATTCCAAATTACATAAGTTTTCACTAGGAAACGCAGGTAAATAAACAAACAATCTTTAAGTGCGTAGTTGTAGCTGTCTTGAATAAATGAGGAAGGCTACCGGAAAAAGGACCACTTGGTCGATCCCCGTTTAAGAGATATGGGTTCTTAATGAATGTTTGTGTACATAATTCAAAAGATTTTGTTACAAACTTTGTGTGTTATAATAGTTGATAAGCATCTCTTCTTTACGTGAAAAGTCTTTGATCACCATATTTGTCTTTATAAATTCCCAAAAAAACATTGGTTTTAAAAGACACCAAAAAGGGACCATATGGTCGGAGAAACCTTTTATTCAGTATATCCCCTTATGTGTCAAGTTGTTTTGTAGCTGCGTAGCAGATATTTTATGTTCGCTTATCCAAGCTTGAGTTATTGAACCTTTAAGCGTAACATCGTTCTAAGTGACCCGTACTTAATAGCTACCTTCTTCCTCAGAAGAAATGTTTACCACAGTTATGATTCAAACATCACTAGTATACGATATATCAACCATTATTCAATTAAAATTTTATTTGGTTATATCTGTCAAAATACAAGGAAAAGCGTACATGAAGCATCATCATCTTTAAAAAAATAAAAAATTATTGTTCGTGAATTAAAATTCAAAATAATTGTTTTGTAAATCAGGTTTGCAGTTCTGACGCGCATTCTCTGGTGCAAGTGACAATACAACATCTTTATTTTAGCTCTTAGGTTTATCACTGTGCTGATCTAAAGAAAAAAAGCATAAAGCATGCACATGCATTTATACAACCCGGAAAAAATATATTATTCAAGACAAACATACCTTGAAACCTTTTGAGACGAATTCTGACAAACACACCGTAACTTCGTATTGTTCATTGTTTTATGGTAAATTTATAAACCTATAAAATTGTAATCCGTGCTTTCTCATTTTCATATTCCTAGTTAATTTTGACCCAACCATTCTTCAAGAGATCATAACTTTGCCAATTTGGAGATTATGTTTTTATTTTAATGGTAAGACATCGTTCTTTATGAATCTAGGCCTAACTCAATACCGACCATGTGGTACCTTTTCCGGTAGCCTTCCCTTAATATTTCCCACATTGATACGCATAGAACTTTCTTTGCAATAAATCGTCATAAATCGTTCTAGTTTCTATCTCTAGCTAACAAAGATCAGCTAGTGATTGGGAATTCTACTTATTGAACTGTCAAAACTTATAAGTTTTATGTAGGCTATATCTTAAAAAATATTGAATATTCATAACATGTAATGTTACACATCAAAGGGACAATAACACGTTTTGGGGGGGGGGGGGGGGGGGGAATATAAGATGATGTCAGAAAAGTGAAAATAAATGGTCCCAATTGAAGGGGAATTTGAAGAAATATAATGTCAAAATATAGGTATTCTAAGATTCCTGAATGAAAATAAGTAAATCGGTGGAATGATTATGAATTCATGTTTACAATCTATCCATTAATAACGTAAAAAAAATTAAAAAATTAAATATTTATATGGCATGATATATCTACAAGATTCGAAATATATTATTTTTTCTCATGAATATATAAATGCATAGCTGCATTCTACTTAAAAGAATGTAAGGAAATAATAAATATTGTCCTTAAAATACTTTCTGTGATTCAGGGAAAAGCTTTGGACAAAAAAAATAATTTTGCAATATATATCTAAACTAATAAATATGCATTCATACATATGTTGATACAGGTTTTTTTTTAAATATTATCTTGAAAAGTGTCACTGAGATAGGGTTATATATTTTATATGAATTCTATTAGTTTGATTAATTCTTTAACTGTATGATTCTATCAAGAGATTTTTATGCATTTACATTGCAATTAGATATAGCAATATACATATTACTTAAAAGGGAATCAAGGGAAAATTTGAATACTGCCCTTAAATATTTGCAGGGAGTTGATGTAGTCAAGCCTTTACTGCTCCAGATAAGCTGCGTATCTGCGTATTTTACGCAATGAAATCATAAAAAACGCAATCGAATTTAAATGTAGGAGTACAGATACGCAGACATTTTTTTAACATAAAAAAATCAGTAACCATGCGTACTGTACGCAAAAGTATTTTAACACTAGCGAATTCATTGCCGGATTAATAGGCTCTATATCAGTGTTTGATATATACGCCGTGGCCTAAGTGTTCTTTTTAAGTTGTGGTGATGAGTAAGAAGCTCCTTAAACTATATATACAGCATTTTTAATTGTGTAAATCGAAGCCATCTCATACTTAACTATAGAAATTATGATAATGTCATTTGTGAAGAATAAACCAGTTTTGTAAAATTATGTTGGAACAGTCTTAATTTCAAATAAAATATCCAATTGTCAAACATCTAAGGAGTATCATTTTTCAAAATACGCGATCAAATTAAACTGTACGCAATGGTATTCAAATCAAGTAGTAAATACCCAATAGGTCCAACATTATCTGGAGCACTGTCACTGTTTACAGTATAATAAAGCATAGTATATCAACTGCCTGCAAATCCAACGGATCTGTTTTTCTATCAACAAGGAAAAACATCAGTTTTCATAATCTAAATTAGATTTGAGGCTGAACTTCTCGATGCATAACATGGAGAATATTTTGCAAAACTGAGTTCTTCCTGGTATAATGCTTAAAATCAAACTTAATGGTTTTGAGTTTTTAAAAGGTACCAATTTATCTCAAGTTTTCGCTTCCGATATTAAAATGAATACTATATTACACTCTACCACATGATTAAAATAATATATTACACATAGATAAAGGATTAACGAGTGAATTAAGGAATAGTGAATTAAAGAAGAAAAAATCTTATCCAGTAGAAAATATAAACAAGGCATTTTAATACATTTTTCCCCAAAAGAAAAAAAAGCTAAACAAAACATGTATCCAATATTATCAAAAGATTTCAATAAATGACTTTACAACTTACATGGTTCGATCGCGTTACCATCCCGAGGTCGACTGCGAAACTGAAGAAAAGTACAAAATAATATGAATTGTTCGGTTCAAAATAAATTGTTTCAACATTAATACATACAATAACATAAATAAATCTTCTTCTAAGGTTAAGAAAAAAGTCAAATGTTCAACTCACCAGTTTAACTGCGGCCAACTTCGTCTTCTTCAGCTCGTCCAAAAACGTCATTTTCTTTAGAAAAAAAGTATAGATTATTTGTAATAACTTAAGAATTTTTCAAACAACATCTTCTAAAAAAATCCAAAAGTGTCAATGAACACTTTAACTTGACTTAAGGCATTCCCCTGTTAACTGTAGGCATACGCATAAGTTGAAAGAAAGGGAGACACGATTTAAAAAGACTCTAAATATCAAAGTCTTATTGAAGTTTAATATCTATGGTTCACTTACCACGTTAACTGTTTTCCTGGTTCCGAATATAGTTCCTAAACGCAATCAATAATGATAATCAAATAAAGCGCGCATAAAAGTTCAACGCGAGGTGCGGAGAGCAATGCTGCTATGCGACGGTGCTGTGACGTCGGCTCATTATGCGAACTCGTGACGTGTCGAAATTTCATTGGCGTTGCGTGCTTTACATCAAATACGTCATAAATAAGATTCATAAAATGAGTTGTCACTATATAGAATAAGATATTTGCATTTATATCGAAACATTGGCGACAATCAATGTCCTAAATTATATCAAATGGTAATCAAAGAAATTACAGCATATCAGGGTCCCATTTCACAAAACCCTGAGTCCTTTAGGTAGCCTTAGTGCAATGTTAAAGAATGGGAGTTAAGGTCAACCTTAGTACTTAAAGGTTGCTTTGTGAAAGGAGACCCAGGACTAGAGTTTACAAAGATAACGACTGAATGTTCTGTTATAATTTTGTTATAAAAACATTTTCACAAATGTTCTTTCAAAATTGATTTGCTCTTCTATCTTACTGGAAAATAAAAAGAACCTAACAGAAACGTAAATTTGCAATCTCTATAGAGGAATATGCTTTCTCATAAAGATAGAAACCTCAAAGTTGATTAATTTTCAAAATCTACCATGATAAGTAGGCCTAAATGTATATACAAATAATGCAAATGATCTCATCTTGGATATCCTTTTAGGTAGCTTACCTAGGATAAAAGATATGATACGATCGAAGTCGTTTTAAAAAAAATAAAACTTTTATGTGAACAAAAGAAAATTCTGCTCATCGATTGGGAGGGAAGTTTTTGCTAATGACGCATGAATTATTTACAAATACTTATAATCTTTAGATGAGAATTGTCTTTTGGTTATTTCAGATGCAATACCTGCAGTTTGAGTAAAAATGCCTAATTAGCTCCATTTTTAATCATAGTTAATTTCCATGTTCCTTTTTAAATATAGTTATATAGTCTATTCAGCTATGTGTTAGTGTAGGTCAGTCAACCTTTTGACAAGATTGTTTTCTTCTAATCTCAAAAATGTTTCAATATTTGACAGAAAGTAACATTTCCTTATTTGACAAGATGGGTGTTAGCCCCGATTTTGGAAATTGAACAAATGACATTTTAATGTTAATCTACCATGAAAAAAAATGTATGAACATTTAATTTGACTTTCCTCAAAGAGTTTCTTTTTATTCTTCCAGCAAAGGTTTCAGAGTACAAACGAAAGACTCCTCGAGTTCCCAACCGGGCTTAGTACTTTAGCCCTACGTCCGTTGCTATTTTGTTGTCGAAAGCGAAGGTCATTACGACTGTGTTATCAACGCAATATCAGAAGTAAACGCAAATCAAGTTACTGTCAAGCTTATTCAGAGTTTGCCCGATCTATATACCTTCCCAGTTCTTTTAAAGGGGCAGTAGCACGATTTTGAAATTTTTTTATTTTCAATTTATCACTGATAATTAATAATAAATGTATTACTTTGTGATAGTGTCGAAAATCTCATTACACAAACCTGTCATCCATAGGCAGAGAAGAAATGATAAAGTATCACATAAAGTCCGTTGGCAGCCATCTTTGTGTGAAAACCTTAAATTCCTTTTTTGTAAGAAAAAGGAATCGCATGGCTAAATTTTACAAATATATTTGATTTATGTCGGCTTCATTTAGTTTAAAGGGGCAGTAGCACGTTTTTAGGGGGAATGTATAAGTTGATTTCAGGAAAATGAAAAGTAATGGTTCCAATTGAAAGACAAGGTAGTTAAACTAAATGAAGCAGTAATAATTCAAATATATAACGTAAAGTTTAGCCATGCGTTGCCCTTTTCTTGTACAAAATGAATAAAAGGTGTTCACACAAAATGGCCGCCAATGGATTTTATGTGAATCTTCATACTTTGTCCTCTGACTATGGATGATTGCCATGGGTACTGCGATTTTTGACACTGTCAAAATAAAACATTAAGCATTACTTACAATTATCAGTAAAATATATTAAAAATATGAAACTATCCAAAAACGTGCTACTGCCCCTTTAAATACATTGTCTTTCAAGTTGACCCACTTATTTTCATTTTCCTGGCCTCACCTTACATACCCTCGAAAAACGTGCTACTAGGACAAATTGTTGCCTCCGAAGATATCAGGGAGATATGCTACACACTCTCATACTGTTAATCTACCTCTAGCGGCCCAGGACTACACGATATAAGCTTTCATTCAATTATAATCAATTAGCATAGTTTTTTCATCGGAATAAATTTGCAAGTCTCGGGGAAAAGATTAAGCCTATATAACATTTAAAAAAAATTATAATAATATTTTTATCATCCTCTACACAGTTTTTCATCGGCAATTGTCTCAAATTTACCTGATGATTCAGGCTATTACAGATTACCTTGATTCAGTGGTCTATTATCAAACAAGTTTGAAAGAACGTTTTATCCCGAAACTCATTTTGTATTGTCCATATTTAAAAGGCAATGCCGTGATGGTTGCTTTCTGGGGTTCTTTTTTGTCAAGCGTAATTCTAATCCTTCCATGACATTTCAAAATCCTCGAATTTCATTGGTTTATTTCTATGGTCGAACCTACGTTAGATCACGAAAATTAAAAAACACAGTAGGTTTATCACTTGATTCACTTGAAGAAGATCTACAAAAAAAAAAACAACTACAGCTAGATCTTGATTAGAGTAAAGAAAATCGACGATACATTCCGAATGAAGACAAAGGTCGACAAGGAAGGATAACTCTCACAAAACCGGAAGTTACGTAGTACGGATGACCCGCAGAAGCGTCGCTTTCACACATTTGAAATGTTTATTCGACTTTTATATGGAGGTAAAGTGTTGGTTAAGTAAAAAGATCAATTCTGGATATGTCATGAATTATTTTTAATCAGAGTTATCAAAATACAACACTTTAGGCGACCCGACGTTACTTACGTAAAAAACATCTCTTTTTTCGTTTTTTAAAACTTTTTAAAATGATGCACAAGTTTAATTTATTCGAAAGAAAATGGTTAATGGAAATTGAAGTCTTCACTTTCTTGAGATATATATTCCTTAAAAGAAAACGAGAGCTTCTGTTTGCAGAGTCCAACATCTTAGTTCTGAACCCAAACTGTTGTGCCAAAAATTTCCTCGATCACATCAAAGAAAAGTGCAACTTTGATGAAAATGGTGAGAATGATTTGATGTTTTATAAATTAACCTGAGTTTATTAATTTTAAATGTCCATTTCCCATGAAAAATAATTAACTTGTATTTGTATTTAAGAAAGGTTACTCCCATTGATTTACTTTAGAAGAAACACCCTAATTACAATAAATAAAGTCATAAAGTCATGTGCATTGATTTTGCTGCATTGTTGTTTTCTTAAAAACAATTGGAAGAACTAATAGTGTCAATAACAACATACAAGCAACTCTTTGTTACTCATTGAGTATTATGCTTTTATCAGAAAGTTTTCACAAAAAGAGCATTATTTAGCCATTTCTTCATATGTCGTTGTAGCAATCATAGATCTGTGTGATGAGCATGGTATCCTGGTGAACATCCACTCCAAGCCAGCCTATGAGAACATCAACAACCTGATTACACCAAGACAGTGCTATGTTGCAGTTCTGGTTGAAAGTAAGTTTGAATTTTCAGATTTAGATTTAGATTTAGATGAACTTTATATCAGTGTTGTTCCTAGCCTGGGGGGGGGGTCATTTTGGCATAATCTGAGTAAATGAGACCTTTGCAAGGGTAAAAGTATCCTACCTCTCAATTTTTTTAAGGAACACCAAGCCAAAAGGGTGGGCAAATATCCTCAGGACCACCTCTAGGAACAACACTGTAAATGATTCCATTTATGAGTTGTTGAAGTCGTACATCTACAAGTCTACAACTGTCCAATGAATATGCGATGTTTGGTCAAACTGGTGATTTTTGTTTTGCTCAGATTTATCACATATTTGACATACCATTCCAAAATTTAGGGACATAATATCCCAATGTGAGGACGATTTTATTACAAGTCACTTTTCATATTGAATAATATGAAAACATGTGATGTAACATACATTTGAAGCATTATCCTGGATTAATGTCTTGATTTATAGAAAACATATAGATGTATAACAATATCAGAATTCTTTATTTCATTACTGGCATTTGTTCACCTTCTTGCAGAACTGCCTGATGATTCAATCAAAAACATTCTACCCCTGCTGGTAGACTGGGAAAAGATATACCCCCAGTTTGAGAGTAAGTATATCATTGAAATAATAATACACTACTGACTAGTAATAATTTCAAATATGATTTTAGAAGACAAAACCATAAGTAAAAGATCATCATTCATTGCCCCCATTATGTCGATGTAGATCTCTACCCTTTACAATGGTTGCATTGAAATTCCTAAAATTTCTTTTCTGTATAGGAAAGTTGAAACAACAGACTGCAGCAGCAGAAAAACCCAAGAAGTCAGGAAGTAAGTACAGTACATAAGTAGAACCCTGAGGGTTTCTATTCAAAGTTTTAGAAGTAATCTAATAACTTTGTAATATATTAAATGATCATTGACCTTCCTTTTTTAAACAGAGGATAGAGGAAGTGTATGGTTATCAGGATACAGTGTACCGAATGCTGAAATGAGAGTGAAAATACAATCCTTTTTAAAGTGGCTATCAGCAGTATCCCTGCCAAGTTGGAAAAGTGTGAAACATATTAAAAAAATGATAAATATTATGACTGTGTTCCTTAATTTTATCTTCACACGAAGGAAGAAATTAAGTTGAAACCCATCCTTTGCAGATCATTGATAATTATTTCACCTTACATATCATTGTTGTTTATCATAGAGTTTCATAGCCCTGCTAACTGTACCAAATTTGTGATTTGATGGAATTTGATGGAATCGGCAAAATATTTCATATATCAAGTTTCAGTGATTGGCAAAATATTTCATATACCAAGTTTCAGTGAGATTGGCCATATGCAGGCATCTTTTCACAAAGCAATCTTGACTAACATTGATGTTATTATTAACTACCAATCTTTAGCATTGCACTAACAGTGATAAATTTACCCTCGAGTCCTGCTTCAAACACTCAAAAATTTTGAAAAAGGCTAATAGAAATTCAAGCTGTGAGTCACCGGATGCAAGGTTTTTTACCTGGTGCAATTGTTTACACATTGAAGGACTAATTTAAATCTGCTGGGACTCACAAGACTTTGTGCTAGCAACTCCCTGAACTCATCATGTCATATTTGTAGATTGATCACTGCTGTAAGGTTATGATCACCTTTGGGTTTTGTGTAAGGAGCCGCTGTGGACTGGTCAGCTTGAGGATTACCTCTCCCCAACTACTAAACGAGTCATGAATTCGTATCATTATGGTTATTATGGTTATTTAACATGAAAAAGATATTCAACATTGTTGTTTTATGTTCATTTCTGGTAGTAGCTTACATGACTTCTGGCTGCCAATTCATTTACCAGTCCTTACAAAATTTACCAGTTTCTGACTGGTATATTTACCAGCTATTGGACACACGTACTGACTTAGGACAGACGGACATAGGTCATGTCTATATCCTCCGATAACAGCGGAAGATAGTGATTTTTTCTTTTTTCCAGATGAAGGAAAGAAGCGTCAAAAGGATAAAGAGAAGTTGGCAGGTCTGGCCCCGGATTCTCCTTCCAGACGAAGCAGCATGAACACTCATTCCGGGGAAATCTCCAGACAGAAGAGTCAGTCAAGCAAGGTCGGCCGCAAGAAATAATAAACACTGCTCTCAAACTCTTAATCATATGCATCATCCCATTTTCACAACAATGAGATTTCTTCTCAATCAAAGGTTACTTGATATTTAACTAATAGTATGTTGATATCGTGCCAGTAAGGCTCTCTAGGAAAGACTCTGTGAACATATGTTGTCAATAATTCTTTGATTTCTGAAATTTTGTTCACTTTAAGTGATCAATGATGATGAAGGAAGAACATTGTGCTCATTCTCCAGTTGTTAAGTTTTTGTTTGATTATCTGTGTTTGTCAATATATGAAAAATTTAAATGTTTCAATGTTATAACTATTATGCGCTCAAAGTTCAGATCAAATAAGTTTGATAAATTATTGAAGGAGAAAATAAATTTTCCAGTTGCTACATTGTATGTGTTTTCAATGAAACAAAATCTAATAAACTTGTATATTTATATATATATATAGTTTTTTAGTCATTTTGTGAACCCAAATAATGCCCTTAAACATATCTGATGCTGAACATTCAGTAATGAAACTTGAAACTAGTTCTAATATTTTCAACTGCAGTCACAACACAAAAAGAATAACAAAGAGTGTTTATAAACTTTAATAATATGTTTTCAAAATTAATTGTAACAATTAGAAGCTTTCATGTTGTGAAACATGTAACAAAGCTACTTCAATTTTCTTATCAGGTGTTTCTTTACAAAGGGGTATCTATGTGAGACATATATAAATTCTTAAGAAGATTTTGATGCCAATTTATATTAATGGATCCAATCAGCAGACTGAAACAAGAGCATCTTCTAATGCTGTAGCAAGTTTTGCACTAAAAAGATAAAGGCACTCAAATATTCCTATATTTAAGGATTGTTTTACATGTTTTGTGCCTCTATTGATGTATAACAGCAACAAATTTGTTGCTGTTATACATCGATAGAGGCACAAAACATGTAAAACAATCCTTATAATTACAAAATCAACATTAAAACAAAGTTTTTCTTAATTATTTTCAAAAAAGCTTACATCAATGTTGTGAGATTGTGGTTTGTTACACGAAACAATACAAAGTTGAATCAAAATTGAGAACTCCAAATATTAAAACGGAAGGAGATTTAATTTCGTTTTCGCAACCATTGACACCCATGCAATCACAATTCGTCTTAACCGGAATCCACATTTTCGGAATAACCCTAATTAGCATATCACACAACGTTCAAAATGTCGGCCGTTTGCGAGACGCTCGGACCGAACAAGCTTGACGACTCGTAGTTATTAAAAATGCAGCCTTTCCGGTGAATGTATGGATTGTGTTACGGAGAGGAATGTATTAACTTGTTACAAACGCAGGTGGGAAGTGATAAGATATGTGTTATCTGTCTTTACAACAGAACAACAGAACGTAACTCGCAACTGTCAAAACCGGACTATTGCGTCAGGTGATTGTGACGTCACAAGGAATGAATGCACATGGTATGGTTGCAAATTTTTCTGTATTCATCGAGAAATGGCAGCAGGTTTTTAAGCGCTCTCGTCCAATCAGAATCGCGGAAATTCGTGTAACAAAACCATTTTGTAATTATTTCGCAATAAAAGAAATGAACATTAATTTATATTTTCTATACAACTATATTTGGATCCATACTTTTGTAATATATCATATTAGTTATCTTGAAATATTTAAGTAATCAAGCCATGAAATTAATTCTAAGAGACAGGATCTACTAAGTGCCCAAGATTTTGCAAAAAGCATGAAAAGCAGTGGTTTTGTTTTATGCAACTGAATTACATTTATATCAATCAGTGAAGTTGCAGATGTTCAAGTGCAGATTTTTCCATTTTCCTTACCCCTGGTAACTGTAGTTGTCTCATCTTCCTCAATATTGATGTAGGATAATTAGAGAGAACAAGTATTTGTCACAAAGGTGACATGATCCCCCGCCGTAAATTGATGTTAACAACAAGAAGCGGGACTGACGGACGTACAGAGATGAATACTATGTCCCCCGTGAAGACTCAAGGTTAATGGGTTCATGAGATATGGCCCTAACAACATTTTCAAAACTGGTCAAAGTCTCGCTGTGACCTTGAAAATGAGGTCAAGGTCACCAAAACTTTTCAAGTCTGCGTATTCCTCAGATGAAGACTGGTACCAAGTTTGAAGATTCTAGGTTGAGCGATTCATTAGATATCACGCTAACAACATTTTCAAAACTGGTCAAAGTCTCGCTGTGACCTTGAAAATATGGTCACGGTCACCAAAAGCTTTTCAGGTCTGCGTATTCCTCAGATGAAGACTGGTACCAAGTTTGAAGATTCTAGGTTGAGCGGTTCATTAGATATCGCGCTAACAACATTTTCAAAACTGGTCAAAGTCTCGCTGTGACTTTGAAAATGAGGTCAAGGTCACCAAAAGCTTTTCAGCTCTGCGTATTTCCCAGATGAAGACTGGTACCAAGTTTGAAGATTCTAGGTTGAGCGGTTCATTAGATATCGCGCTAACAACATTTTCAAAACTGGTCAAAGTCTCGCTGTGACCTTGAAAATGAGGTCAAGGTGACCAAAAGCTTTTCAGCTCTGCGTATACCCGAGATGAAGACTGGTACCAAGTTTGAAGATTCTAGGTTGAGCAGTTCATTAGATATCACGCTAACAACATTTTCAAAACTGGTCAAAGTCTCGCTGTGACCTTGAAAATATGGTCACGGTCACCAAAAGCTTTTCAGGTCTGCGTATTCCTCAGATGAAGACTGGTACCAAGTTTGAAGATTCTAGGTTGAGCGGTTCATTAGATATCGCGCTAACAACATTTTCAAAACTGGTCAAAGTCTCGCTGTGACCTTGAAAATGAGGTCAAGGTCACCAAAAGCTTTTCAGCTCTGCGTATACCCGAGATGAAGACTGGTACCAAGTTTAAAGATTCTAGTTTGAGAAGTTCATTAGATATCGCGCTAACAACATTTTCAAAACTGGTCAAAGTCTCGCTGTGACCTTGAAAATAAGGTCAAGGTCACCAAAAGCTTTTCAGGTCTGCGTATTCCCGAGATGAAGACTGGTACCAAGTTTGAAGATTCTAGGTTGAGCAGTTCATTAGATATCGCGCTAACAACATTTTCAAAACTGGTCAAAGTCTCGCTGTGACCTTGAAAATGAGGTCAAGGTCACCAAAAGCACCCTGCATATTCCCCAGATGAAGACTGGTACCAAGTTTGAAGATTCTAGGTTGAGCGGTTCATTAGATATCGCGCTTACAACATTTTCAAAACTGGTCAAAGTCTCGCTGTGACCTTGAAAATAAGGTCAAGGTCACCAAAAGCTTTTCAGGTCTGCGTATTCCCGAGATGAAGACTGGTACCAAGTTTGAAGATTCTAGGTTGAGCAGTTCATTAGATATCGCGCTAACAACATTTTCAAAACTGGTCAAAGTCTCGCTGTGACCTTGAAAATGAGGTCAAGGTCACCAAAAGCTTTTAAGGTCTGCGTATTCCCCAGATGAAGACTGGTACCAAGTTTGAAGATTCTAGGTTGAGCGGTTCATTAGATATCGCGCTAACAAGAAGCGGGACGGACGGACGTACGGACGGACGTACGGAGCTGAATACTATATCCCCCGCTTCGCGCTAAACGCGCGGCGGGGGATAATGATAGGTAATTAAATGCATGGATGTAAAATTGTTCGGTAAGTGCATACAACATATGCCCTAAAATAGTCAATTTAAGTGTTAAAAGGAGCGTCTTTAATGAAAAGCCTTCCACTCATTTCTTTTCTTATCAAATCAATGTGCAATTCCTTGCACCAAAACATAATTCTTAAAAATATTTTTCATATGTTCAATGAAGAATAATGAGGGATTGTGTGAATTCTCTTGAATTTCATTTAAACAAGGTCCCATTATATGTCCCTCAAAGTATTGAATACAGAATCACTGTAATGACATCCTCTTGTGCTTCTTCCCACTAGCTGACGGGAGTCCTAAGGATTCCCTTTTCTTAGATGCTTCACTCTTTCTCTTCTTTGCTTTCTTTGCCGGGGTCAGTCTCTCAGTGTCCAGATTCCCCACTCCATCTGAAGTGTCCATTAGACTATCTGCTTTCTCTGCGGTATCTGTCCGACTTCTGGCTTCCTTGCAATTGCCTTCTTCAGTAGTCTCCATCTCGTGACTTCTTCCATCCATGGGTCTACCAGACCTTGACCCCAGCAGCCACTCCTTGAAGAACAGGCTTGCCTTCTCCTGGGATCTTACTGTAACAGACAGCTGGGAATTAGTTCATAGCAAGATTGAATGAAAACTAACAACATTCTGACTCTGCTCTCTTGAGAAAAGAAAGCAATGGGCAGGCAGCAGGATAACAAATAATCTCATCTCTTCAAACCTGCAATTTAAATTTAAATTTAATCCTTACTGTCTGTATGTTTTAAAACATACTTGCATTTCCAAACCTTCCCTACTAAAGTAAAATTAATAATGAACAAATAATAAATGAAATCTTTGAATACAAACATTTGGATATTTTTTTAAAAAGAAATCAATAAGGTCTGCTATTTTCAGGGAAATTAAAAACCTCCATGACACTATGCCCATTAGTTTATACTGACAAGCAGATGAAACCTAATATAGGATAGGAAATAAATTTAACATAAAAATTGTACTTACATGTGTTGTCCTTCATGATTTCCCTTGTTTCACCCAGAGCTTTCTTGAAGTGTCCATCCTCTGTAGTTGATTGAGTCTCCTGGTCCACAAGACTGAGAACTATGCTGTTCAACCTGGTCAAGGAGTCCACATGATCCCTGTGAGTGAGTCCATCTTCAAGTGATGCCTCAGCTAGACGACTGTACACTGACAACAGACCGGCTAGAACCTTGGAGGACAAGTCACTTGATTCCAGCACCATCCTGCGTATCAACTTGTTGCTTTCACTGCTGCCCATGAATATTCTTGAGATCCACTGTAACACTTGTGTTCTATGGTTCCTGTCAAACTGCTGGAAGTGTCTAAGAAGCCAGAAGACGGTTACAATAGCACCAGGTATTTGGATAACTCCACTACACAATAGCTTCCACTGAAGGCAAATCTTGCAGATATTGGTCTGAATCTTAATCTTATTTTCCTCCTCTTTCTTTGCTCTAGCCTCTTCCATCATCAGCTTTTTCTCCTCTGTGTGTTCTTTATCTTCCTCCCCATCCATCTGTGTTTCCTCTTCTAGAAACATTTCATTCTCCTTTCTCCAGGAACGTTTCTTCTTTGGGCCCTTTGAAACAGAAATCTCAATACCCAGTTTCTTGAGAACAGTTTTGACCCTTGCAGCTGTTTGACTGTCTGATTGAAGCTGTGAGCAGCTGTACAGAAGCAGCAACACTTCCTTGATGGAGACAGCTGCAGCTGAAGGGGTGATATCAGCTGCGGAAGACTCATCAGCTGCAGATGGTGACGGTTCAGTGGACTTTGTCAAGACAGACAGCATTGTGTCAGTCAACAACAGCAGGGATGTGGTAGAGGACTCCTGGCTTCTGCAATAGAATGTTTATATTATTTCTTCAAGCCTTGACATCATTGTTTTTTTAAATTTCTTAAAGACCCTGTCCTATTGACTTCTGGTCTGTGATCTCGTTAGTTTGGGAAAATGTCACATAAATCACTTTATTATATACTCATGTAATCTTAGGATAGTAATACAAGGATGCAATACGGAATACGTCTTCAAATTCCGTATTGCACTCCAGAATCCGTATTGCACGCCTGCCGGTTCTACTTTTTTTAAGCTTCGGCATTTCTCGCAACTTTCCGTTCGTAACAATCATTTTCCTTATTAGAACACCGGATTTGACGTATCTCAACTGCATTTGTAACAAACCTACTTTTTAATATGATATTGAAGAATAATATAGTGAGAAACTAGTGTTATCGTTAGTAAAGAAACTGCAAAACACTATAAAATAGGAATCCTAAACAAAACTCCGAGAACATCGCCAGCGACACTTGGCCCTATGACGTCATAGCCTACAACGATTATGACGTCATTTCCATGGTGACTTCGTTTGAAAGGATCCCGTCGCTCGGAATTCTGAACTTACGTTTATCATATTCAGAACTTATAAATAATTACTAAGGATAACCTTTTATCACTGTATTTAGTTTTCACACTTGAGAAAATTGCCTCTTACGTACACAAAGTAATGAGAAAATAAACAGATAATTGAGGTATCAAATCATCAGTCGAGCTTGTCATAGGTAATCGCCTTCTTTGCATTATGTATCAATGCGCAGTGCGACGTCTCGGATTATTTAAGCAATTCAAAATTACTTTTAAAAAGGTTAAAAAGAGAGTATATAATAAATACAGAACGTCATACGTGTGCATTTGGGTCGTTTGCATTGAACTAGAAGATGTCATGGACGCGGAGAAACAACTCGTTCTTCGAACTCGTTGTTCCTCCGCGTCCATGACATCTACTCGTTCAATACAAACGACCCAAATGCACACGTATGACGTTCTGTATATGTATGTATTGACAAAATATCATGCTTTTACATTGAATAGTGATCAGACTTAACTAGAAAATGCAAAATACTGTCGTTTTGTAACTATGAAAACAAAAATTATAAAAATGGGTTTAAATTCAGACTTATCCTGCATATGCATAGAGCAATTGGAAATTGAACTTAAGGACATACCCTACCCAGAAATAAAAATATTTAGATTTTTCTGAAAATATGCATGTTTGTTCAACTGAATGTGCTGATTTCAAAAATCAAATAAAAAATGGGGGTCACCGTGCTCGTTTTTGAGTAAAATCGATTTAAAAAATGACATTTTTGTGAAAAAAGCCAAAAAATATCAAATTTTGTATTTGACCACAATTTTTGTGTAAGCATGAAATATCAAAAAATAGTAATGCTTAAAGTGAGAAATGAAACAGTTGTACATGTTAAAAACAAAAATGTTTGATAAAAAAATCATTTTAATAAAAAAATTCGGTTTTTTGTCACACGAAATCATATTTTTCACCCCAAAAAATGAATAGATTTTCTTAATAAATAACTTTTCAAAATTTAGAATTTTTTTAAATTCTCAATATATGAACTTGACAATATTAGAAACTGAAATTTGAAGAAAAAAATGGGGGTCACCGTCGAAAAATCGCGAACTTTTTCCTGTTGAAAATGAATATAGGGAGTGAAAAATTGCCTACTGCAGCCGGAGCGAGTCTAGAATGCCGTCGGCTTTCCTTTACAAGCAACAGTTTGTCGACGGCTTGTGCAATATCGTTCAAAATTATATATTTTAATCCAAAAGACACACAAGTTAACCTCTTAATCTCTTTAATTTTCCACAAATTTATAAAAAAGACTAAAAAGAACAACAAAGTATCCGGGGTATCATGCGACATTTGAAGTCAATGAGCAACGAATCAAGTGTGAACATTCGCGTCATGGATTGCAATTTGCATTAAACATCACCCACTGCAATGAGCATGCATGCCTTTCCGTGTTCTTCACAAATCTATGAATTACCCGTTATATTCAAGTAATTTTCACTATCCAAATCTACCAAAGAAGCATTATTTCATGAGCACTGCAGACAAATCTGCATACGGACGATCGACGACACATGTAAACTTCCGCTTAGACTGTATTTCGTCCTTGACTACATTTTCGTTACTCTCATGTTTAGATCAACTTTGCAAAAATTACGGTGGATGTCAGTTTCATTCGCTAATAAAATGTTATTATCTTCTGAAAACTTTTGTTTGGAAACTTGGAATAAAAACATATATTTGTCTTGATAAGATTGGATCCCGCAGCAAGTCTAGTTGACATCAAACGTAGGTGGTCAACCACATCGTGGTTCAATCAGGTCACACACAAAATTCTACCTTCGAATAGACTATCGTCCAAAGAGTTTTTATGAGGCAAATATTCATAAAAATGGACTATATATATATATATATGTGATAATTTAATCTACAGGTTGCATACTTTGACATGTTGTAAACTTCATATAATATATTATTTAATCAATGGATATATGTTTCTATATTTTTCTTAGCTTACCGGTAGGTCTCAAGTTCCCAACAAAATAAATCAAAGAAGTCTATTTCAATTATATATTTTATTTCAGCAAAAACTTTTAATATTTATGTAGCCTTGTATAATTTAACTCAGTGCCATATGCCATAATACATATCTATTCCTGAATATCAGCATGTTTCACATACCTTTATTTTTTTCACATGTATCCTTGTCATTAACTTTATTCACATTTTTCCTTTAAATTTCTAAAATAAGACTACTTATAGATCTTAGCCAAGTAGCCATGATAGGGATTCAATTCAAATTAACTGCTGGCACTGTGGCACAATTAAAAAGATCATTGACCATGTTGCAGATGGAAAGTCTGTTAGATTATGTGTTTTAAGTTCCAGGAAAGTGCACAATGGGCAGGAACAATCACACCACTGCTGCTGCATCATAATCTGCAATAATAAAAACATAGGATAAAAACATATCAATCACACCTTTTTTTATTCTTTTTTAAAATAGTTTTAACACAATATATTAGTTTGATACACTTATGACAGTATGTAATAAGAAGAGATACTGCAGTTACAAATATGATTTTGAAACATTTGCTTTTCCAAAATAAAGGTAAAAGGAAATAGAAACAGAAAACATGTTCTGAATCATAAAGCAATGCCACTTCCAATCAAAGAGAAACATCTTTTCATGTGATTTGTAAATTCATAACTTATATTCCTTGGGAGAAACTGAAAATGTCTTAACCTATTTATAACTATATCTGTAATCCTGAAAACTTAGATATAAACATTTGATCAGATCTCATTACATTTTGTTTCTTTCACACTGTGGGTTAATTTGGTGCACTAGATTGTTTTTTTAAATGGGTAATTGATAGACATATTGTAATGATGATAATGTTCATTGATATTAATTATACATTATACATACAATAAAATATCATGATAATTTTGGTAATATTGAAAATAAATCAACTTTTATCTCAGTTCTCCAGTGGGGGATAATGTGTTTGATAATTATCTCAGTTCTCCAGTGGGGGATAATGTGTTTAATAATTAACTGCATAAAATTATTCTATCATTTTCATGTCACCCTTCCAACATAATTTGATTGTATTTCAATCTCTGAAGTTAATATTGACTTTAAATCATGAAATTGAAACATACTGAAAAAATATGAAATCAGAAAAAAATCAAAAAGAAGATAATCACAACACACCATGCACATCAATTTTATAATTTATTTCTATAAACTGTAATATGAGAAATTTTGCTATCCCAAATCTGAAAATAAGACAGTTGAATTGGCATTAATCTGACATTGGCATCAATCTTAACTTTGGAGAAAAAAAAGGAGACTGAGTGTTCTTTATTTTCAACCTAAAATTGAGCTCTCAAGTCTTCTTATAGACTTGCATAAGCTTTTATGCTCAATCCTTTATCTTATTTTCAAGTAGGGTCTAGCTGACAGACTAAATTGGCATCTCACCTGCTTAGACATGAAGTCTTTGTCTTTCCACAGAGGTAATTCCCTTCTGAATCCAAAAATTCACTTGTTGAGTTGTACAATAACTCTCAACATCTCCAAAATATATGTTCAGGAATCAGGATATAATTCACCTAAACATCATTTCCTCTGACTGCAAATCTGAAAAAAAACAACAAAAAAAACCATAAGTTTTACTGAAGAATATTTAATATTAACCATCAATTTCATCTCCATGTTTTCAGATTTGTTTTTTTTTGTTTTTTTTTTAAAAATTAAAACAATTGAGTAAATTTATTTTGAGTGAGTCAGATTAAAATATTTTCTTTAGAAATTATTGTTGAAGATAGTATACACAACTTGCTGCAGGCTTCACTAGTAGTTTAACACTGAGACTATAGTGTTTTTTTTTAAATTCTTGAAAATCAAGTCTAGATCTTAGCTGAAATCTCAATATATACCCTAGCTGAGGCTGAGGCTCTAGCTTTCTCACATTTGTTTAAATTATCAAAATAAACGTAAATGAGTAATAAGTTTGAATTATTTTTATATTCATGGCTGAATGTTAGTCTATTTTCACCTCAAAAGTTATTTAGCAAGTATAGGCCTATAATTTGAAAGTTGCCTACCTGAAAAGTGCTGTGCTGCCATTATCGCTGCCACATAAGAAGTGTTGACTGTTGATCGAGGTAATTCCGGGCTGCACATGCAGTCACAGGGGCGGATTTCCCTATTTCAAGTTGTTATGATTACCGCACCGCAGTAAGAAAAACAACATGGTCAGCTGACTGTCGTCGTCGCGCTGCCTTTGCATTCACGATGGTTGGCAAAATATTTCGTTGCATATTTTTGATTTTTCAATGAAACGAAGAAAACTTCGCTTTGATTTTTCAATGAAACGAAGAAAACTTCGCTGAAGTCTTTCATCCTTTTCAGATTTTCTCCTTTTTTGCTTCGACTTTGGCAACTTTAAGCGACAGATTTCGCATTTTACCGGCTGCTTGACTGATTGACACCGATCAGCTGATGACAGCATGGCTTGTTTTTCAACGCTACCGTACATCGGTTTCTTGTCGTTAATGTGAAGTAATCTTTTTATTTCAGACTTAAATAAACAAAGTGGACCTTTCAAAATCTAAATTATCTTAATTATCATAAATAATAGTTATCAGTATGCTTTTTATACGAGTTTGTAAATTTCAGCATTGTCGCAAATTTCTCATCGTATCGATGTGCGATGCGCACGGTTCTGCGCAGTAACAACGTTTTGATGAGTAGGGTATGTCCTTAATGACAGTGAAACATTTCACACTAGTCTAAACATCAAATTTTCAACATAATGACAAGATGAAAAGGGGTGAAATTATAAAGACTTCCTCCCTTCCCAATGGTGGGAACTTCCTTCGTTACACTGTTGATGTATCAATAATTATCCTTGAAAGGACAACAACCAAGGGTTCTCACCTGACAGTAGCGAGCAGCCTGCTACAGCACAAGAAAGTCTCCCTGATGAACTGTTCCGGTAGAGACCTGGTCGAGCCTCCCTCTCCCAACATGGTGAACCACAGACTGTGGGTAATGGAGGTCAACAGCTCCCCTCTCTCTCCCTCACACTCGCTGTAACATCATTTGAGAAATAATTGCCTATGATAATTCGACAATGAAATTCCATAAATTATGTTTGAGTGAATCATTGCCAAATAAATAATATCTAAGATTTGACCCAACTCAAAATTATTCTTTTCTTTCAATACTTGTACCTAGCACAAACCTGTCAGCTGTCTAACAATATCATTAATGCCTTTGTGCTTAGCTTTTAAATACACACCCTGTAATACGCTACTGCGTGAGGACGTTTGCTAGTTGCCGTTACGGTTTGCTATGCTTGAAGCAACGGCTCGCTATCACAATATCACTTTTCACAATGATGTATCGCCGCAGAAAATGTGTAAGTAAAGTCCCAATTTAAGCTTCTTTGACACATATTTGTCGTGATTTGGTAAAATATTAATTAACGATGAAGTTGACATAAAACACTTACCAAATGAATAGGAATTATTAAAATATTCGATGTTATGTGGTATACTACCACTTGCAAGTGATGAAATGACTTGTTTTTATTGTCTAAACAGCGTTCAATTCATGAACTAATGTGCCAATAGAAGATAAGTAATCAGAGTGTATGTATGTAAGTTGGCATGGATAATTTATATTAAACTAGAAATATGTGCATGTGATGCACTGTGATGTCCCCCGCTAACATTTAATCCGAAAGTGACCCTACCCCCATTATGTACAAATTTCAAATTTCCATGGAAACCAGCAAAATAACAATTCAGAATAACCAAAGTAGCAAAAGGCACCACTCCCCCAGCAGTTCTAACCACATATCAAGTCTAGTAAAAATATTTTGAATAGTTTTTAAGCTAAAGTACGGAAACAGACCCTACCCCCCATATACACCTAGTTCAACTTGTTTCTATAGAAACCAGGAAAATAATTCAGAATAACTAAAATGGAAAAAGGCACCACTCCACCACTAGGTCTAACCACATACCAAGTTTCGTAAAATCATATTAAATAGTTTTTGGGATATGGCCCGGAAATGGTCCTCACACCAGATGTTCTAAGTTGAAACTGTTGCCATGGAAACCAGGAAAAATCATATAATTCAGAATGACCTAAATAGCAAAAGGCACCACTCCACCACTAGGTCTAACCACATACTAAGTTTCATAAAAAATATTGAATACCTTTTGAGATATGGCTGGGAAACAGTCCCTACCCAAATATGCACTAAGTACAAACTGTTTCCATGGAAACCAGGAAAATAAAACTTTTAGAAAAACCAAAATAGCAAAAGGCACCACTCCAGCACTAGATCTAACCACATACAAAGTTTTGTGAAAAAATATTGAACGGTTTTGGAGATATGGTCCGGAAATGAAACCCTTCCCCAATATGCACTAAGTTCAAAATGTTTCCATGAAAACCAGAAAAAATAAAAAATTCAGAATAACCAAAATAGCAAAAGGCACCACTCCATCACTAGGTCTAAGCACATACAAAGTTTCGTGAAAAAATATTGAACGGTTTTTGAAATAGAGGCCGGAAAAGGTTCCTACCCCCAATATGCACTAAGTTCAAATTGTTTCCATGGAAACCATAAAAAATAAAAAATTCAGAATAACCAAAATAGCAAAAGGCACCACTCCATCACTAGATCTAAGCACATACCAAGTTTCGTGAAAAAATATTGAACGGTTTTTGAAATAGAGGCCGGAAAAGGTTCCTACCCCCAATATGCACTAAGTTCAAATTGTTTCCATGGAAACCAGAATAAATAAAAAATTCAGAATAACCAAAATAGCAAAAGGCACTACTTCATCACTAGGTCTAAGCACATACCAAGTTTCGTGAAAAAATATTGAACGGTTTTTGAGATATGGCCCGGAAAAGAAAGCATTTCGGAATGACGGAATCACGGAATCACGGAATGACGGAATCACAGAATGACGGAATCACGGAATCACGGACGGAGGTGAAAACATTATGTCTCCCGAAAAATATTTCGGGGGACATAATAATGACAATATGAAGACATTTATAAATTCGACATGCAACGGTTGCTACATGACGTGACAACGGTAGCTGGTGGTAATTCGTTCTTGGTGAAACGGTTTGCTAGCACTGTTTTACGGTTTGCTACAGCTACGGTTTGCTACAGCTATTATTATGACAATAACAATCAGACAACTACAACAACATCATTTGTCTTGCAGGGCCATGAAGTCAGGTGCCATGAGTGCGACGTCAAAGGTGACCTTTTTGATGTGATAATCAAACATTTCTGGGGAGGTCAGAGACCTATAATAAACTTGAAAGCCCTGAATATGTACATTCCGTACGAGCATTTCAAGATGGAAGGTCTCCACCTGCTAAGAGATGTTCTCCGCAGGGGCGATTACATGATCAAACTAGACATTTCAGAAGCATATATCAGCGTTCTAGTGGCTTCGCACCTGAAAAGGTTTCTCCGATTTCACTGGAAGGGTTTACGTTACCAATTCCGTTGTTTACCTTTCGGCCTGGCCCCGGCTCCAAGAGCATTCACGAAACTGCTTCGGCCTGTAGTGAGCCTAGCTCGACGGGCAGGAATTCGTCTGATTATCTATCTGGACGACATTATTTGCGGAATCCCTAGAACATCTGGTTCAACACAGGGACACTCTGCTCTTTCTACTTCGGGTCCTGGGTTTTGTGATCAATTGGAAGAAATCAGTTTTGTCTCCAACCAAGTCGATAACCTTCCTGGGGTATCAAGTGGATTCAAACTCCCTCATACTTCCACAAGAAAAGGTGGATAATATTATCTCAATATGCCGTTTTTTTCTGAAGAAAAGACAAGTAAAAATCAGGCATCTAGCGAGTCTGATGGAATGCTGACAGCCTCCATGCGGGCAATCATTCCAGCCAAGTTACACTGCCGTTATTTACAAATGCAATCAAGCCGCGAGCTGATGAGATCTCAAGAGTTACGGGACAATGATGTCACTGCCAGACCCCTGTCTAAGAGAACTGGGAATGGTGGATGAACAACCTTTCCAGTTTCAATGGCAAACCGATCTTTGTTGCTCATCCAGACATGTCTTTACAGACGGATGCGTCAAAGATGGGGTGGGGGGCAATCTGCGGGACATCGTCCACAGGCGGCCGATGGTCAGAGGAAGAGCAGACCATGCATATCAATGCACTGGAGTTGAAAGCAGTGCACTTGGCTCTCCTTACCTTTTGCAAGGACAAGAAAGACCTTTCCATACTGGTACAGGTAGACAACCTAACAGCAATGTCATAAATAAATCGGCCGGGAGGGACCAAATCTCAGACACTAATTCAGATTACAAAACTGATCTGGGAATTCTGTCTTCGAAACAATCTCTACCTTGCAGCAGTTTACCTGCCGGGGATAGAGAACATTCATGCGGACTGGGAGTCTCGACACTTCCAGGACTCGAGCGAATGGAAATTGAACCAGACCTTGTTCTTGCAGTGCAACAGAACACTAGGCCTCGAGACTAACTTTCCAGATAAAACCATTTTGCAGCTGGAAACCCGACCCCCTTGCGGAGTCGACAGATGCATTCCAAATTCCTTGGAACAAAGGGATACCTTACGCCTTCCCCCTTTTTCGCTGATAGGCATTTCTGTGAAAACTTGCTTAGTTTTATTGTTATTTGTGTCAACTTTCCTTTTACCGTAACCAGATCACTTCTGATTTCTGGTATCGGGCATGCCCGGACCATCCACTTGGTCGTTCGGCATGTTATTATTATTGATGTTGTCATTTTCTGCAATGTTACACGATTACTTAAATGTTGTTTTTGGGAAATACCATAATGCCATCAGATACATACAATAATGCTTCAAATCAAATAACTATTTTGAATCCAATGAGATCTTTAATGTATTTAATGCATAGCAAACCATAACATACATCGTAGCAAACCGTACTTACGCACATGGCTTACCATTAGCAACCGTAGCATCAAAAGTGCGAACTGTTTATGAGTTTTGGTCATTTCAGTCTTTGCCTGACATAGTGCGGCCAATGTAGTTAACAATCATGTTACAACAATACTTCTTTGACTTAATTATATTGGTTACAGTGTTTGTTACAGCAAAATAACATAAAAATAAACAATTGAAATCGAAAATATCCTTACTGCTTGTAATAAATTGACAAGAAATTATTAAATTCACACTTAAAACAATATCTAAGAGCGCAAATACATTTTAGAAAACTGTATCTAGATACTGGCAAACTTTCATTTACAAAAAGCGAAGCTATAAGGTGAAGATATGACATTATATACCTGTTTTGCGAAGCAGCCGATCTATGATTGTGATAGCGAGCCGTTGCTTCAAGCATAGCAAACCGTAACGGCAACTAGCAAACGTCCTCACGCAGTAGCGTATTACAGGGTGTGAATATCTCTCATTATAAATAAGTTGTAAAATAACTTATCATTCAAATCAATTTGCTTTTTCTTAACTTGAAGTTTGTTTCAAATTCTAAAGGCAGTGATAGGTGGTTCCAAGGAACTTCCAGTTCAAAGGGCCTGTACCAGGATGTCAATGAAAATGAAATCTAAACTCCATATATCAAGGACAACCATTAATCTAATCAGGAACTTATCCCAGGAGTGTTTTCACGAGAAGAGGTCATGTTATGACTTACTCCCTGAGCACAGCTCCACTGATCCAGGTAAGAACTGCGTGACTGCGAGCTAGATCCATACACACCGGTCTCACGGTACACGCTGCCTTCATCACTCTTAGTACTCGCACCTGCTCACATCAACATCATGTATCAATTGACAAGTATCTTTCAGTTAATTGAGAGGCATGCTTGAACTTTGAAATATCAAGAAGACTAGGTGTTATTATCTCAAGAACTCCACATTTTTGGGGCAAAATTTCAAAAAAATTGAATTTGAAAGAGCCATTTCAAAACACTTTTAATAGACTTTTTTAGAAAATCAAAAGAAAGTACTTCTCACCTGCGAGTACTGATCACTCATGGCGGAGTCGTAGAAGCTCTGGATGAGTTTGAAGGTGAACCTGCGCTCCATGATCTTGTAGTCCGTCACGTCCCTCAGTCCGTCATACAGCAGCTCCAGCAACCAGCTCCTCTCCACCTTGTGCTGGAATAAGGGAATAACAATCATTACTTGGTAATAGTTTGAAGTGGTACAGTCATCCTGTCTCAGGGAACGATCGTTAAGCTAACTCCACTAACATGTACCCTGGGCTCAGAAGCTAGATTCGCTCGCGCGGCCCGACTTTGGATGTAGCCAATCAAATTATTTTCTCGTTGAAAATTTATCGAGAAGGTGGCGAGAAAATGATTTGATTGGCTATATCCCAAGTTGGACCGTGCGAGCGAATCTAGCTTCTGAGCCCAGGGTATAGATTAGTGGAGTTAGCGTAACGTTCGTTCCCTGAGACAGGATGCGTACAGTCCTCATCATTGAGTCTAGCCATTATACAGACTGAATTGTTACCTTATTTTGTTGTTATTGTTTTTCTCATTATCATACCTAACTGTATAAATTGCTGTACTCTTCACTTTTCACCATATGCTTGAAAACGGTATTAGAATCTATAAAGAAACGTCGCTACTGTCCAGTAAAGAAGTTGTTCATCCATAGAATTAAATTTGTCTTCATATACAGACAGTAAATTCTCTCCACACTTGCAATAAAATCTCAGGAATTTCAAGTTGAGTAGGAGAGTTTCAACCTCCTTAAATGCATTTTTAAGGGTTGGTTTCCGAAACTACTAACTACTGATTTTCACTAACTACTGATTTCATATACCTGTCACACTTTGTGAACATAAAAATTGACTTTATGAAACAGATTCACTCGCCAATAATTATTTTGAGTATTGGAACAATACCCCTAACTTAGATATTTTTTAATTTTGATAGCCAAACTGCATTACCTAAAGTGTAGCTTCAGCCTCATCTTGAGTCACCATTTATTTCATTCATAATCAAGTTTCCCTGTAAAGTTCTCCTACCTGCAGATCAGCGCTGTTGAAGAGCTTGTAGAACTCCGGTACGTTGTTGGTATCCATCCCGGGCTTCAGTAACAGGAAGTTGTTCATCTGCCGGTACATGTGGTCGTCTGAAAAATGTTGGATTCAGACATCAATTACATTTGCCACATCACTTGGCAGTTTATTGGAATTGGAATTAAAATGTCCTAAAAAACACAGTTTCACATACATGTAGCTAATTTTGATCATCTGAAACCTGGGACATACATGGAAAATGTGAGTATAGATTTTTCGTATTTAACTTTCATCTGAAAAGACATATGAGTGAGAAACCAAGGCAGGGTTTTAATTCATAATAGTCATTTAGCCTAATAGTGTACATACTTGTTCAATATCAACAATTTCAAATAGTTTACAAAATCTGAAGTTGTTTGCTTCTCACAAGGAAAACACAATTTGAATACCATGCATGTAATAGTACATATCAATATTCAATTTGTTTACTAAATGCCTGGGTAGACTAGTGACTGATAACACGTACAACAATCTCATGTCATCAAACAATGCCCTGACGTAATTACACACTCATGATGTCATGTTGCTAAGGCCAACGCTCTTGGCAACTTTGATTTTGTTAGAAATACAACAATTCAATCATAAAATGGATAGAAAATTATTAAAATCTAAATATTTTAGATATTTAAAAATACTTACCCCACTTCAGATATTGCATATTACCTATACTTCCGATAAGAGATTGGAAAACGTGTTGGTATATGTCATCTTAACTTCGTATTGTATACAATGGATCATGATGTATACCAACGCGACATCGTACCGGAAGGAACGAGTCCAATCCGTCACGTGACCACGTTAGAAAATCACATTCCATGATCCAGGTCCAAGAGGAGGCCGACTGAGGGGAGGAATCGAGACATCGATGGGCGGGCTTGATCCTAGAAGTGGGGTAAGTATTTTTAAATATCTAAAATATTTAGATTTTAATAAATTTTTAATACTTACCCCACTTCAGATATTGCATGTATATCCGACAGAAGAGGATGGAGGGAAGGCCGAGGCGCGGGCCAAACAACAACAGGACGTGTGTAGCAACCTGCAGGAACAGGAGAACACAACATCAGAAAAAGAACACCTAAGGGAGCACCACGACAAACCGTGGGAGGCCTTAAGGTTAACAAAAGGTAAAGGGAGAGAACCCTACCTAATGAGACGACGGGACAGTCAGTCGCTGGGCGACAACCAAGGGTCCAAAGGATTGAAGCCCTTCCACGTCTTCCACTGCTAGGTCACGGAGATAGTGGCTTGCAAAAACCGACGTAGACCTCCAGAAACAGCCCTCCATGATGCTAGGCACAGAGATGTTCCTGTGGAGAGCCATAGTAGATGCCAAGGCACGTATCTCATGGGGGTTGTTCGCTACCGGATGTGGCAGTCCTGCCTCATCGTAAGCTGCCAAAATAGTCTGGCGGAGCCACAAACCGATGGTATTCCTATTTACTTCGCCCTTGTTAGTCGAGGAGAAGGGGATAAATAGCCTTTTCCGAGTTCCCCTCTTCCCTGCCGAACACTTAATGTACTCCTTAAGAGCTCTCACTGGACACAAGGAAATTTCTTCCACTTCCCTGTGGTCCACTATCCTTGACAGGGGAGGCACCACAAACATTCTGTCTGGCTGACCAGGGAGCTGGTTCTTTGCCACGAAGTTCCACAGCAACCCTAAGTGAGCTGCACCCTTGCGAGAGGGTTCAAAACGCACTCTCGTAACATCCAGAGCATGAATTTCGCTAACCCTTGCTGCTGTAGCAAGAGCCAGAAGAAACGCTGTTTTACGAGACAAATTGATGAAGGAAGACTCTTCCAGAGGCTCATAGGGAGCGCCACGCAAGTGCCTTAGTACAAGGTTCAAATCCCACGCTGGCGCACGAAACTTCAGCTTCTGGTCCTCCAACTTGAAGGACTTCAGCATGGCGATCAGTTCTGGCGTCTTGGAGAACTTTGTGTTGGATTTGACCGCCAGAACTGAATTGAGGGCTGACAGATACGTTGAAATCGTGCCCCCTTTCAAGTGTCTTCTTGTCCTTAAGTGCAGGAGAAACTCGGCCACCAGCTGAGGTGACGCCGCCACCGGGTCTTTGGAACGGTCCTTGCAGTACTTTTCGAAAGACGACCACTTGTCATCGTAAAGAGACCTTGTGGATACCCTATGGGCTTTGCAGATTGCCTTGGCTACTCGCGAGGAGTACCCTTTGGCCTTCAGGGCCTTCTGCATATGACCCAGACGGATAGATGAAACCGCTCTGGGTCGGGGTGAGGCAGGCGACTGTGAGGGTGCAGAAGGAGTCGGGGCCATGGAGGAAGAGGTTCCGGATCGCTTGCGGCGAGACTTCTTAGCTCCGGGAACCACGACCTCGCTGGCCAGTAGGGCGCGACCAAAAGCAGATTGGTCTGCATCGTCGACCGAATCTTTTCCACCACCTTGGGAAGAAGGACAGGAGGGGGGAATGCGTAGGCGTCCAGTCCTTCCCATGACATTGATAGGGCGTCCACTGCCCAGGCTGCTGGATCCGGCAGCGGGGACACGTATACTGGGAGACGAGCGTTCAGACTCGTTGCGAACAGATCTATCAATGGGCGATGAAACTGTCTGCAGATCAGACTGAACGCCTCCGGATGGAGCATTCACTCTGTTGGAGAGGGCTTTCCTGGCCTTGACAAAGCGTCCGCCAGAACGTTTCTGCAACCTGGGATGTGGCGGGCTTTGACTTGAATATGGTTCTCGTCCAACAGGTGGAACAACTGGAACGTTTGCTCCAAAAGATGACCTGACAGTGTGGTGCCCTGGTTCCTTATGAGCCACACTACTGTGGAATTGTCTGAGGCCACCAGGAGCCGAGAACCCCGCAGCGTTGGAAGCCAGTGAGAGACTGCCAGAATCACTGCCTGAAGCTCGAGATTGTTGCTGTGCCAGCTCGCTTGAACGTCGGACCACAGCCCTGCCGCTGTCTGCTGGCCTAGATGAGCACCCCAACCCTGGAGTGAGGCGTCCACAAACAGCTGTTGATTGTGGGGAAGCTCTGTCAAGGAGACTCCTGCGCAGACATTCGATTCGACCCTCCACCAGCGAAGGAAGACCCGGAGGTCCGCTGGGAGGGAAAACTTCAACTTCAGGTCGTCCTGCTGTATGTAAGGGGCGAGAAACCTCTGAAGAGGCCTGAGCATCAGGCGACCCCTGGTGGTGAGGGCCTGGGCTGACGACAGTAGACCTAGAAGGGACTGCCACTCCCTGAGGGACATCGACTGGTGTAGTGCTCGACCCACAAACCCCTGAATCTTGGTCCACCTGTCTGGCGGGACCAAGACGAGATCTCGGTTTGTGAGGAACAAGCCTCCGATGAAGGACAGTTGTTGGGTCGGGACAAGGTGGGACTTCTCCACGTTGATCAACCAGCCCAACTGACGGAGAAGACGGATGGCGAACTGGGTTTGCTCTTGTAGAACCTGACGCGACCCGTGGTTCATCAAACAGTCGTCGATGTATGGATCGAACTCGATCCCCCGAAGGTGGAGAAAACGAACGATCGGCGCTGTGATGCGTGTAAATAACCACGGGGCCGTGGAAATGCCAAACGGGAGCACTCTCCACTGGTAATGGGTTCCCAGGAACTCGAACCGCAGGAACTTCCGGTGAGGTCTGTAAATGGGAACGTGGAGGTAGGCGTCCTGAAGATCTAGACTGACCAGCCAGTCGTTGTGGGACAGCTTGGAACGCAGTAGATCCAGGGAAATCATGCGGAAATGAGGTGGCTCTGTGAGATAGAGATCGTTGAACACCGCCATGTTGTGGATCATCCGCATCTTGTCCGAGTTCTTCTTGGGGACAAGAAAGATGGGAGAGTAGAACCCTGGGGAGTCGTTGGGTTCTAGCACCTTCTCTAGTGCTCTCTTGTCTAGCAGCGTCTTGATGTTGGTTGACAGCTGCATCTGTTGAGCTAACGAATACACGCGTGACCGGGGCAGGTTGGTCAGAGGCGGTGACCTGGCTATTGGCAACTTGTAGCCGGTCTTCAGGATTTCGGTGATAAAGGGATCCTCCAGCATGATCCAATTTTGCCAGAAGATCCCTAGTCTCCCGCCTACGGGGACTTCTGTGATTGGGACAACTGGGGGCGGGAGATCCCAGTCGTGATTGACTGATCTTTCAACGACGTTTGTAGAACGCCTTGTTCTTTTTACCAGGCGTCTGGGGGTTGCGTTGTCGGCGCTGGTAGTTTGGAGCGCCGTACGAATATCCCTGGTTACCACGGTTGCGCGCTCCCCTGCCACGGAAGGCACCACGCACGGACTTCCGGTGAGCAGTGTAGGACTTGCCGACAGTAGGGTTGGATGGGAACGAGGCCGTAACAAACTTTGAGGCCTGAAATGTAAATTCAGCCTGAGTCACCTGGGTGTGTTCCCTATGTATCTCTGGGATACGCTCAGCGAAGAGAGATGGTGAAGACAGGGGAGCTCGAATCAAGCGCTTCTTGAACTCCTCCTGCCACACGCACGGGGCTAGCAGGCCGTTTCTTCTGATCAAGGAGGTATGGGCTAACGCCGCCCGCACATGACTGACTATCGTAGAGATAGAATTGGCTTGCCACCTGAACATGGTAGCCATGTGGTCCAACCGCGAAGGGTTGACCTCCTTGAGGTCCTGCATAAGCGCCTCTGTAGATGAAGCCAGGGCAGAGAGAGGCTTGATCGTCCTGCGCAGCTCTGTATCAATATTTTGCAGTTTCACATCCTGGACCTTATAGAGGGCCCGCGAGGCGTCTGACAACCGCTGCGCCGAGTCATCCTGGACTGCGCCCGAATTAAAAGCTTCCAGAGAGTGGACCTTGAAGCTCGACGTAGAATTCCTTGCTAGCTTGAAGGAGGGGTTAAGAGTTAGCCTCTGGAAGTCCTCGTCCAGGTCCTCCAGGGCGTCCTTCACGATTGGATGAGGGGGGATCAACAACTCTGGATCATCCCAGATGGCGAACCGGCTGTCAACTCCAGGGCCCGGAGAAGGACAGGTCACCAGGCGATCCGCGATCCAGGCATACACCCCAGCCAGCTCAAGGTGGGAGCCTTCCTCATCGGAAATATCCTCCAAATATTCCTCGTAATCCGGCACAAAGTGCTGCTCCTCCTGGAACGGGGGCGAGCGCGAGCGCTGGCCAGTAGAAGCAACCGAAGAGGGAGGGCGTCGGACAGGTGACCTAGAGCGACGGGGAGAGCGCTGAGGCGACCGATAAGGAGAACGCCTGGGAGAACGACGAGGCGGTGGAGACCTACGCCGAGGTGGTGACTGGCGAGGAGGAGACGGCTGAGCAGGAGCACGCCTTGGTGATCGACGCATAGGTGAACGTCTAGCCGGCGACCGACGCACAGGTGAACGGCGCACGGGTGAGCGACGCACGGGTGAGCGACGCACGGGTGAGCGACGTACGGGAGAGCGTCGTACGGGAGAACGTCGTACAGGAGAGCGTCGCACTGGTGAACGCCTCACTGGAGAAGCTCTAGATGGGGAGCGCCGAGGTGAGGGGCGCCGAGGAGGGGAGCGCCGAGGATATGAGCGCCGAGGGGGCGACGGGCGTCGAGTGGGCGACGGGCGTCGAGAGGGCGACGGGCGTCGAGTGGGCGACGGGCGCCGAGAGGGCGAGGAGTGTCGAGTGGGCGAGGAGCGCCGGGTGGGCGAGGAGCGCCGAGTAAGCGGAGAACGCCGTCTGCCGGGCGATGAGCGCCTAGTGGGAGACTGGTGCTGGCCGCTAGTCGGATAAAAATCGTCCTCTGGGGGAGCACGACGACGTCGAACACTTGGCACACACACCTGCTGATCCCTGAAGAAATGCCTGTCGTCCACCACGGTGCTAGTCGGGGACAGGTAGTAGCGACTAGGAGGGGGCGGTGACGGCGTACGTAAGCGATGTGAAGCCTCAGGACGTGACACAGTAGCAGGCGCCGTAGACCTGCGGCGAAACGTAGGCACAGGGAAATCCGGGGCCAGTGGGGCCGGGAGACGAAGATCCGGAGAGATGGAACGCCGGTCGCGTTCCCTCACGATCCTAGTAACCATAGATTCGAGCACACTGATTGCAGGTGCTCCGGGGTTAACAGCCTCCTCAAACTCCTCCCGGGACAGCGACGGGAAGGAGACAGGAGGTGCCACAGGCGTAGGTACGGGTGTTGGTACAGTAGGTACCACTGGTGGGGGAGGCGTACCCTCGCCGGCAGGCGAAGGAACATCCTTGGTTGCCATAGGGGGAGCAATGGTTGTCGCTCTAGCCTTCCTTTGGGTGAACCTCTTTCTCCTCGCCACAGAGAAAGCCTTGAAATCAGGTGTCGAAAGACCACGACAAAAGATGCACCTGTCGTCAACCTCACAGTAACGGGACACACAGTCCGGGCACAGGGGGTGAGGGTCTTTAGAGGACTTCAGGCTCTTACAAGTTGAGCAGAAAACCCTCGTCATTAACACTCACCTAAAGAAAGATAAGCAGAAACATTCTTTAAGTAAAGGAATGAACACAAAGGCAATTGTTTTTTTTTTCCTTTCCCAAATAAAAAACAATAGAATTATGCATAGGGAAAAACATTGCATAAAAATATACAGTGGATAAAGCGTAAGAATAGAAAACAATATGTATTACGCAAGAATATGCAGTAAAATATTGTTGGAATGAGCGTGGAGCTTTAAGGAATAATAATAAAAAACACTCATCAAGCAAATGTCATAGACATGAAAGATGAGAAGTAATGAAGGAATATATTACAAAAGCATTGGAATGCTATGAAAATGCATATAAAATGTATTTAAAGCATGAAATACACACAAACGGGTAGAAAAAACCAACCCGTAATGTAATGTGAATAAATCAATATCAAACCTGAATAAGGCCTGAGGAAGCTACAAGCGGCAAACGGGTGAACGCAAGTAGCGAAGAAAAAAGTGCCAAATTAACACCGCAAAAAAGGGGGAAATTGCGATGGAAAAAGGAGCAACAAATTAGTGTATTAAGTAACCCTAAGGTATGGGAAGGGTGATAATACAAAAAATAGGGAAAAAACCTTCAAAAGGAATATTTAGCAAAACACGTGCGAGGCGCAGTAATACAAAAGTGCGAACCCCGAAGAAAAAACACGAAGAGTTTGGAGGTGTGAATTTAGTGAAAATTATGGAAATTTAGGGTGCATAAGTGAGTTTAATGGATATTACCGAGGATACTAAGGTAATATCAAATAGAGTAGGACAGGGGGGTGGCCTATCAATCGCCTAAGGGGCAATAGTTTTGCTAAGTGACTAGTTTCGTCCGCTGTGTTGGGACTCGTCAGACTGAAGTAGCAAGGGTTTTGTCTCTCCTTATATACTCTTTTAGGTGGGTCACGTGACCGGGTAGGTTCCGCCGCCGGCGGGGCGGGTGAACTTCCGGTAGCCATTATTGATATTTGAAATAGTGGCGCCGCCGGCGGAGCGCCGCCGGCGGTAAGGTAGAAGACTTCCGGTTCGTGTGTTGTGCCGCCGGCGGCGGTAGGACCGGGAGTGATGAGTTTCGCTTCTAATGTGTGGGATTCGACTATTTTCTGAGTTGAGAAAGTAGAGATTTAATTAGTGTTTATAAATTTAGAACACTACGGACCTGTTATAAATAAGTATTGTGTTAATAAAGATTATGAACGTTTTGTTCATGTGTTGTAGGTGATGGCGGTATACCAGTATGGCAGAATAAAATAGATTTTAATCCGGCCTTGGAGGAAGAAAATTTGTTTTGTTATCTTTTATAAACGATAGAATTTCGGCTATATTAGAGTCTCATTAGGATAAGAGAGACTAGTGATTTTCTATTTTTTTAGAAAAGACTGTGTGGTTGGGTTTGTGCCATAAATGTCTTTAAAAAAGATTATTTAAAGAGATGAGAAAAAGTAAACCCGTTGTCTCATGAGAGGCGACGGGCTCAGGGGCCCCCTGACTCTCCCGTGACTGGGAGAGGGGGGGTCCCTAGTAAGAACACAAAAAAGGAGTGAAAGTAAAAGAGTATATATTTATTAAATGATAATAAATAAAGAAGCTGAATTAGACAAAAAAGAACATGGGGTTCATGTTAAAGAGGAGAAAGTTGGAGACAAAAGAGTATAACCTAAGTAGGTTATATTATGAAATCACAAGATTGGTACATCTAACGTGAGGCGGATAGCATCAGCTAGAATGTTTGAACTATTTTCAATGTTAGTGTGCGTAGGTCCATATTCTGGGATAGGGATGTTCGACGGCACATGAAATTTGTCGAAACTCGGGAGGACCTCCCAAGCCTCGGTCACGATTAGACTAGGGTCTATATCACAGTCCCAGTTACTGAAGGGGGGCATGGGGACCTGTCCATAGTTGAGTATGTATGGACAGCGTCCGTGTCCGTTTGTTGGTTGTGACAGTGTGGTCTCAACTGGACCGGACACTGTCGGCATCGGCACTTCCGATGCGGATGATGTAGACGGATGGGCTGTTGATGGCTCCGGCCTGGTTAGTGCCGAGGATGTGGACGGCGTGATAGGTAGTGATGGGATGCTGTCACGAGCAGGCTGACGGAAGGGTTGGCCTTGTTGATATTGAGCTCCAGAGGTAGGTTCTGTTGGAGCAGCAGTGGCCCTGAGTCGGGCCTCTCGACTTGACATAGTCACGAAAATGGGACCCTTGGGGGTGTCCCAAGCCTTGAAGCGAGGAGTGGACTCATTGGAGTTAATGTGACTATTGATGCTTTTAACTGACACATTATGCCTTAGCATAATGTGTCGCCTGGCGTCGTCCTTTCTTTTGTACACTTTTGGACATAGAGTACAGGTGAACTGGGAGGCATTGTGGTGGGATTCCACATGTCTTTTCATTGTGTCACGTCGGGTGAAGGATGCGTCACAGGACGGACAGTGAAAACTTTTATCCATGTTGGGATATTGTCTATGACGTCATAGACAGAATTGTGTATGACGTCATTGAATTGTGTGAGTGTAAACGTAGGTCACAGAAGTGAATTACGTAGTGACTACCAAAAATGTGAGGGGGCCCTGATAATGTCCACTAGATCGCGGTAAAACAATCAGAGTAGAAATAGATAAGGTAGACAGGGTGGAGAGTTTTAACCCACGATCTTATCATTAAGGCCCTGCGGTTGGAACGTTTGGAGCTCAAAAATCCATCTAAGTTCTAGGGATCTCCTAGACTTGGTGGTTCTCTCTAAGTCAGGATTTTGATTAAGTTGAGCAATGATTTTGTATCTGAGATCGCTCTTGGAGTGGTTAGGGAGATTGAAGTGTAGAGACACGGGTTTGTCTCTTTTGTGTGAGATGTCTGCAAAGTGTTCAGAAAGGCGAATTCTGAACTCCCTTTTTGTTTCCCCTACATATTGCTTCTTGCAACAAATGCAAGAAGCAATATGTAGGGGAAACAAAAAGGGAGTTCAGAATTCGCCTTTCTGAACACTTTGCAGACATCTCACACAAAAGAGACAAACCCGTGTCTCTACACTTCAATCTCCCTAACCACTCCAAGAGCGATCTCAGATACAAAATCATTGCTCAACTTAATCAAAATCCTGACTTAGAGAGAACCACCAAGTCTAGGAGATCCCTAGAACTTAGATGGATTTTTGAGCTCCAAACGTTCCAACCGCAGGGCCTTAATGATAAGATCGTGGGTTAAAACTCTCCACCCTGTCTACCTTATCTAAGGTAATATCAAGCCAAGAAGAACTTGAAGTGCACCAAAAAAGGGAAAATTACGACAAAAACGTCGTAAATGCAGAATTCAACAGGTAGGTTTACCGTACTGCTTTATTCACATCACACACAACAAGATGACAAAAGGAAACATACCGTAGTTAACAGGAAAACAAACTTAAAGTTAGAATTTATTCAAACCACGATAACAAATCCTTAGCAAAACACGTCCACAATCGCGCAGCGATAGCATGGAATGTGATTTTCTAACGTGGTCACGTGACAAATTGGACTCGTTCCTTCCGGTACGATGTCCCGTTGGTATACATCATGATCCATTGTATACAATACGAAGTTAAGATGACATATACCAACACGTTTTCCAATCTCTTATCGGAAGTATAGGTAATATGCAATATCTGAAGTGGGGTAAGTATTAAAAATTGTGTCTTTTGTTGGCAAATACCAAGTTTATTTCATATTGTGAGGCAGAAAAGTTATATATTATCACTCATTGGTGCGTCCCTCATTGATGAGATAAACATATCTTGTATACATACCGGTATATAAAGTATTTCACTCACCTGGATGAAGCAGTAGAGCAGACACCCGGGCCAGGAAGAGAGAGATGAGACAGGCGAGACGCTCGTTGCTCTGGGTGACGCTGTTCCGCAGCGTGTCCAGTAAGTAGGTCACCTGTAGACGCTCGTGGAACTTGACCGAGGCCAGGTGCTCCAGATAGCGAGCGAGGACGGTGTACGCTGCACGTCTCACCCCAGGGTCCGCACTACTCAGGGCTGTCAGGCTGTACCCCAGGCAGTGGCTGGACACAAACTTCCTGCAGTCTACCAGGCACTCTGCAATAAGGGATATTCTTGACACAGTTTAAGCTGTCACTGATGGACGCAAATTTTGCCCAAGTGGAAATATGTGTATACAACAACACACTCCTGCATGTTTGAGAAGTGCAAGATTAATGAGTTCTTTAATTTGAACTTGCATTACATTTTAGATTTAATTCCCTTGTCTTCAAACTGTCATACGTAACCAAGGGGTCAACTATCTGTTATTCAAAATAGCTTTGGAAACAATCTGCGATTTTCAGGAAAATATACATGTACATAAATTAAATTATTTTAATCTTGGTGATAAGAAATTTACCCTTTTCATGTTAAAAACATTGTATGCAAAAATGAACCAGATTAACAAATCTATGAACTCAGAAAAGGTACCAAAAACTTATCAAATTAAATATATTTTTGCCTTGATAGAACAATCTTTCTTAGTATTGAAGAGACAGAATAATGGTCCTTGGTTCCATACCTGAAGAGAGTAAACCACAGAAGAGCGGCAGTACGAAGCAAGGATCATACATGTCTTCACTGGACTGGAACTCAGATGGGGACATCACGGCATCAGGCTGCAAATACAGATTCAGGATGCTTTGCAAAAGACGATCCAAAGAGGTTTTGTTTGAGAGGCTACGTAAAAGGATCAACACCCAAGGGCATGATACTTGTTAATGCAATACATTGTTTCACATTACAACTGTAACTCTGACTGAACAACTGAATTGTACCTAAGTATTCTCTAAAAAAATCTTGGACTTTGAATCAACAAGGAAATATATGAATAAAAGGCGGGTTTTTCTCAAATATAATCCTCAATTTAAATTTTAAATTAATGAGAATGAAGAAAGTTACTCCTAAAACTGTTGTAGTTCAAAATATGAAATATCATAAATCAAAGGCTATGTTTTGCTGCCATAATTCTACGAAACTTCAATATGCTTCTTTGGAAGTATTAAATCTCCTACTGTGAGTTTCCGTCCGAGGGGAAAATGTAGACTCGACTTGAGCATTCTCTTGGCATCAAAAGTCTCGACTATCTGCTCCATGCTGGGTTGTTTCAGCAGGGAGGACGCGAGACTCTTCTTCAGAGCGTAATGCTCTATTGCCTTGGTGCCCCACAGGAAGGGTCTGTGAATATAACAATCAGTTGACTTCTTGCTATCTTGGAAGTTGAAATCAAGTAGGAACACTGTGACCAGGATGACCAATAATTGTTAGCGTAAAAACATCCAGCAAGCTAAAGGTTAAGTGATCATCTAGATACATCATTGGGACAGTGCTATGTGGAAAAGAAATTCAAGAGGTCGCATGCGCAGTGGTGCATTCTTATCTTTGACAAATTTGTAACAACTAAAATGTAAAATGTAAGAATTTACATCCTATTAATGAAAGAGGTATCTAATAATGTTTTTAAATTTATTTGAAAAGTGAAAATTCTAACCTTGCATCTGTTAAACCCTTGCCATTCTTTTCATATAAGAAGATCATCTTCAGTAGTTTCTGATCTGCGAATGGAAATTCATAAGAACTGGTTGACAAACACCAGATTTCAAACAAGTTCACAGCTTTTATAATTCTTCACAGAAGACACGAAAGACATCAATATAAATTGTTAAATGTAAGCTTATGAAAATTTTCACATAACTCTTTTACTTTGAACAAATCTCTTTACTTGGGAAAAGTTTTGATCTGCCATACATCATAAACATAAGAACTTCTCAGTTTTTAATATTGGCAAGAACAACCAAAGAGAGCAAGGAGAGACCTGTGGAGGAGAGAGTTGCTGTGTAGGCCCCCTGTAGCACCGTGTGATGGTCTGGGTGACAGCAGTCTGCACACAGTTCTACCAGGCTCAGGAGCAGGGACACCATCCTGTCTGGAATATAGTACATATAGTAAGTATTGGCAAGAGTAACCAATGAGAGCAAGGAGAGACCTGTGGAGGAGAGAGTTGCTGTGTAGGCCCCCTGTAGCACCGTGTGATGGTCTGGGTGACAGCACTCTGGACACAGTTCTACCAGGCTCAGGAGCAGGGACACCATCCTGTCTGGAATATCGTACATATTCCGTACATGCATGTGGATCATCTGTTTTCTGACTTTTTCCGTAATAATTTAGTTAATTTAGGAGGATTAGAGTTAAACTAGTATGATTAACACTTTGATTGACATCTTTCACCAAAATCTGACTGACTGTTGAAAAAGTGTTTGTATCCAAAGTCATGAATGAGCTGGTTTCTGGTTTTTACATAGAATAATTTAGTTAGAATTTAGAGTATTTTTCTATTTAATTGACATCATGTCACAAACATCTGCCTGTTGAAAAAAAGCAAAATTACGTATTTAACTATTTGGGGACTTATTTACTTGTATAATCTTGGGACATCTAGCTATCTATATATAGAAACATCTGTAGAGCTAGGACCACTCAAAAGTGCTATACCAAGCTTCAGTTTGGCAGTTCAATACTTGTGGGTCTCACTGGTGACTATCATAGGCTTTTTGACAAGACAGATAGGACATACAAATTAAAGCCTTGGTAAAATTATTCTAACCACGGGATATCATCTTTGTGAAATAAACCATTGTACAATATAAGTTAATGATTTCTTATTACTTACCTTTGACCTCTTGACCTTTCTCTCCAAGCATAACCTGCATAAACTGGGAGTGGCTTATCAGCATTTCATAGAGCATTTCTATTGGTGGAGACACATCATGTGACTCTTTATAAACCATGGCAGCCATCTTCTCAATGACAGCCAATAGCAAAGGTTCCTGGTACATGGCCCTGAAAACATTTGCATTGTATCATTATTATCTAGGATATCGATGATTAAGGAAACATGATGTTGAACATCTTTAAATCGCAAAGAAAATGTTGTATCTATAGTATATATCTTTCATCATCCTTCATTACTCCAACTTCTAGAATGCCCACCAAAGAAATAGATTTATTTACTTGCAGTGTATGAAATAATTTTTTAAGATCACTAGCAAACCGGGCTAGAATGTTTTCAAAGTTAATAGCCCAAAAGAAAAATTACTAGCCCAATAAGGTAAAGATAAAATATGTTTTCTGAAATTCATTGTTTTAAATTCAAACACAGATCTGCTCAAGAGGTCTTGGCATGTGATGAAGGTGATCAGAAACTGACACAAAAAGTAACTGAATTAATTACAAAATTGAATGAAAAGAAGTCAAAATATTTTTGATATACCAACCCATACTAGCCAACCGGGCTATTATTACTTTTTTTCTACTTAAAGTCAAACTCACTTTAAACAGACTTTAACAAAGTCTATCCATAGGGATGAGATGTTGTCATCAACTTCAACAAGTTCTTCCTTCTGGAAACACAAACAAGTTAAATATCACTTAAAGGTCGAGAAACAATTGGGTATTACAAATCTCTACATGTTAATGTTTGGAAAGGGAGTAAAAGAACCAGTAGTCTAGATTCAAGCTAAAATATTGTCTTGAAAAAGATGTTAAGTCAGGGTTTTGGTATGGTTTCTGGGGATTAAAAGTCAACACTAAATATCCACAGCTTTGGGTTTGGCAAGGGTGTAAAGGAAGCAGTGATCAAGATTTAAGCTCTAATATTCTTTTGGAGAAGACATAAAATTAGGGTTTGAGAATAGTTTCTAAGGATAAAAAGGTCAACACTCCATGTTGTCATCTCTATTGGGTAAATTTAAGCTATTATTTTGCAGTAAAGGAGCTTCCGACTCATACGTACCTCGAGAACATCCTTCAGGGTCTGGAGACAATATTTCTCCACCTCCACATCTCTCCCACGTTTCCTCTCAGCACTTGATATGAGAGCTCTCAACAGGTGCTCAAACAGAGTCTCCAAGTTGCCAAGTCTCTGGCCCTTCCCTGTCCCCCTCATCACCCCATCTCCACCCCCAGTCTCATCATCCCTACCCCCCCTGCATAGGTTGACCAGCAATTCTAAATGACACTGTTTGATGTCTTCTTGCTCTGTGATGGCTGAACTCAAGCATTTCCATAGCTTCTCTGTTTTCTTCACACCTGACGAAGAAAGGATTTAACAATGGAAGAAAGGTATCAAAAATGATTGTCTTTCATGAAAGGAAAGAATCATGGACAATCAAGGTCACAAACTGAGCGAGTCATTTTGAACAAGTTTGACCTGTGCAAAACCTTGACTTCAAAACTTTTTAATATATTAATGGGACAGAAAGTTCATGGCCTCTGATAACATCACAGGTAAATGACAGGCTAACGAAAAGTTGAATAATAGCATGTCAATTTAATCAAGTGAGGTAAAAAGATTATGTCCTTAGGGTGATAACATGTTCCCTCTACAGTCAAGTAATTGTGGATGATAGCTGGTTTCTTCAACAGTACTGACAGAAGGTGGTAATTTACTCTTTCAACACAACCTAATCATCAATGTCCCCTTATTTAGAAGATAAACCTACTGTGTTATTAAATTTTCGTGGTCTAACGTT